>JAQISU010000076.1:11302500-11902500 GCA_029339505.1 Unio delphinus
TAGTGAGACACTGGGTGATGATCTATGACACTTGAGAGGAGCTGAGTGTATAGAATGAAGAGAACAGTTCCAAGAACAGACCCCTGTGAAACACCACAAGATAGATCAACTGGGCTGGAATTTATTCCATTTGCAGATGTGTCCTGTTGACTTAGTAGGACTTGAACCACTGTAAGGTTGTATTACGAATGGAGATGGTGAAGTAATATATCATGGTCTATTGTGTCAAATGCTGCATAAAAATCAAGGAGGGTGAGGACTGTAGTGTAATCTTTACACTATCCAAAGCAGAGAGAATGTCATTCAATACCTTCTGAAGAGTAGTTTCAATACTGTGGCAAGGGCGATATGCAGACTGTACATTGCTAAAAATACTTTGAATTCAAAGGAGAATACAGGATGGGTTAGAACAACTTTCGCTAAGATTTTTGATACCTATCTCAATACCTACTGCAGAAATTTCAAAAGACAGCTGTTCGGATCATCTTTAGAGTACCACGATCAGAGCATACCTCCCCATTGCTTTGTACCCTGCACTGGCTATCCATTTGATCCAGTATCAAACACAAAATTTGTTCTCTGTGCTACATTTCACTAACGGACTCCAGTCCAACATAACTATCTGGCCTCACCCATGTGTATACACCAGTACGATATAGAGCTGATTGAGTCCTGTTTGAAAACACATATACACATTTTTATAAAAGAAAGGTTGTCTTTATTTTGATCTTTATAAAATTTTCACTTAACAATGGACTATAATTTTAACAAGTAGCACATGGCTATGCTGTTACAGTCGACTCCACTTAACTGCACATCTGATAACTGCATACTCCGGATAACTGCACGTAATCACGCCGGTCTTGATTTTTCCCAATGCTTAAAAATGTACTGTACCGTACTCTGGTTAACTGCACACTCCGGTTAACTGCACGGTCTCGTGATGGGCCCGAGGGTGTGCAGTTAACCGGGGTCAACTGTACATGCTACATGCACCTAAATAGGCCTATATTTTGGTAAGCTGCATTTTAACAAACATCTTTGCAAGGCACCCGGTCTTCAGTGAACTTTACAGCCATGTATCTTTGTTTTGAAAAGAATGGTAATTTGCATTTTATGTCGTCGCTGTTAACAACAATAATTTTTTCCCTTGTAAAAATTAAACTTTCATGGCACAATAAATGTGTTGCATTCACTTTGGAAAATGCAATAAGCTATCACATTCACTTTGGATAATGCAACAGGCTATCAATTCCATGGCTTTTATTTTTGGTACTGACTTCTTTTGATAATAAATTATTAGTTTTTGTCAGCTTTCTTTGAGTTAGGGTGCATGTGTTATTGAAGTTACTGCTAAAGGACAGCTTTGGATGATCAAACAGATGTGTTTCTTTAACTTTCTTAATACTGTGACATCAAATAGTTGCTGAACATTGATTGAGACATATTTTTTAAAATTTTGTTTAGTATTTATGCAGAACAATTGGTACCTCAAAGGTGATAAGTTTCCTTTGAAGTGTTAGCAAAGTTAATTTTTTGAGGGTACATTAAAAACAAAAGGAATTAGCCATCATTTAGTTGCTTGTAGCATTCAGTGGTTGGTTGATTGTAGCTAGTCCCGGTAGCATAAGTAGACCAACAAAGAGATCTGCTTGTTGTTAAGTTGATATCAAGATTAGCAACTATTCCCCTGACCACAATATGCAAAAGAGCATGAAGTTTTGAAATTGAAAAGAGCAAATTGATAGATGTGAAAAGAGTTTACAGACTAAATCATGGTATAAGGGATGTATTTATTACAGCAATTGCAATAGATGCAAACGACTGTTTATACTCCACATATATGCCCTAAAAGCCAAAAGACCAAATCTGAGTTTAAAACAAGGAACAGAAAAGTATTGAGGACGAAACAACAACAATAACATGGGGAAAAAGCAATGAGATGAAGAAAACAAAACCCCATAGCAACAGCAGAGAGAGCAACTACAAATAGTACAGAAACAAAACCCCAACAACAGCAATAACAAGAAAAACAGGAACAGGGAATACAAAAATAACAGCAAAAGGAAACCAACCAGAAGCAAACAAAAGAGCAAGAAAACTTTCAACAAGAAAAAATAAATTCAGAAAGATCAAGTAAAAAAAAAAAATGGACTGTAACAACAGAAAAATCAGAATTAGAACCAGAAACAGCAACAAAAATGGAGAAACAACAGGTCTAGAAACAACAGGAGCAGGTAGAAACTAATCAGAAACAAAGAGCAGAAAGAAACCCACCAGTAACACCAGTAACAAATAAAACAACAACAGCATCAGGGGCCAAATTACCAGCAAAATCATAAATAGAACCAAAAATAGCAACTAAAACGGAGAAACAACAGAGGCAGAAACTAATCAGGAACAAATAATAATTCAAGAGAATAAATGACATAGGACACAAGCAGGAAGAACAAGTACCCAAAACATCAACAACAAGATAAAACCAACGGAATCATCACTGAAATACCTGACAAAACAAGGGGGAAAAACCTAGAAAGAGCCAGAATCAGAAGGAGAGAAGAAAAAAAAAGATGGCAGAGAGAAGAGGAGGGAGTTGAGAATGTATGAAGAATACCTACTAGAAAACAACAAACCAAATATAGCACAACTATTCAATTTAAAACCACTGTGCAATCATAATATTAAGGCAGATTTGAAAAGATCAGCCAGGGAGAGTACACACATACACACCAAAAAAGAAAGATTTTGATACTCGTTCTTGAAAAGTAAAGACTTCTGATTATAATCTGCAATGGTATGCATGAAACAAACCCTGAAAGTCCACAGGATTTTGAATATGTGATACAGGTAGTGATTTTTTTTGTATGGACAAATACTGTGAAAATTGGAAGTAGGTGAATGAAAATGTAGATACAAAAGGTATACACAATATAAATTAGGTGCTCAGAATTCGTAAACAAAGAATTTTACTCACAGAAAAACGAATTGGAGAAGCATTTTGATATGAAAAGAATTCAAATAACTGAGGGTTCATTTCGAGAATGTTCATATTAGCAAGAAACACAAGATATTGATAGGGGCCCTGAGTGGTCTAAAGCGCTGTATGTTACGGATCACTTTTATCTCACCACTGTCTGCGTGGGTTTGAGTCTAAGATTCGTCCAATGTGGGTATGTGAGAAAGCTAGCTTGCCAGTAGCTTCTCGTGGGTTGGTGGTTCTTTCCGGTGTTTTCCGGGTTCTTCCTCCACCATTAATACTGGCCGCCATATATAGCCTATCTTGTCCTGAAAAATGGCGTTAAACCCTAAAAACAATAAAAATACAACAATATATTGATGTGAGGGAGGAAATGGACCAAATATGACAAAGAGTAGTGATAGCTCTGGAAATAAATAAAAAGAGCTTGACCAATCTCACAGAGGCTTTGAACAGGAAAGGAGATGATAGATATATCTTACGACCAGGAGTAACCACACCAATACTACCATATTGAAAGATGGAACTTGGAGGGCAAACTGTTAATTAACATAAGGGAACCAGTACCCTTTTAGCAACAAAAAAAGAAGAACAACTGAACTGCACAAAGATATTCTGCTAGAAAACCCACTAGAAGCTACAATGTAAAGATTTTTAAAAAAGTTTCAAAGTAAGGTCACAAAAGCAAGAATGGATATACACCCTAGATTTCCAATAAAAAATATGAAGTGGGAATCTTAGAAATAGAAAAAGAAAAAAATCAGGACAATGAAGAAAGGTTTTCTTCTCTTAAGGTTTCGTGCCAAAACATGGTGTAAAGGCTGTATATACCATAAAAAAAATGCAAGAAATGTGGGAACATGGACCCCCCCTCGCTCTGAAAAAATGCCCAACGACTCAAGATCAAAAAGAAAGGCCCACCCACATGCAATTTAGTGAAATTACCATTTTCCCCAAACAGAAAATCTGCACAACGAGCACAAGCTAAAGAAACACAGAATAAACAGTAGGCAAATGGACAGGTACCTAAACCACACAATAGAGAAAAAGGAAAACAATAACCAGAACAAAATAAGCAAGAAGAAATAAAAGTTAAACAAAAGAAACAAACCCTAAAAATCCAACGACATCAAAGGAAAAAAAAACCTAAAAGAAACAAAACAGACAACAACTGTTACATGTTTAGGCTTGTACAACTAACAGAAAAGAGCATCAACAAACTTAGTAAAATTTAACAAATAATTTATTTCATAAAGAAAAACAAGGTAAAAATATTTTTAAAAAAAGAATTTATGGTTTTATGAATCAATGCCAAAAATATTCCAAAGATTAAAAAATAGAAGTCGTATTATTAAAAAATCCTAAATTAATCTGAGTTTGAGCTCCTATGAAATCCAAAATAGAAGGCAATGATATCTGTTGCATCTTTCAAAGTGCTGTTAATTGTGTCAACAGTTCCTTGTTGAAATACAGAAAAAAAGTAATCTAGTTTTGAATTCCAAAATTCATTGAATGTCTTTGTCTAAAAATTTTATATGAGCATTTATATTTCCAGGAAAAAGAATCACTTGTATTCCCCCAAAAAACCCGCAAACTATAGTCACAACAAAATATTTTTAATTGTTAATTGTTTAGAGCCAGAATGCCCAAATTCTATCCAGAAAACACTTAACTAATTTAAACGCAAAACACATCCCCATATGATGGTCACCCTTCCAGAACAAAATAGAGACTTGCATGCCTAACATCACATATTCACAATATGGCCTTAACTGAAATCAGTGATTCTTACTCAGGGAAAGAATAGTAGAAAACATATTAAGAAGTTGTTTACTAGAACCCTTACTGGTTCTGAGTCAAGGTCAGCAACTAGATACAGTCTGTATTATAACAGTTAGGTCAAACAGTACTGAACTGTATTTCTGGAGGGAAAAAAAAGTGAAATCCAGTAGGCAAAGTTACCTTATAATAGCATGTAACGGAATTTTAAAGAAAAACAGATCAGTTAAGTTACATATACAGAATACAAATATTTAAGTAACATATACATAATACAACTAAAAAGATGTACAACAGAATCAACAACAAAAGAAAGGAAAACAATCTGTAGAACTTAAAACTGAATATGCTGCAAAGAACAGAGAAATGAACTGAAAAGGAGAAGAAAGCTTGAAAATTCTAAAAAAATCAAGAAAATAAAATCAACAATCGTAAGTAACTTGTGAAGAAAGCGAAAAAAAAATGATAAAAAGAGACATATAAACTGACATATGACGAGGAGCTAGAAGATATGAAATATGAAATACAAGACATAGACACTCCATCTGAAAATGTTCAATATATGTAAAAAAAATATCAGAAAGGACAAATCCCCATAGCATCAGCTACACAAACTATATATAACTGACCAAAAATAGTGATTAAATAACAAAGAAAAACACAAATACTGACTATAAAGATATAGTACTCTATATAACAACACATAAGCCTTCAGGTAAAATTGAATTTACAGAGGGGGATCAACTAGAATGGTGTGGACAGATAAAGGTGAGGACCCCCCCCCCCCCCCCCCTTCCCAATTGAAAGATCCAGATAGTGCCTTGTCCCATATCTCCACTACCAGAAATGCTGAGAACAAAAAAAAAAAAAATCAAAAACATAAATGCTGAGATCACAGCAAACAGTACTCTGGGTCGGATGTCTGAATAAGTGGATTATGATGTAACAGTGCACTGTTAAGATGGTCTGTCAATATGAAGAAAGAATTATTTTATCAAAATAGTAAATAATATCGTGAAAAAATTGCCAGATAGTATATTTTGTCACCAGTAAGGAATATAAATCACAGTCTGCCGTATTGCCCAAGCCCAGTTTGATTCTGAATAAACATTTTGCATGTTTGTTTTTTTTTATAGTCATATCATTATAGATGTTGTAAAGCGCTTAGAGCTTCTAAAGATTAGGTGCTATACAAGGTGCTCATTATTATTATTACATGTATTATACATATTTTTAAGAGGCATCAAAAACTTTTAATATTTCAAGTATGAGAAAAATACATATATATGAAATTGCAGGTGCATCACCATAACCGTCATGTTAGAATTCATACATGATGTATTCCTCAAAAATGATAAACTTGTTACATGTTACTTTTTGTGATTTGTAGGAATTATTTTTTTTTCATTATGAGAAAATTACATGTATTTGAAATTTCAGAAGCCACACCACATTATATCAGAACATTTTCAGCTACTAAGGGTGATTTGATAAATTTGTTTTCTTATTAAGAGCACATTGATGTAGAAAATTGTCCTCTTTAGTTCTCACATATGTAGACATATTTGTGCAAATTTCTCCTTAATCCAAATTGCCTGATATCTAATTTAGTAAAGTAACCCATGAGCGTTATTTCAAATAGTGAAAGCAGAAACAGTATTCTTTTACAATTGTAATTATTATATTATTATGTAATCTATATTATTAATTATTGATAAATGGCACAATTATTAGTTAAATTTTTTTTTATGTGAATGTGTGAATAAAAACTATTGGTGTTTCTGCGTTGATACCATGTTCCCTTCATTGTGCTATAATGCATGTATACATGTGTCAGCATAAAATTATGTTTTACTAACTTTTTGATAACTACATTATAGAATTTAAATAAAAAATATATGGTATTTTTGATACTGTGCAATTATTTTATTGAAAATGTTACAGAAATGTGAATGCTATTTTGAATACTATTTGTGCAGATCTTTATATTCAGAATTACCTCCCCTGTCAATTTTGTACAACAAAGGAATATATTTATCTTGTGATTTTGTGAGATTTCATATTTATATTTATCTTAAATAAAGTACTTTTGTCTCTTTAAGCAAAGAGAACAATGATGCAAACAAAAGAACACCAACAACCATTTTTCAAGCCTTTGGCAAAAGAAAATTCTCAGGTGACTAAAACATTTGTTTGATCATGTTATTCTTAGTAGTTCATTACTTGTATAGGTGTTTCTTTTCTTGATATAAGCAGATATTTAAGAATTTAATTTTTTTCTTCTTGAGTTTATCATGGTACATGTATAAACTGTCAGTTCCAAATCACATAGCAAATAATGCCCAGAGTGCATTATGTAGTCTGAGTTGGCAACTGACAGTTTATAGCACAACAAACTAAGAAAGAAAACACATTAAACTCTTATCATTGCAATTCTTTATAATTTTTTTTAATTGATATTTTGTTTTTAAAAGAAATACATTTCTATTAGTTTTACAGCCTTTTTAAGTGTATGTATTCTTGATGAGGGCATCTGCTATGTAGCTATTTATGGAACAAAGGATTCTCCATCTATAATGTAATAGCTATGTCAACATCAAACAAAAAGTTTTGGGAATGGTAGGCAGTCTGAGGTTTTGAACATTCAGCAGCAGGGTCTTAATCGTTTATATAATTGCAGTTGCATCAGTTGATAAATATAGGGAAGATTTCCATTGGTCAGAATATCACCATGTGATCAGATCCAGTTGCATTTATTTCTGTATGAACTCTACAGAGAACTACTTTATACTTTTATAAATAGAGTCACATGCAAAGTAACTAATTGTCGGGGACATGTTTTACTGATTGGGTGTCCCACTTAATTTGATTTTTGTTATCTAGAGGTTGACCGCCCGCCCTCGATGTTATTGCCTGGTTTGAGTAAATATAAATATAATTGGTGAAAATTATAGAGATCTGAGCAGATATATAAACAACAATTTAATCAATTACATGAAACAACTATGAGAAGTCATTCCATCAGGAATATACGCTGCTTTAAGAAAATAAAACTTTCTCGAATTACAAAGGAAAGCACAAATGGAAATAAAATAGCTGATCTGTATACTGATAGATTTAGTTCATCATAGGATCGTGTGAACACTCAAAGTCAATGTCTTATACAATTGCATAATCTGTTTCTTTGGTTCGCTCTACTTCCACTGTAGCTGTTCAGACCCCTGAATCTCATGATGCTACTTTCAACAATCCATCTCAGGATACTCTCAGAATGCCTCTCAGAACTTATATGTTGCAGGATTACGTCACAGGATTGTACGTCTTGGAAGCTATTTTCACCCTTGTAAATAAATATAAATAGAGACAACCTAAATTTGCTGTTATTTATGATACTGCAGATTTTACATTATGCCCTGCTCGTTATCAGATCTTTCTGTCAGTGCTAAACATGTGCTAAGGTTATCAATCGACTCCTCATGTCCTATAATGACCCTAGTTAGTCAAATGGCTAATTTGTCACACATTAACATCACATATTAACACACACCACATGAGGCCTAGTGGTCCTGAGCCAGCCTCAAGTTACACAGCGAATAAATGAGATACATTAGATCAGTTCCTACGTCATTTCACACTCAATCGTTAATCATACGTGAAATCTTCTTAATTCAGTGAAGTCACATGGATTGTTGTAAACATATTAAGTAACCTTAATTCTTAGAACCTAAATTTTATGCAAACATGACAACAAATTAAAACAATTCATCAAACTTATCAAAAGATTAATGTACGACTTCCTGTGCATAAACTCAACACCGTTATACTTCATAAAGCAAATTATTATATGATTGTGGTAGAAAAAATTCATGCAAATATAAATAAATTTAGCAAAGCATTATATGTAGCATCAACAAATTACATGGAATTGTCACACTACCTTTGCTTTCAACGTCCTTTCAAATTATTTCGTTGGATTCCTTTGACAACAGTTTTTAGTTGGAAATCTCTTGCAAATGCCCCGGAGCCTACTCTGGTTTCTCTTGCAGAAAAGCTTAGACCGATTAAAATTTTAGATGAAGCAATATTAAAACCTAGGAAATTTCGTGTGGGAAACACGCTCCTAATTAGCGTAACCAATCAGTCAAATCTCTCAGAGGCACCAAAATCGGGGTCAACTTGACCTGGTAGTTTGATAGTTATAGAGTTTCTGCGATTTTTCAATTGTGACAGCTTTACCATGAAAATAAAATTTAACGTGTCCCTAATAGTCTGTCTTGGTGCTTTCTAATCAAATGCTTAATTAAGAATAATCTTCTCCCCTTGAAAAGACATTCCGAACATGGCAGTATGACGATTGATATGCATATGTACTCCATAAATCTAATTAATGGTTCTCTGGTCTCAACTAATGTACCGGTAATCTTGTTAGATCGCCAGAAATTTGCCCC
The DNA here is from genome assembly GCA_029339505.1 of Unio delphinus. Classification (NCBI taxonomy): domain Eukaryota; kingdom Metazoa; phylum Mollusca; class Bivalvia; order Unionida; family Unionidae; genus Unio; species Unio delphinus. The sequence goes on from JAQISU010000076.1 coordinate 11,311,705, forward strand.
TTCACACTGAATCACAGGTATATACACTGCATGCCTTTAAAATGAAATACAAAAAGTAGGTTTTTAGTTTATTTAGAAAATTAAGAAGAAATTGATTTTGAAATAATCCCAAAACAAATATTTATAATTTTCTGAAGATAATTCTTTCTTTGATTAGGTCGTTGAAAACATCTGGGAAATTCAGAATCTGCCAAGACGATTATTGTGGCTATGTTATACATCACGTTTACTGTGGCTTATTACAATGAAATTAAAACTATAATTAAATGGATATATAGATTAGGTTTGGGGGGGGGGTACAAAGATGATCACTTTAATAATTGTAATTATCATTTTACAGTGTAAGATGTCAACCTTGGCAGTTATGATGGTCGGGGGTAGTAGAAATCCTGCTACTCCACCTTTGTAACTGTCATGGTTGATATCTTGCACTGTTTGACTATTGGATCGCCATCACTATGAATATTAACCAATAGTTTTAATTTCATTTGTAGGTAGCCCCTGTATGTAGCTTAAACTATTAATAAACACAAAAATTAATTTAAAGAAATGAAAATCTGTTACTCTTGTGTCTGGACAATAATTCAGCAAAGTCACAAAGAACTCATGAGAGCATCAACTCACGAGTCATTTGTTTATCAAACAAAACACATCCTTTGCTTTGAATAACAAGTACATGTAGTCTGATTGAAAGTGTTTTATTTATCTTGTCATGGATGAGAATAGCATATAAATAGATGCTAAGATTATGTGTGTCTGAAATTTGCATACTACAAACATAACCAGTATATTTCATAAAATGACACCAACTACCGGTATCACTGATTTGGTTTGGGTATTTTATACTGTTTGGTAGACATGTTTCGCAGGTGGTGAGTATTGTGAGGTAGCCTATACAGTATACTGGAATAGTGATTGTAAATATTTAGAAGCACTATTATTTGATAATCTGAATATTAATTTGGCTTTTCTGAACATGAGATTCGGTCTTTAGCTCATGAACCCCAGGGACCACGTTTAAGCATCAGGAGGTAGTATCCTACTTCACAGCTCTGTAGCATCAAGGTCATTTAAGATGCATCAAAATGGGTGGTATTATAAAAAGTAGCATTGGTATTCTCCTCTGCCAGCTTCCTAGTGTGTAATTCACAGAGTTTTTGTTTGTGTCCAAATTTATGGCATGTGAAGCACTGAATCTGTTTTTCATCATGGCATACCTGTGTCACATGCCCAGTTTATCCACAGTAAAGTCTACTCTTGATTATATAGTGCCTGAAAATGGGGGCATACATGATACATATAACTATTTCTCAGTAGTTGAGAGGTTCCTTTTCTATGTAAATGAATTTTGTCATTGTGGTAGAGGCTTAGGTTGATTTCCTAGTTCTGAAGAATAGGTCAGACCATTAATTATCAGATCATTGATTTCTTTGACCCTGGTGTCCACATGAGGTAGTCCTGATATCATTATTGTACATGAATCTGGGCTTCAATACCTTACAGCTTACAGTAAGCATTCGAAATCGGTTATGATTTGGCCTAATGACTTCCATCCCTGGCATTATTTCCAACTACTGAAATAATAATTTGGTTGTACACCACTCTCTTGATAACTCGCATCCTGATAACTCGCGAACTCGCTTATAATATGGGGTCATGAGTGGATCCCATTTTTTTGGTAGCACAAAATACCCTCTCAACAAAAACTTGATCCCTATTTATTGAACTTGAAGATAATCGCGGTAAAAATTGGGAACTGAAAAATTGATATATTGTTTATTTTATGGTCTAAAACGTAGATAGGACTTGGAAATTTAATCTAAATTTTTTAATTATCAACTTCTAATAGGAATTGTTACGTGCTTAGGCTCGAATAAGCAGCAACACAGAAAGAGTGAAAACTAACAAGCTTGTATAACTTTAACAAAGATTTTATTAAGTACAATTATTTAAATAAAACAATTGAACTTACAGTTTTAGAGAATCAAATCCAACAAATTTAGAATTCACAAAATAATTCACTAATGGAATTGCAAGTCCTAATAAATAAATGTTCTAATAGTTCCAGGTTCGAATCTTGACGATGTAATCCAAAATGGCTGACAATGTCACATGGTACAGTTCTTGTTTTTAATCATCCAATTGAATATCATAAACATATGTCCTTTTTCCAGATAATTCTTCTTTTCCAACGAATTGACACAAGTCCAGAATAATTTAACTCAAACAGATAATACACAACTTATCTTAAAGCCCAAACATCTACTAATGTCAGCTTCTAAAATACAGCTATATATATTGTTTTTCTGAAGTAAACAAGTAATCACGCGCTTTTCTAGAAATTGATAGAAGTTCATGGAAGGTCACAGAAAGAGACTACCTTTACTAAAAATAACATACTCTAGATTTTTCCTACCCCTAAGAACTAAAAATAAAAATGTTGTCCTTGAAATTGACCCATAGATTTAGAGGCTTGTTGACAATGTCTAAAGCAAGGTCAGGATTTAGGTCAAACAAGCCAAGGTCAAAACTTGTTTACAGTAAAGTCCAGGTCAAATGAATTCTCCAGAAAAATTTCCCATTTAATGAATAATAAATCCTAAATGACAATTTTGGACTTAATAATTAAAAATAAATAAAATTAAATCCAATAGCCGTAACACCTTCCCCCATAAAATAAAAAGAAAGGTTTATATGATAAAACTTTCTTTTTATCACAAACCAATTTACATCTGAAATTAAAAATTACACAATATAATGAATTATACACGGGAAAGAGCATCTACAATTATATTATCAAGAAATAGCCTCAACCTTTTAACTTGTCCATGTCCCACTAAATGTCCTATAAAAAAAAACACTCTAGCAAGGCAGAACTCACTTTTAAATAAATTAACAGTCAGACACGTATTAGTGAGTCTGTCAAAGAATTTTCTAATTGTTGCTAGATGTTCTCTCCAGGTGTCGTTGTAAATGATGACGTCACAAATCTCTAGACCAGAGATGAACATTTTTATGAGACGTTGAAATGGACTTTCTTTATATTGGTAGAGTCCTTTTGGAGTCGCAATGTTGAGTTTTCCTTTGCTCTTTCCGTAGTGAAATCTGCCAAAATCCTTTCAGAAGTTCAGAATTTGGTGACGTACTTGGCATTCCCAATTTTATCAATAGAATAGTCAATTCTTGTCAATGGTAATGAATCTGTTTTTGTCACTCTGTTCACCTTCCTTTAATCAGTGCACATACGAAAAGTTTTATCTGGTTTAGGAACAAATATGCATAGTGAACTCCAATCACTTTTACTGGGCTTGATAAAATCATTCTCCAGCAAATATTGAATTTCCTTTTTCAAATATTCCTGTTTGAGTGGACTCATCCTGCATGGAATTCTCAATCTCAACGTCATGAAAATTTTATTTGTCCTTGTAAGAATATCTGGACATAAGTGCTCATATAATAATAACTTTCAGTTCATTTCTTTCTTGCACTTGCAACTGTGAAAGTTTCTGGTCTAGATTTTTTTACAATTTCTAAATTCCAACAATTCGTTGCTCCAAAATCAGTCGAATCCTGATGATATTCCTTCACTAAGAGGGACTGGTACAACTAAATTAATTACATATTTAACATGGCTATCTCTTTCAATATACTGGTACTCCTATAATTAATTTAGATCCCAGGAGCACTAATACTATAATTTAACTAATTCATTTTCTTCTTAACTTTGTAAGGGCCGTAATATCTAATTTGAAGAAAAGTAAGAAGAATGAACAAGAGTAACACAACTCCATTATCATACTCAAAAGTTCTCTCCCTTTCAGTTCTATCAAACCTTAGTTTCATTTTTAACTTTAATTGATTACTTGACTTGGTCTTGGGTAGGGAATCCACACAATCTACCATAATTCCACTGAATGTTTCATCAAACGTAGGAATAGGTTGCAGATGATCCTTACGTATCTTCTGATTGGGTTTTCCTACCATTTGACAAGTATGACAAGACCTACAGTATTTGGCAACATCACTTTTGATTTTTGGCCAATAGAAGTGAGTCAAGATCTTGTGATACATTTTATTAATCCCTAAATGACCAGCCATAGAAGTTTCATGGGCCAGATTAAGTATTTCCTGTCTGTAAGGTTTTGGAACTACTATTTGATAGTTCACTGACCATTTATCACCAGCAGGTACCTCGGGAGGTCTCCATTTTCTCATAAGAATTCCATTTTTAATGAAATAACAGACAGGAACTTCAGTAACTTCAGTCTCATTTATGACCCTTTGAAACAAACAGGAGATCTCAGGATCTTTTTCCTGTTCGACGACAAGTGACTGTCGTTTATCACCCTGATTAAGAGAATGAGTTATTAAAAGAGGATCACTATGATCAATACTTTCTGATTGATCCAAACAAGAAGTAAATGTGACCTCATCAAAAGCCTGACCTATACATATGTCAGACAAGGGAATACTGCCCTTTTCAACTTCATTCTCAAGAGCTTTCTTTACCATAGCTCTAGTAACTGTACAAGCTTGAAATATATCAGGGATTTCTTTTCCAATTGGATCAACTTTCTGATCCAAATTAGGCTTGTCAGTCACAAGTGGATTAACCACAACCTTGTCTCCAGCTAAGTCGTTGCCTAGCAATAAATCTATTCCCTCTACGGGTAAAACCGAGACTGTTCCGATTGTCACAGGTCCTGATACTAAGTCTGATGACAAATTTACACAATGGAGAGGAACATTAACAAAACAGCACTCCAACCCCTGAATAAGAACACTTTCATTAGAAGAAGACTTCTCAGATAAAGGCAAAGTACCTGATAATAAAAGACTCTGAGAGGCTCCTGTGTCCCTTAAAATTTTAATAGGGGTGGGATTGGCCGAATCACCCAAAAGTGATACAGAACCCTTCGATATGAATGGTTCATAATTCTCCATATCAAAATCAGACTGGGATTTATTAGACCCAACAAATGTATTGCTTTCAATACATGACTGTGACCTTGACCTCTTATAAATAAGAGCATTTGGAACAGGCCTGTCTTGATTCTGATGCCTATTTTTCAATTTGTAGCAATCAGAAATAACGTGTCCTTTTTTCTTGCAAAAGTTACACGTCGGAAGAGACAAGGATCTAGAATCAAACTTCTCTGAAGTCTGATTTTTGAAAGTTGTGTTAGTTTGAGTTTTAGAAGGGCTTGAATTAGGCGGAAATTCTTTTCTGCCAGAAAATTGTTAAGTAGAAGTCTTGTTAACAAAAGGAACTTTATGTGTCAAAGAATATTCGTCAGCAGCTCGAGCAGCATTTTCCAAGGTTTCAATCTGATGCTCCTCAAGATAAGTTTTAACATCACTATGAACACAGTTTTTGAACTCTTCAATTAATATAATTTGCTTGAGATTTTGATAATCTTGCTCAACTTTCTTGGCTAAACACCATCTATCAAACAACTGCTCTTTTTATCTAGCAAATTCGACATGAGTTTGTCCAGCTTCTTTTCTGTAATTTCTAAATTTTTGCCTATAAGCTTCAGGAACTAACTCGTAACCTCTTAAAATGCATTCTTTAACTACGTCATAATCACCAGTTTGCTGAACAGACAGTGAAGTGTAAATCTCACTAGCCTTACCAGTAATTACACATTGTAGTAACTGAGTCCAATTCTCTCTTGGCCACTTTAAATTTTCTGCAACTTTTTCAAAAAAGAATAAAATATTTGTCTACTTCTTTTTCTTTGAAATGGGGCACTAATCTAATATTCCTTGCTAAATCAAAATTCTGATTTGAAGTATGATGGTGATTCTCACTTGCCAGCTCTAATTCTTTCATTTTACACTGATATTCCCTTTCTTCCTTCTCTCACTCTCGTTCAATTTGTTTTTCTTGTAACCTTTCCTGTAATTCCAGTTTCTTCAACTCTAATTCAGATTGTAATTGTCTTTCTTTCTCCTCTCTCTCTTTATCAATCCGCATTTGCTCTTTTTGTAATTCAATTTGTTTCTCTTTCTCCTCTCTCACATATTGTAATTGCTTTTCTCTCTCCCTTTCCTGAAATTCTAGCTTCTTCAACTCTAATTCCATCTTGAATTTTAATTCCAATTCCTTTAATTTTATGTCAGAGTCTGATGCAGACTTACTGACCGGAATCAAAGCACTTTGTTCCAAAACATCCTGTTCTACCAAATACTGGACCAAAATCTTTTTGATATCTTGTTTCGTTAAAGAAGCCTTCACTTCAGAAAGATCGTATTTTCTGGCAAGTTGAACCAACTCGTCTTTTTTGAAAAGATCTAATTGCTCCTGGGTAGGATTAGAAAGAAATATTTCTACCTTAGATGTCATTTTGATACAAGCGTGTTAGCCTCACTAAAGATTTAAAATTCTCAAAAACTAGGGGAAATTCAAATTTAAATTCAAATTTATCTCAAATCTCAATCTCAATCTCAATCTCAATCCCGGACCAGCCCCCAATTTCTATGTTACGTGCTTAGGCTCGAATAAGCAGCAACACAGAAAGAGTGAAAACTAACAAGCTTGTATAACTTTAACAAAGATTTTATTAAGTACAATTATTTAAATAAAACAATTGAACTTACAGTTTTAGAGAATCAAATCGAACAAATTTAGAATTCACAAAATAATCCACTAATGGAATTGCAAGTCCTAATAAATAAATGTTCTAATAGTTCCAGGTTCGAATCTTGACGATGTGATGTAATCCAAAATGGCTGACAATGTCACGTGGTACAGTTCTTGTTTTTAATCATCCAATTGAATATCATAAACATATGTCCTTTTTCCAGATAATTCTTCTTTTCCAACGAATTGACACAAGTCCAGAATAATTTAACTCAAACAGATAATACACAACTTATCTTAAAGCCCAAACATCTACTAATGTCAGCTTCTAAAATACAGCTATATATATTGTTTTTCTGAAGTAAACAAGTAATCACACGCTTTTCTAGAAATTGATAGAAGTTCATGGAAGGTCACAGAAAGAGACTACCTTTACTAAAAATAACATACTCTAGATTTAAAAATAAAAATGTTGTCCTTGAAATTGACCAATAGATTTAGAGGCTTGTTGACAATGTCTAAAGCAAGGTCAGGATTTAGGTCAAACAAGCCAAGGTCAAAACTTGTTTACAGTAAAGTCCAGGTCAAATGAATTTTCCAGAAAAATTTCCCATTTAATGAATAATAAATCCTAAATGACAATTTTGGACTTAATAATTAAAAATAAATAAAATTAAATCCAATAGCCGTAACAGAATTAATATAATTTGTTGCATTTTCCTTTCAAATGACATTCTTAGTAAGTTAGTATACTGTAATTAAAGATATATGTATTTACGGAAATTTCGATCAGTGAAAATAATACGCCTAGGCTGTACATTGATATGTAAATGCCAGTAAAACAATTTTTATAAAGTGAAATTTGAGTGTTAATTATCTTGTTAATTATGTCTTTTGAATCAAATAAAGGAGGTAGAATAAAAGAAAAGTTAAAAGGCATGCAATTTCTACATACTAAAGTTATAGCCGCTCCCTTCATACGTTGGGCAAACTCACTTTAGATGATCAGTTTAACAATGTTATAAATGTTATTATGTATGCAACATAATTAAACAAATCTAAAGTAACCGACTCATTTGTACCTGAGATCAATGATAGGAAGCAACCAGATGAAACAAATTTTTCGTTGAAAAAGAAGAGATTGATTTCACATATACAAACCATTGTGGGCAAGCGAGTTTCTGGCACTTAGATATATCCTCAAGGATGATAAGACGTTTCACTATTACTTCCAATGCAATCATGACATCAATATTGTACTAATTTAACAAGTTCATAAATATTTTTTGATGTACACACATAGAGGAATAGTTGTTATAAGCTATCCTTGTAATGGACACTCTGGAGGGGTGTTAATTTTTGTGCCTGATTCATCTAGGCAAACACTTCAGGAACTATTTCATGTTTGGTAGTACATTTTAGTTTCTGGTGTAGATGTCAGCATAAAACTGCCTATAGCATGGGTATTCTTACGCTGTTTACATTTACAGATAATATGATACTACTATGTGAAACAGGTCAGCCCCTGTATGTTTTAAGACAAATGTTGTTTTATACAATGTAGCTGTTAGTATTTTTATCTTGTGTTCTGTAGATAGTATCATTTTGAACACTTGAACTGCATGAGGTCATGCCAGGTTCAGAATCCAATATCTGTTTTATGAACTATTTGTACAAGAACACAGTATGTATTATGTTTGACCCTCTGAAATTCTGAATAAATGTCAGCCATATTGGTAACTCCAAGTCATCTGTACCACTTTCATTTTCACTCTGTTCATTTTTGTTATTAACGGGAGTACAAGTGGGCTCTAATCTTCAGGTATATCAGACATACATAAGCCAGAAAATGATGGAAAAAAGATTGAGCTAAGTATGCTAAGTAAGGAACCTAGAAGGTTTCCATGTTTTTGATATTTTCAGCTTATTTATAATATTGATAGAAAGTATATGAACTTCTTATATATGACTACCACATATCCATACCCTTGATTAAAACAAAGAAACTTGCATTATGTGTTTGAGTTTTATCATCTAAGTTCAGACATGGCAGATGTTCAGTTTCAGTTTAATCCAATTGGGTGGCCATCTTGGAGGGTAGCTATCTTGAATAATCTAAAATCATTTATTTTTAAACTGGTCTCCAAAATTCTTTTGAATAACTGAAAGTGTGCACATCAATTTCACTTACACTAACTTAATATTGTCATAAATGCACAGTATTAATTATGGCAATATGTATTAGCATATTTTATTTCCCCTGTAAGTGCCTCGGGATCTCATGAGATGGAATTGGTCACGTGATGAGTCAGTGAATGGTCCAGCGTCAAGGAGTCAGTATATATGGTTTTCTAGAGTTTTAATTTGGCGATTCCAGTAATTTACGTCTGAATTTTCGTGCAAATTTGAATTGACATTAGCGCGGGGCAGAAACTTCCTCTACCTTTCTCCAGGCCTTATACAGTCATAAATGTACCATACTTTCATCGTTTTTGAGTGTCATATTTGCACAATGGCGGAATTGGGACAACGACAAAGGTATCCTGTCAATACGGGGAATGGACTATTGCAAGAAATATGGCATAATAGAGCCAAGCAGCGTTTAGTTGATAAGGACAAAGATTTCTCCATCAGGGATGCAACAAAACGCAATGATTCCCAAGAGGGAACAACTATGCAAAATGATAGCCCTGTAGTGGCGTCAAAATCTAGGAGAAATCCAGCATCTACAGATAAGGGGATTACACCATTAACGACGAGTTCGTCACGTGACTGTGAAATCTCGCAAGAGTCGGTGACAGCAAACGTGACATTCGCAAAACAATGGCGGCGCCCAGATGACAGTCTTATTGAATGACAAGCGACCCACAATCAAGTCATGTGGGACCGACAGCTTGAATTATTGACAAATTTGTCAGCTACGGTACCAATTTTGAAGTCACAAGTTGACAGTCTTAGCAAAAAACCATGGCTGGATGTGCCGAGACTTAATGGACCAGCACGGAAACGGTTCAGCATAACGAGGGAAGTGATCTTTCCAACACCGGGGCGGAAAGTGAGGAAGATGTCGATGACTTCGAGCATGGCCTTCAAACCTTGGTAACATCACCACCAAATTTACCATCAGAAACTGAAGGGAATGACATCCTTAAAGAGCTCTCTCACTTTTATGAAGTGCACGAAGGTTGTGGGCTGCCCATTCAGGAGAGCTTGGCTAAAGTCGTTAATGCAGGATTCCGGTCCCAAATAGCCCAGGATAAATTTAAGGACTTTAGTGGAAAACATTTAAGGCCACAAAATTGCCAAAATTTGAGTGTGCCTAAAGTAAATCCTGAAATTTGGGCAAAAATGAACAAAAGTACAAAACAAATGGATGCTAAGCTCCAAAAGTTCCAAGGAACTATTGCCAAAGCTAGTGTTCCCCTTCTCCGACTTATGGATGCATTACTACAAAATAAATTAGATGGTACATCTGCAAATGTAAATAAATTACTCGCAGATGCTGGTGATGTATTGCGGATGCTTTCTTCTGCGTTTTATGACGGGTCTCATAAACGGAAAGAACTGATCAAGCCAGATCTGCTTTTCGGTTATCAATCTCTCTGTTCACCCCAAAATAAGGTAACTGACCTCCTCTTTGGAGATGACCTGTCTACAAAAGTTAAAAATATTGCAGATGCTCAGCAGATGGGGAACAAAGTGTCAGGAAAGTTTTCTGCTTCAAACACTGGAAGATACGGCAATTATAAAGGTGCTCAAGCAGGACCCAAGTCTTTTTTATTGAAGATGGGGGCCAGGTCCCAACCCTATCAATGGCAACCATACCTACGGGGACCACAGAACCTCAAAAAGAGGAGAACTTACAAACCCTGTCAAGATTTGTGAACAGGGGCAGTGTTGCATCTTCCACAAAAACTGTAAGTAGCAGTTTTCCCATTCATGACAGCACAGTTTCTTTGCCAGCCTTGTATAATACACCAGAAAATTTTGTTGCTGGTAAAGTTAGTTGGCGTGCTAAAAAATGGCAGCAGCTAACATCTTGATGCATGGATTTTATCTAATCTGAATGGTTATAGAATTGAACTTGATAGCAGCCCAGTCCAAACTTGTATCCCAAAGCTGAGAAACTTCTCTGACAAAGAAACCACAGTAATTACAACTGAAATTGATAAACTTCTGAACAAGGGAGTGGTCGAGAGAATAAACTTTGCTGGTGTAAAGTACTTGTCTAACATATTCACTAGAGAAAAGCGTGATGGGAGCATCCGGGTTATTCTCAACCTGCGTGCTTTCAATGCACATGTGGTACATTACCATTTTAAAATGGAGACATTAAAAACAGCACTGACTATAGTTCGCAAAGATTCTTATTTTGCTTCTACTGACCTAAAAGATGCATATTACTCTCTTCCGGTTCACATTGCTTTTCGCAAATATTTATGCTTTCACTGGAAAGGACAATTTTATCAGTACACCTGTTTACCAAATGGACTGGCATCTGCACCACGAGTATACACCAAAATGATGAAGCCTGTTTTTTCTTCCTTACGTAAGATGGGTTATCTCAATGTTGGCTATTTGGATGATAGTCTTCTTCAAGGTTCAACATACTTCGAGTGTCAAAACAATGTGTACAACACTGCTGCATTATTGGATGATTTAGGATTTACAATACACCCAACTAAATCCATTTTGCAACCTACACAAACTGTCAGCTTTGTGGGATTTCTCATTAATTCAGTAGATATGAAAATTAGATTGACAGAGGGAAAGGCACAGGCATTGATTGAGTTTTGTGAAACCGCGTTGAAGAGGAAACATTTGACTATTCGTGAATTAGCAAAATTAATAGGCACAATGGTTGCTAGTGTGCCTGGCTTAGAATATGCCCCTCTCTACTACAAACCATTGGAAAGGGAGAAAGACAATTACTTAAAATGCATAAGGGCAATTATGATGCCTCAATTTCTCTCTCCAGCAGTGCTAAAGATACAATTAATTGGTGGATCCAAAGTGTTAAAATCAGTTTTAAACCTATCTGCAGAGGTAACCCAGAAATTATTATCAAAAGTGACAGTTCTCTTATAGGATGGGGAGGGGTAAATGAGACAGATGATGTTAAAACTGGGGGTGGCTGGAGTAGTACTGAAAAAATGAGCCACATCAATGTTTTGGAATTGCAGGCTTGCTTCCTGACATTAAAGTCTCTTTGTAGCTACAAATATAATGTACACATTAGGATCTTCATGGACAATACTGTAGCTGTTGCCTACATTAACAAAATGGGAGGTAGGAAGAGATTACTCAATCAAATGGCCCGTGATATTTGGTTTTGGTGTATAGAAAGACTGATTTGGTTGAGTGCTTGCCATCTTCCTGGGAAGAATAATGTAGTAGCAGATCACCTATCTAAGAAATTCAATGATGATGCAGAGTGGATGTTAAACAAAGCAATCTTTAACAAAATTCATGCACTATTTCGACAGTTTGATATTGATATGTTTTCCTCTAGACTGAATCATCAGATTCATAAATATGTGTCATATAGACCAGACCCACATGCGTGGGCCATTGATGCTTTCTCTATGACGTGGTCAAAGTTAATTTTATACATGTTCCCACCTTTCAGCCTGGTGGGACGTGTTCTTCAGAAGATAGTAGACGACTGTGCAGAAGTGGTACTTGTAGCACCATTGTGGACAACATAGCCCTGGTTTCCCTGCCTTTTGTGAGAAATTGTTCATCAATCACACATTCTTCCTCAGACTCTCTTTCTGTTAACCTTGCCTCAGGATCCACTCAAGGAACATCAACTGTGGAAAACCCGGCTAGCTGTGTTTCGCTTATCAGGAAAGCCTTGTTCCGTAAAGGCATATCAGGACAAGCTGCCAGTGTTATACTCGACTCATGGAGAGAATCAACAAGGAAACAATATTGGATACATCTCCAGAAATGGTTGCATTTTTCGGTTGGGAAACATATTGATCCCCTTGATCCACCTGTAAATTTGGTCCTGGCTTTCCTGACAGAACTGTTTGATTCTGGTTTAGGTTACAGTAAAGTAAACACTGCCAGATCTGCTATATCTAGTTTAGTTAAATTGAGTAGTAATGTTGACCTTGGTAATAATGTGCTCATAAAAAGATTTTTGAGAGGAGTTTTTTCTTCGTAGGCCATGTTTGCCAAGATATGGTATAACCTGGGATGTAAGAACTGTTCTTGAACATCTGGAAAAATTGTTTCCCTTGAGGATAATTTCTTTTGAAACAGGTGACTCAGAAACTAGTGATTCTGTTGGCCTTACTTAGTGGCCAGAGTTGCCAAACTTTGCATGTCATAAATATTGATGATATTACTATTTTTTCTGATAGAGTTGTTGTCAGAATTAGGGACCTTTTGAAGCAAAGTAAACCTAGTCAACATCTATCACAATTGACTTTTTCTGCATATCATGATAAAAGACTGTATAGTTGAAACCTTACAAGAATACATCAGTAGAACTTCTTCTCTTCGAGGAAATGAGAAAAAATTATTGATAACCACACAACCTTCGTTTAGAGCTGTTGCTAAAAGCACCATAGCTAGATGGATCAAGACTGTTATGAAGGAAGCAGGGATTGATACATCCATTTTTGGGGCCCACAGCACTAGAGCTGCATTGAGCACTGCTGCAGCTAAAATGAAACTGTCTTTGCATACTATTATTAAAACTGTAGGATGGAGTAATGATTGCACTTTCTGCAAGTTCTATCATAAACCTGTATCGGATAGCTTAGATTTCAGTAGTGCTGTGCTTGGGAAGTCCCAGCTATAAACATTTTGATATAGTCTCAGATGCTTATATCTTGTTCATTATAGTTTTCCTAGTATCACAAATAAACACTTTATTTTTTCTTCATTGTCGTGCTTGGATGCATAACTCTGAAATCTCATGAGATCCCGAGGCACTTACAGGGGAAAAAAAATTTCACAATTAAACAAGACTTACCAAAGTCGCAGTTTGATTGGGATTTTATGAACCTGTAAGTGCCTGAGGGATCACATGCCCACCCAAATGCATCTTAATTAGCTTGCATATCCCACCCTATTTTTGTTCTCTGCGGCATCCAAGCTGATCATGCTCTAAAGACTGACTCATCACGTGACCAATTCCATCTCATGTGATCCCTCAGGCACTTACAGGTTCATAAAATCCCAATCAAACTGCGACTTTGGTAAGTCTTGTTTAATTGTGAAATTTAACATCAGTATTCATTGAATGTAGTTTGAGACATTGCTAGATTCACCCATACATGGCAGCCTTCTTGAGCAGATGAAATTAATATATGTATTAATAATGTATCATATCATAGGCCGTGTATTGTGAATTGTATTGATATGTTGCACAAGTGTATCATTTCATCCATAATGTTTATCAGTCCCCTAAAATTCATGGCAGTGTTGCTTGGAACTAAGCAAAGATTATCAATAAATAGAAATCCAACTCTTTTGAGTATTATTTTCATCCTTATGGAAGTTTTGCCTTTGCACCTATTATTACTTGTCTGGGTCACAGCCTATAATCACTTAATTTTACTTATCTAGCAAGCAAGCCACAGACTTTGTACAAAGTGGATTATTAGCATTAATAATCCATAAAAATGAAGTGAACGGTTGATTCACAGGGATGGTCCTGGCTTTTAAAAAGTTGTTGCCAAAAAAATCGCCAACCTCAATATTTTCTCGCCAATTTTCCAAAAAAAGTGTCGCCAGAACAAGTAGTGTACATTTTTCCAAGTGTTAATCTAGTCTATTAATGTATCAGGCAATGGAAATTACAAAAGATGGGTTATTTAATACTTTAATTACAACAAGCATTAAACAAAATGTTACAAAGTGTTACATGAAGATCCATCGCGATTTTAGGGCTGACCACTTGTTCAATGCAGTTTCAAAGTCTAATACATGTATTTAACATCTGTACTTGCTGATTCTCATTAAATTCTCGAGAGATGAGATGCAGAGTTTATTTCTCTTGTCACCATTCGTAAACGTGTATAACTGTTGACTTGTTACCTGAAAAAAAAAGCATTATCAACTTCAGTTGACATTGTAATAATAATGAAACCCTATGATCGTACATTGCAATGTAAGATAAGTGACTTACAATGCGACCGTTGATTGCATGCATTCCGTAATTAAATGACCCCCCTCCCCTTATGGCTAGCTTCACAAAGCTTGTAATGAATTGCTTCCTAAATCCCAAAAATGATCACTGAATGCTGTATAAATTTTCTCGACAAGCAAAATAGGATCTCCATTCCCACGAATTAAACTTGTTAACACCTGGCAATATTCTATCTAACTTCAGTTGACATTTTAATAATAATGAAACCATATGATCGTACATTGCAATGTAAGATAAGTGATGTATAATGCGACCATTGATTGCATGCATTCCGTAATTAAATGACCCCCCCCCCCCTTATGGCTAGCTTCACAAAGCTTGTAATGAATTGCTTCCTAAATCCCAAGAATGATCACTGAATGCTGTATAAATTTCTCGACAAGCAAAATAGGATCTCCATTCCCACAAATTAAACTTGTTAACACCTGGCAATATTCTATCTATCTATCCCTTAGTCTTGCTGACCGTTGGGACACCACTGATGACCTGACAACCAGCTTCCTCCATTCCAATCTGTTCTCTGATACTCTCACTGTGTCACTCAGCTTCAGTCCTGTCCACTCTGAGATGTTATCCTCCCATCTTTTCCTCAGTCTTCCTCTCCTTCGCCCTCCCTGCACAGTACTTTGCATGATTGTCTTAGCAAGCCCTGTTGATCGTATGACATGTCCATACCATTTCATTTTGCGCTTTTTCACAATGGTCAATAGCTCTTCATAAGGCCCAATGGCTTGCTTAATTCTGTTCCCACTTCCTCATTCATGACATGATCTCTATATGTAATACCAAGCAACCTTCGAAAGCATCTCATTTCAACAGCTTGTATCCTCCTCTCGAGATCCGCTGTGAGGGCCCATGACTCACAGGCATATAAGAATACAGATGCAACCAAGGAGCGCATCAGTCTGATTCTTGAGCTGACTGAGGTGTTTCTGTCTTTCCAAACTGTCTTCAGCCTTGCCATTGCTGTTATTGTCAGCCCAATCCTGGACAATATTTCTGGTTTCGATCCCTCGTCTGCCACGATGGCTCCTAAGTATTTGAATCTATTAAGTAACTGTTTCCAGTTTTTGGCCTCTAATCATGATGTCAGTGCTGATGCCAATGGTGTTGCTGGTCATCAATTTGGTCTTCTCTGCACTGATTTCCATACCAAAAACAGTAGCTGTCCTGTCCAGTTTTTCCACCAACTGAGCTAGCTCCTCCTCATTTCCTGCAAGGCCATCGATGTCATCAGCAAAGCGCAGATTTGTTATTATTCTGCCTCCAATACTGACAGTTCCTTCATGGTCTTCCAGTGCATCTGTCATGATTCTTTCAAGGAAGATGTTGAAGAGAGTAGGTGAAAGCAAGCAGCCCTGTCTGACTCCCACAGTTGTCCTAAACCAATCTCCAATTTGACCGTTGAAGCATACTGCGCTGGTGGCCTTGCTGTAAAGGCGTTCTATGACTTTGATCATGTTAGCGTTGATGTTGTACAGCTTCATGGTGGACCAAAGGGCTGCATGCCATACCCTGTAAAACGCCTTCTTAAAATCTATAAAGACATGATAAAGGTCTTGTTGGTACTGGAGGTATTTCTCACATAGTATTCTCAGGTTGAAAATCTGTTCAGTTGTGCTTCACCCTGGTCTGAAGCCTGCCTGTTCTTGAGCTATGATTTCCTCTGCCCGCGGCTTCAGTCTGTTTAATATGATTTTTAGCATGACTTTGCTTGGGTGGCATATAAGACTGATCATACGATAGTTCTGACATTGCTACAAATTGCCTTTTTTCGGGAGAGTTACTATGAGTGACTGAGTCCATGGTGTTGGCCATTCCCCTGTCTGCCAGATCTTGTTGCAGATTGTTAGTAGGGCGCTTATCATGGCTTCACCCCCTTCTTGGACTAGTTCTGCAGGAATGTTGTCTACTCCTGCTGCCTTCCCTTTTTTCAGTGCTTTCACTGCAGCCTCTACTTCTTCTCGGAGGATGGGGTAGTTGTCAGTGTTGGTCACTGATGTGGTGTTGAGTATGTCTGGGTCTCCTGTAGGTCTGTGGTTGTATAGGTCTGAGCAAGTATTCTGTCCATCTCTTAAGAATGTCTTGTTCTTCTGTAAGACATTTCCCTCCCTTATCTTGAATGATGGAGGAGCGTCCTTGTTTTACACTGGTCAGGTCTTTCACCAGTTGGTATGCTTTTTTGCTGTTATTTTTCTTTAGATTGTTTTCTATATCTTTACACTGGTCTTAAATCCATGTCTCCCTTGCCTTTCTCATGCTTTTCTTGATAACCTGGTTGATTTCCCTGTATTGTTTTGCTTCTTCTACTTCTGACTTCTTCTTCTTTAGCTCTCGACGCTTATCACACAGATCAAGTATGTCAATTGTAACCCAAGGTTTATTTGGTCGTCGATGTTTGCCAAGGATCTCACTATCTGTTTGGGTCACTGCTATGTTAAATGTGTCTATCATTGTGTCTATAACTGTGTTCTCTGCACTAAGAAGTAACAGTGGTGCAAATTTCCCTCCTATCATTGCCTGGAAGGCTTCCAAGACCTCTGGGTAATTTAGCTTGTCAAGGTTGAACTTGATTCTTGTGGGGCCCTCTTTGTCAACTTTTTTTTAGACGCAGTCAGAGGGTCATCATCACTAAATCATGGTCACTTCCAGTGTCTGCTCCTGGGAAACTTCTTGTCTTGGCAATGTTTATGCTGGTGTGGAAATGTCTCTTCACCATGATATAATCAATCTGGTTATAGTGTTCTCCATTCGGGCTATGCCAGGTCCACCTTCTGGATGCTTTGTGTGGACCAAACGTGTTCATCAGCTTCAGATCATTGAAGCTGGCAAATTCCAGGAGACTTAAACCTCTATCGTTGGTCTCTGCATTGCAGTAGCATCCACATGTGCCTTTCCAGTTATCAACGACATCCAATGTTCCCTCTAATTTTGAACGATGCTGTGCGGAAAAATAAAGGCGTGCGCAGAAAAACATGATGCAAAATTTTAGTGAGCGGCATTTGTGAAAGTCGTACATTTACAAATGTTTAAAACTCTATTATGTATCAGTCTTCTATATGATAAATTAGACATTTCGCACAGGCATATGCATTGTTCAATTATGTTAATTAAAATATTGTTCTACTTACTTTATATTAATGATGTCGGTAAAGTGCTACACATATATGTCATATTTGATTATAAAAACTACAAATAAAATAAATGTAGTTCGAAATTGAGAGCAAAACAGTTACTTTATTCATTTATTGCCGAATTTTCACGTCTGTCTTTGTGTGTGGTCCAATGCTTGTAAACCGCATCTAGATCAATAGTGCTTCCTGATGAAAGATAAGAATTTTATGCGCATCAAATTATACAAATGATTTACTTGTAGCCTGTTTCTAGATTTTGTTTTAATTGAGTTCATTAGGCTAAAACCGCGTTCGCAGTCTGCACTTGATGCTTGAAATGTCCCATAAATGTCCAGCAGAATCAACAGCTCTTTCATGTCTTCATTCTTTGACGTCAGTGTAAGTCTGAATTGATCCATTCTTCACTTTCTCTGCAATCAAAAACTTGAAGTCATCATACTGTTCACCGATCTTTGATATTACACTCTCTTAACTGTTTGGCATAATTCTTGAAAACCTTCTTATCAGTTTGTTCAAACTGTCTTTGCCAAATTCAAAACTTGAATTCTTTGCAATGATGCAGTGGTCAAATGCTTGCCAATCCATTAATTCATCATCCGGAAATCTCTTCTCAAGGTGATTACATAATAGTTGAACAAATCTAAGAATTACAGCCTTGTCGACATCACGGTGAATTTAATTAAGAACTTCCTTCACTGCATCACTCCAATGACTGGTTCGACGAGAATAACGCTGCCATTGAAGATCTGCTTGCCAGAAAAAACAAAGCTTTTATGGACTGGCAGAATGATACAAACTCCATCCCCAAAAAAGATCGCTTCAAATGCTATCAAGCTGAGACTCAGAGAAATCCGCAAGATGCATGACCACTGGTGGGAAAAGAAAGCTGATGAAGTGCAAAGCTATGCCAACGCTAACAACTCCAAAGAGTTCTACAACGCCATCAAGTCAATCTTCAGTCACACAAAGTCCAGCCCTATGCCCTTGCTTGCTGCAGATGGCAGTACATTAATAAAAGACAAGAATGGCATTAAGGAAAGATGGAAAGAGCACTTTAATCAGCTCCTAAACCTGCCCTCATCGGTCAGCCAATCTATTCTTGACCAAATACCCCAACAGCCAACACTCAACCAACTGGATATTCCGCCAAAGATGGAGGAATTGAGAAGGGCCATTAAACAAACAAACTGTGGCAAGGCACCTGGAAAGGTTGGTATCCCAGCGGAGGTGTACAAGACTATCAGTAAGCAGTCTCTGGAGGCATTCTGCGACGTGCTAATCAGTATCTGGATGGAAGAAGAGATGCCAGACGACCTCTGTGATGCATCAATTGTGACCCTCTATAAAAATAAAGGCACACGTATGGACTGCAGTAACTACAGAGGCATCTCCCTGCTTTCCGTTGCTAGCAAAATAATATGCTCGCATCTTGCTGAACAGGCTTATTGCAGCAGTGTCAGAAAATAACCTCCCCGAGTCTCAGTGTGGTTTTCGCCCAGACCGCAGCACCATTGACATGATCTTCGCAGTGAGACAAGTCCAAGAGAAGTGCCTTGAGCAGAACATGAATCTATATGCTGTCTTCGTGGATCTGACAAAGGCTTTCGATACGGTCAACAGAGACGCACTGTGGGTAGTACTCAAGAAACTTGGTTGTCCTCAGAAGTTTACCAACCTCATCCGGCTCCTCCACATTGACAGGAATGGAGAGATTCTCTCAGACGGTGAATCCTCCGAGAAATTCCCCATATCTAATGGTGTCAAACAGGGTTGTGTACTCGCTCCAGTACTCTTCAATCTCTTCTTCACACAGGTACTGCTCTATGCCATCCGGGACATTGACACTGGCATCTACATTAGGTATCACCTGGATGGATCAGTGTTTGATCTCCGTCGCCTAGCTGCAAAAACCAAGACACTAGAAAGACTCATCATTGATGCACTCTTTGCAGATGACTGCGCCCTCATGGCCCATGAAGAGACTCACCTACAAGCAATCGTGGACAGATTCTCTGAAGCCTCCAACTTATTTGGACTCAAAATTAGTCTAGGAAAGACAGAAGTCATCTTCCAGCCCGCCCCAAACACTGTCCATTTGCAACCCTGTATCACCATTGGCGACACGCAGCTGAAGAATGTGAACAGTTTCAAATACCTTGGCAGCACAATATCTAGTGATGGTTCTCTGGACAAAGAGATCACTGCGAGGACCCAAAAAGCCAGTCAAGCACTAGGACGACTCCGAACCAAGGTCTTGCAGCACAAGGACATACGCCTGTCAACAAAGCTGAAGGTGTACAATGCAGTTGTCCTCACGTCTCTATTATATGGCTGTGAAACATGGACACTCTACAGAAGGCACATCAGTCAGTTAGAACAATTCCACCAGCGCTCCCTGAGATCCATCATGCGGATCAAGTGGCAGGACCGAATCACCAACCTGGAAGTCCTTGATAGAGCCAACACAACAAGCATCGAAGCCAAAATAATCCAGGCCCAGCTTCGATGGACTGGCCATGTCATCTGCATGGATCAAAGCAGAATCCCAAAGCAGTTGTTCTATGGCGAGCTATCCCTGGGGATCCAAAAACCAAGGCCGCCCTCACAAGAGGTACAAAGACAACCTCAAGACAAACATCAAATGGGCAGACCTTAAACCGCGCCAGCTCGAGCTCGCTGCCTCAGACAGAAAGCATTGGCGAGCCCTGACCAGAAAAGCTTGTTCCACCTTTGAGGTTGACCACCGCCAGCGTCTTTCTGCAACTCATGAGAGATGCCACAGAAATGTATCCCAGATACCAACAACCACCGGTGTCCCATGCCCCACTTGCAACAGCATGTGTGTATCGGAATTCGGACTCCGGAGTCACATGCGCGTCCACCATTGAATGAAAGTGCACAACTTGTCTTCCTCGACTCGAGAGACTACCAAGAGAACAGTCGATTATAAATAGTAGTTCTGAATGTCTTATATGTATTTGGCCCAAAGAGTATGTATTGTTCTGAAACAATTCAGCATACACATACAAGGCAGTTAGAAAGAATCAGCATTGGATTTATAGGTCAAGCAAAACAACACAGCACTACCAGTGTTAAGAATGCTGTAAATAAAGTTACAACACATGGTCATGTGGGCACATCTATGATCTGTTTTCATCTATGTATTATTTCTCCGCATCATTGGCCATATAAACATAGTTTTTCCTAAATGTAAATGACATGCCAGAGTCTGATTCCATGATTTTTAACGACATCAACCATATTCTTTATTACAAAGTCGCCTTTGAGTTTAACATTAATCTCTTGAATGTCAGCATTAGACAAATTACCAGTTGTTCAAAAATCACAGCTCACCAGGGTCAAAACCAAGAGCCATTTATATAAAATTAAGGTTTTGGTGTATGTTCAAGTGTATGCAATGCTTCAGCACCATGATGACCACATACTGTTCCATCCAACTGAGTTTCTTTTAGAAAGTTGGAGTGAAACTGGATGCCATTCAGGTCCAAGACATAGGGTGCTAAGTGCCTTTTGTTAAATAATTAACTTCAGCTAGTGGTGCATGTCCATATCAGTCAAAATACAAATGATGTTGAGGTGTCACCACATATGTAAGGCACTGAGTACCAGGTCCTGTTGTCAGATCCAGGTTGACAATACTGGTTTTGTTTGTGTATGGCACCATTGATACAGGTTTATTTCACATAAAGACACCATGAAAATGATTCACTGATTTTGCCATTGCAAGTAAATCAAGATTGTTCATCTCCATGCGCTTTTGCATGTTGTACCAGGTAATCAAAGACTTCCTGATGGTATTCATTGACTTGTTTCTGGTAATCAAAGGCCCTATCCTTTTATTTTATAGACCTAACAGGTCCATGATGCATTATGCACCTGCCAACTGCCTTTTTCAATAACATCTTACATATAGCACTGACAGCCCATAATGCCATTGCTCATGCAACTGATGACTGCTGCTGCTGGAATTGCTGCAATGAATAGAAATATTCTACTGGTCTTTTGAATTGTGTCACCTCTGACGTGGACACTACTTAATGTTTGATGCTTAAAGCAACCAATCTGAAGTTGAATAAAACTTCAAACTGCTCTCAGCAGACATCAAATATGGTGCAAGGGAAATGATATAATTATCAATATGGACAAAACGTTAAGTCATGTTGATAACACCGTAAATGACAGAAAAGAGCAAGATTGCAAGCTAATATGCTGCATGTTCTCTATAACACTGATCTGAAGATGATGTATTTAGACAGACTTCTTGGAATATTTGTAGATTATAATTTGAATTTGTCTCATCATATTGTAAGGCCCCTTTTTTGGTCTTTAAGGGAGCTACATATATTTGTACATAGGAAAAGAGAGTGACGTGTTATAGACCGTCAAAAGTTTGGGGTTGGGGCGATGAAAGAAGGCTTATATAATCAACATAAAAACGAGAACAGTTTGACAATGTTTAATGAATTCTAAAATTAAATAAATAAATAGGAATTACCTATAGTTATAGTGAACAACCAGATTCTGTAATTATAATATAACATACTGTATGGGGGGGGGAGGGCTGTCGGGTGTGGTGGGAGACAACTGTTACAATCTATTTTTCATGGAACAAATCTATTATTCTTGTTCATTCAGTGTTGTAATATGCTATTCTTAAATATCCAAATGTACTCACTCGACACTTTGCTCTGACACTTCGAATTCTGGCGCCGACTGTACTCGTCAGTTGTCTGCTCTACAATGACAGCACTCCCCTATTTATAACCTTCCCCCAGACACCACGTGAGTCAATTTAGCCAATCGCAGAATGCATGGTAATCCATGTTACCAATCGGTGTCTTGTATGGTGTGCCATGCATTGAATTGTAAACAATACAGTTTTGTATGGTATGCCATACAGTTTTGTATGGTATACCATATCAACATTATAAACACATAAATTACATTATAATAAGTAATTGAATGCAGTAGGGCTTGTCTATGAAACAAATACGAATAGTTTATGAGCTCATGTTTATGTGAAATCAAACTTTATGATGATAACTTAAGTCTTGAATTATTGAATCGATTCATATAGACGCGGGTTCTACACTTTATGCAGACGACAGCTATTGTCACATCAAAACATGAATTGCATACATCGATACAAAGGTATTGCAATGATGTTATCACTAAAACATGCAAATTACTTTATTAGTAGTACCCTACTGTCATTAGAGAGAATAATCACAAATAACAGCATATAGAGTTTCGAAATACGAACTCATGCAAATCCAAAATGGCGGACATCGTGATACAGTGATATACGTGGACTTTTCCCATCATGATTTTGTAGGTATTTTACATAAATTACAAATAGTAATAGTATAAGAGCATACTATGTGTATCAGATAAGCTAAATAGTACGCTCTCAAAACACTTTATGACAGACCTTCAAAGACGATTTACCGAAATAACCTCTACCTCGAAATTAGATTACACATGTTAAGATACGTTGCCAGGATTGACTGTTAGCTTGACAGACCATATACATTATAGATATACATCGTTTATATGCTTTGAAAATGAACATTATAATTCATATTCATATGTACCATATTTATAAAAACAACTTAATAGAAGCAAAGACTGAACATTGTTTCCGAGTCAGTGACTCTAAACATGGTCATTACAATATAAATTATATTTCAGAGAAATAAGATCTTATCTTTGGCTTCTAAAGAAAATTTAGGCTTTCATTCCACTATATTACAGAGTTTACTTTTTACAAAAGTTACATTCACCTGCATCTTCACAACTGTAATATAATTTGGGGGAACAAAACTGCTACAAATATGAAGAAAAGTGTGAAGAATGTATTTATTGGCAATAAATTGTTGTCTGTTAAAAGTATTTGATTTTCATCTTTGCAAGTACATGATGTACCAGTGGATAAGTGGGTATTAAAAATTACTTGTCTAGCTCCAGAACCTCTTGCCAAAAAGATACTTTATTCAGTTGAAAACTAATACTTAAGAGGAATAAAAACTCAACCAGATAAGTGTTGAAATTGCAAGTCAGAGCATTCATGTTTAATGGTGATGTATTTTTCTGTTTTAAAAGCATTTGTCCAAAAAACAAGCATTCTTTTTTTTTAAATGTCCCTTGATGCCTACAGGCAAAACATTGTACATTTAAGACCACTAATTTTTAGTCCCTATCATATAATAGATCACAAAATAAAAACATACTGACTCTTCCTTAGAAAATTAAAATAGCAGAGATGGAATCATTTTATGTTAGTTTTAGTTAAATTTCTTAACCAGTAGTGAATGTAAAATTTCTTTTCACTTATTTTATATGCAGTATCCTCTTTTCTTTTCAGTCAATTGCCTCTTTGAATCGAAATTCTCAAGGTGGTATCACAAGAAATAATGGTGAGGATTTGTTGGCAGTGAAGTAGCACAAGTATATCAGATAATTAGGATCTATGCCCAGGGTCTGTGGGGAAAAAAATTGCACTGAAAGCTCAACAAGATATCCAAATAATATGAATCTTGTTAGTTAACCTGTCATTCTTTGTGTTACATACATTGTCCATTATTGATTGACAATTGTTATTTAGAACATCCCAAGAACTGCTTGATGATTATGACACAATTATATAGGGATTCCGACATCAAAGATTTTCAGATTTGCTCAAATAATCCACCATCAAACATTGTATCTGTTAATGACAATAGAAACTTTTAAATGATTTCTTAAACTGTTCAACAGAGAATTTGACTAAGCATTTAGGCATAGAGAACTTAAAAATTTCACAAATGATACTAATCTGCCCTTTTGAATGTAAGCTGTTACAAATAGAGAAAAACCTTTAATGACTTCTGTTACGTGCTTAGGCTCGAATAAGCAGCAACACAGAAAGAGTGAAAACTAACAAGCTTGTATAAATTGAACAATGAATTTCTTAAGTACAATTATTTTCATAAAATAAATAAACTTACAGTTTTAGAGAATCAAATCCAACATTAATCCAATATAGAATTCACAAAAATAATCCACTAATGGAATTGCAAGAGTCCTGATAAATAAATGTTCTAATAGTTCCAGGTTTGAATCTTGACGATGTAATCCAAAATGGCTGACAATGTCATGTGATGCAGTTCTTGTTTAATTATCATCCAAATGAATTATGAGCACATGTTTTCTCCTCCAAATAGATAATAAATCCTCTTCAATGAATTGACACAAAGTCCAGAACAAAATAATTAAAATTAAACTCAAACAGAAAATACACAACTAATATCTTAAAGCCCAAAATTCTACTGAATTGTTCTATCCCAAACAAGTCTATATAACTGTTTTTCTTAAGTAAACAAGTGATCACGTGATTTTCTAGAAATTCATGGAAGGTCACTACCTTCAGCAAGTCACGTATTCTAGATATTTCCTACACCCCAAGAACTAAAAATAAAATGTTATCCTTGAAATTAACCAATAGTTTTAAAGACCTGTTTATCAATCTGAAGCAAGGTCAGATAAAGAGGTAACCAAGCCAAGGTCAAAAACTTGTTTACAGTTAGAGTGGTCAGCCTGAACTTTCTAGAAAAAAATCTCCCAATTAATGAATATTAAACCCTAAATGACAAATTTGGATTTAATAATTAAAAATAAATAAAATTAAATCCAATAGCCGTAACAATATGTTAATATTAAATCAGACAACCCAAATTTAAGATGTACGTTACATTACCATTATACAATTCTGGATGTAGACAAAACCTTTGTACTGAATGCAGTCTCTTCTGTAACAGGCTTTTTACAGAATTTCCTGAAAATGCAGGCACTAGCCCAGCCAGCTGCCTTCAAAATTGTACCCAATTGTACCCCTTTTGCAAAAGCTGCAGAAACAGATGCAGCCCTTGTGCTATGAGCCTGGAAAACTGAGGTATCAATACCTGACTTTCTCATAAGTCTTTATCCAGTTTGATATTGTGCTTTTGGCAACTTTTTTATATTGAGATTGCGTGTCGGTAAATAATTGTATTTCAGAATTTCTCAAAAGCTTGGTCAGTTGCAAATAACACTGTAAACAAGAAACAACACACAAGTTTTTGTGAAAAGGATAAGATTCAAAAAGCAAAGTCTCCAGATGTTTACCTGGTTTAGATTGTTTTAGCAATGAAGGAATGTAAATTTGTACACTGTTTACACCAAATTTAATGCCATCTGTCTGCATAAGGTGAAGCGTGTGACACCTCTGTCCTGTCAACAGAGCAAGTAGTATGACTAACTTCATAGTAAGTTCATGTAATGATAATTAATCACTGCCTTGTAAAGAGAGAAAATAGTTAAACACAAGCCGCACATCCCACACAAATGTGTATTTTGGCAATGAAGACTTTGCAATGAACACTCCTCTCAAATTTCTTAAGTAAAATATTTTTGCATAGTCTGGATTTAGAAGTAAGATGAAATTGCAGATCTAGCTGTATTTACAGAACTATAACCTAAACCTCTATCTACTAATTCTGTTAAAATCTCTATAACAATAGTCACAGGTGGGTCAAATGGCTTAATCTGTCTCTGATTTGAAAATAGCATCCACTTTTGGAGATGACCCCAATACTGTTTTTTAGTTGATGTTCTCTATGAATTGATGATGAGACAGGCAGCCCTTTCTGATAATCCTTGATTTTTGATTGCTGTCCTGATAAGTGAAAAACACCCATCTTCAATTTTTGGAGGGGGTGTTTTGTTGTGGATTGTGTGCCAGGTGTAGTATGTCTTGTGGATGTGGCAGTAGAAAACAAGGGCCGAGCACAGCATGCAGGAGACTAGGAAACCAGGGTTGCGTTGTCCATAGTGGTGCCACCAAAATAACATCTGCTTCGTCTTGGGCCATTTTTGCAGCACTGTTCCCAACATACTGAAAGGTGGAAAACAATAATTGTGATTGTAATTCCATTTTAAAGAAAAAGCATAAACTCCTACAGCTTTTGGGTCAGGTCTGTATGAAACATAACTCGGAAGTTGGTGATTTAGCCTGGAAACAAATAAATCCACATCTATGTGCCCATACACTTTAATGATTGCATTGAAGACTGGAGCACTTAACTTCCATTCAGAATCCTCATTTATGTATAAGGACAATCTGTCTGCATCACAATTTTGTGTTCCCGACAAATGAGAAACACTTGACCATATACCCCTAACTGTACACCACAGCCAGATATCGCACGATAATTTATGCAGTATAGAAATGTGGCCCCCATTTTTTTCACATATGAAACTGCTACAGATTTATCTATGTAGATGTGCACATGTGTGTTCTTCACTTTGGAACAAAAAGATTGTAATGTCAAAAAACATGCTTTCAGTTCCAAGAAATTAATATGATACAGTTGTTCCTCATGATCCCAATGACCTGAAAGAGACAAATAAGCATCAAAATTACCTTTATGTATCGTTAAGTATTTATCTTTTTCATGTTCTAGATCTTTATAATATAAAGGTGCATACTCTACACGTGGGTCACAAGCAACAAGCTTTTCCACAAGTTGAGCCAATTCACGAATAGTGATGTTACATTTCTGTAGTATGTCAGAACAATGAGCAACGATATTCATATATAAAGCAATTCATATATATTCCCAAACCATTGAAAATGCAAATATTTCCTATGTATCTCAACCACAGGAACAGAATAGTAAGCATCCTTCAAATCAACTGATGCAAAGAAACAATATTTTCTCATGGCATTAACAGCCGTTTTCAAAGTTTCCATTTTAAAATGTATCTTCTCAACATTTATAATAAATTGTTTTAAATTCAAAATAAGTCTCAAGAATAACCTGGATGCTCCCATCACACTTTTCTCTAGTGAATATTAAACAAGTGCTGTTCACTAGCAAAGTTTATTCTATCAACAGTTGAACTACTCCCTTATTCAGCAGTTTATCAATTTCAGTTTTAATTACAGTGGATTCTTTGTCAGAATCTTCTCTGCTTTGGAATAGAAGTTTGGACTGGGATGCTATTGAGTCGGAGAGTTCTTTCATGATGTCATTTCCTTCAGTTTCTGAGGTAAATTTGGTGGTAATGTTACTAAGTTTTGAAGGCCATGCTCAGTCATCTTCCTCACTTTCCATCCCTGTATTAGAAAGATCGCTTCCCACGTTATGCTGAGCTGTCTCAGTGCGTACATGTTTCAATGCCAGTCCATTAAATCCCGTCATACCAGCCATGTTTTTTTTGTTAAGACTGTCAACTTGTGACTTCAAAGTTGTTACAGTACCTGACAAATTTGTCAATAATTCAAGTTGATGGTCCCACATCACTTGATTGTGGGTTGCTTAACATTCAGTAAGACTGCAATATGGGTGCTGCCATTGTTGTACAGATGTCACATTTACTGTCACTGACTCTGTCTTGAGATTTCAGTCATTTGACAAACTTGTCATTAATGGCATAGTCCCCTTATCTGTAGATGCTGGATTTCTCCTTGATTTTGATGCCACTAGTCATTTTTGTTCCTGCTTGGGAATCATTGCGTTTTGTTGCAACTGTGATGGAGAAATCATTAGCATTATTAGCTAAACGCTGCTTGGCTCTATTTATTTCCTGTGATAGTCCATGCTCTTTATTGACAGAATACCTTTGGCTTTGTCCCGATTCTGCCATTGTGCAAGAGAAAACACTCAAAAACAATGAAACAATGAAGTACATTACAGTTATGACTGTATAAGGCTTTTAAAATGATGAAGGAAGTTTCTGCCCCAAGCTAAGTTAAAATTTGCATGCAAGTTCAGCTGTAAATTACTGGAATCGGGAAATTTTAAAACTTGAGAAAAACACTTAACTACTGACTCCATGATGTTGAGTCAGTACATATGGTTTTCTAGAGTTTTAATTTGGCGATTCCAGTAATTTACGTCTGAATTTTCGTGCAAATTTGAATTGACATTAGCGCGGGGCAGAAACTTCCTCTACCTTTCTCCAGGCCAAGCAGCGTTTAGCTGATAAGGCCAAAGATTTCTCCATCTGGGATGCAACAAAACGCAATGATTCCCAAGAGGGAACAAACTATGCAAAATGATAGCCCTGTAGTGGCATCAAAATCTAGGAGAAATCCAGCATCTACAGATAAGGGGATTACACCATTAACGACGAGTTCGTCACGTGACTGTGAAATCTTGCGAGAGTCGGTGACAGCAAACGTGACATCCGCACAACAATGGCGGCGCCCAGATGACAGTCTTAATGAACGACAAGCGACCCACAATCAAGTCATGTGGGACCGACAGCTTGAATTATTGACAAATTTGTCAGCTACGGTAACAACTTTGAAGTCACAAGTTGACAGTCTTAGCAAAAAAAACATGGCTGATGTGCCGAGACTTAATGGACCGGCACGAAAACGTGTACGCACGGAAACGGTTCAGCATA
Source organism: Unio delphinus (assembly GCA_029339505.1). NCBI lineage: Eukaryota > Metazoa > Mollusca > Bivalvia > Unionida > Unionidae > Unio > Unio delphinus. The sequence continues at coordinate 11,341,043 of JAQISU010000076.1, forward strand.
ACGAGGGAAGTGATCTTTCCAACACCGGGGCGGAAATTGAGGAAGATGTCGATGACTTCGAGCATGGCCTTCAAAACTTGGTAACATCACCACCAAATTTACCATCAGAAACTGAAGGAAATGACATCCTTAAAGAGCTCTCTGACTTTTATGAAGTGCACGAACGTTGTGGGCTGCCCATTCAGGAGAGCTTGGCTAAAGTCGTTAATGCAGGATTCCGGTCCCAAATAGCCCAAGATAAATTTAAGGACTTGAGCGAAAAACATTTAAGGCCACAAAATTGCCAAAATTTGAGTGTGCCTAAAGTAAATCCTGAAATTTGGGCAAAAATGAACAAAAGTACAAAACAAATAGATGCTAAGCTCCAAAAGTTCCAAGGAACTATTGCCAAAGCTAGTTTTCCCCTTCTCCGACTTATGGATGCATTACTACAAAATAAATTAGATGGTACACCTGCAAATGTAAATAAATTACTTGCAGATGCTGGTGATGTATTGCGGATGCTTTCTTCTGCGTTTTGTGACATGTCTCATAAACGGAAAGAAATCAAGCCAGATCTGCATTTTGGTTATCAATCTCTCTGTTCACCCCAAAATAATGTAACTGACCTCCTCTTTGGAGATGACCTGTCTACAAAAGTTAAAAATATTGCAGATGCTCAGCAGATGGGGAACAAAGTGTCAGGAAAATTTTCTGCTTCAAACACTGGGAGATACGGCAATTATAAAGGTGCTCAAGCAGGACCCAAGTCTTTTTTATTGAAGATGGGGGCCAGGTCCCAGCCCTATCAACGGCAACCATACCAACGGGGGCCACAGAACCTCAAAAAGAGGAGAACTTACAACCCCCGTCAAGATTTGCGAACAGGGGCAGTGTTGCATCTTCCACACAAACTGTAAGTAGCAGTTTTCCCATTCATGACAGCACAGTTTCTTTGCCAGCCTTGTATAATACACCAGAAAATTTTGTTGCTGGTAAAGTTAGTTGGCGTGCTAAAAAATGGCAGCAGGTAACATCTGATGCATGGATTTTATCAAATCTGAATGGTTATAGAATTGAACTTGATAGCAGCCCAGTCCAAACTTGTATTCCAAAGCTGAGAAACTTCTCTGACAAAGAAACCACAGTAATTACAACTGAAATTGATAAACTGCTGAAAAAGGGAGTGGTCGAGAGAATAAACTTTGCTGGTGTAAAGTACTTGTCTAACATATTCACTAGAGAAAAGCGTGATGGGAGCATCCGGGTTATTCTCAACCTGCGTGCTTTCAATGCACATGTGGTACATCACCATTTTAAAATGGAGACATTAAAAACAGCACTGACCTTGGTTCGCAAAGATTCTTATTTTGCTTCTATTGACCTAAAAGATGCATATTACTCTTTTCCAGTTCACATTGCTTTTTGCAAACATTTATGCTTTCACTGGAAAGGACAATTTTATCAGTACACCTGTTTACCAAATGGACTGGCATCTGCACCACGAGTATACACCAAAATGATGAAGCCTGTTTTTTCTTCTATACGTAAGATGGGTTATCTCAAGGTTGGCTATTTGGATGATAGTCTTCTTCAAGGTTCAACATACTTCGAGTGTCAAAACAATGTGTACCATACTGCTGCATAATTGGATGATTTAGGATTTAGAATACACCCAACTAAATCCATTTTGCAACCTACACAAACTATCAGCTTTGTGGGATTTCTCATTAATTCTGTAGATATGACAGTTTGATTGACAGAGGGAAAGGCATAAGCATTGATTGAGTTTTGTGAAACAGTGTTGAAGAGGAAACATTTGACTATTCGTGAATTAGCAAAATTAATAGGCACAATGGTTGCTAGTGTGCCTGGCTTAGAATATGCCCCTCTCTACTACAAACCTTTGGAAAGGGAGACAAATTACTTAAAATGCATAAGGGCAATTATGATGCCTCAATTTCTCTCTCCAGCAGTGCTAAAGATACAATTAATTGGTGGATCCAAAATGTTCAAATCAGTTTTAAACCTAACTGCAGAGGTAACCCAGAAATTATTATCAAAAGTGACATTTCTCTTATAGGATGGGGAGGGGTAAATGAGACAGATGATATTAAAACTGGGGGTAGCTGGAGTAGTACTGAAAAAATGAGCCACATCAATGTTTTGGAATTGCAGGCTTGCTTCCTGACATTAAAGTCTCTTTGTAGCTACAAATATAATGTACCAGTACACATTAGGATCTTCATGGATAATACTGTAGCTGTTGCCTGCATTAACAAAATGGGAGGTAGGAAGAGATTACTCAATCAAATGGCCCGTGATATTTGGTTCTGGTGTATAGAAAGACAGATTTGGTTGAGTGCTTGCCATCTTCCTGGGAAGAATAATGTAGTAGCAGATCACCTATCTAGGAAATTCAATGATGATGCAGAGTGGATGTTAAACAAAGCAATCTTTAACAAAATTAATGCAATATTTGGACAGTTTGATATTGATATGTTTGCCTCTAGACTGAATCATCAGATTCATAAATATGTGTCATATAGACCAGACCCACATGCGTGGGCCATTGATGCTTTCTCTATGACGTGGTCAAAGTTAATTTTATATATGTTCCCACCTTTCAGCCTGGTGGGACGTGTTCTTCAGAAGATAGTAGACGACTGTGCAGAAGTGGTACTTGTAGCACCATTGTGGACAACACAGCCCTGGTTTCCCTGCCTTTTGCGACAAATTGTTCATCAATCATATATTCTTCCCCAGACTCGCTTTCTGTTAACCTTGCCTCAGGATCCACTCAAGGAACATCAACTGTGGAAAACTCGGCTAGCTGTGTTTCGCTTATCAGGAAAGCCTTGTTCCGTAAAGGCATATCAGGACAAGCTGCCAGTGTTATACTCGACTCATGGAGAGAATCAACAAGGGAACATTATTGGACACATCTCCAGAAATGGTTGCATTTTTCGGTTGGGAAACATATTGATCCCCTTGATCCACCTGTAAATTTGGTCCTGGCTTTCCTGACAGAACTGTTTGATTCTGCTTTAGATTACAGTTCCATAAACACTGCCAGATCTGCTATATCTAGTTTAGTTAAATTGAGTAGTAATGTTGATCTTGGTAATAATGTGCTCATAAAAAGATTTTTGAGAGGAGTTTTTCTTCGTAGGCCATGTTTGCAAAGATATGGTATAACCTGGGACGTGAGAACTGTTCTTCAGCATCTGGAAAAATTGTTTCCCTTGAGGAAAATTTCTTTGAAACAGGTGACTCAGAAACTAGTGATTCTGTTGGTCTTACTTAGTGGCCAGAGATGCCAAACTTTGCATGTCATAAATATTGATGATATTACTATTTTTTCTGATAGAGTTGTTGTCAGAATTAGGGACCTTTTGAAGCAATGTAAACCTAGTCAACATCTATCACAATTGACTTTTTCTGCATATCATGATAAAAGACTATGTATAGTTGAAACCTTACAAGAATACATCAGTAGAACTTCTTCTCTTCGAGGAAATGAGAAAAAAATTATTGATAACCACACAACCTCTTTTTAGAGCTGTTGCTAAAAGCACCATAGCTATGAAGGAGGCAGGGATTGATACGTCCATTTTTGGGGCCCACAGCACTAGAACTGCATCGAGCACTGCTGCAGCTAAAATGAAACTGTCTTTGCATACTATTATTAAGACTAGGATGGAGTAATGATTGCACTTTCCGCAAGTTCTATCATAAACCTGTATCGGATAGCTTAGATTTCAGTAGTGCTGTGCTTGGGAAGTCCCAGATATAAAAATTTTGATCTAGTCTCAGATGCTTATATCTTGTTCATTATAGTTTTCCTAGAATCACAAATAAACACTTTACTTTATTTTTTTCGTCATTGTCGTGCTTGGATGCATAACTCTGAAATCTCATGAGATCCCGAGGCACTACAGGGGAAATAAAATTTCACAATTAAACAAGACTTACCAAAGTCGCAGTTTGATTGGGATTTTATGAACCTGTAAGTGCCTGAGGGATCACATGCCCACCCAAATGCATCTTAATTAGCTTGCATATCCCACCCTATTGTTGTTTTCTGCGGCATCCAAGCTGATCATGCTCTAAAGACTGACTCATCACGTGACCAATTCCATCTCATGTGATCCCTCAGGCACTTACAGGTTCATAAAATCCCAATCAAACTGCGACTTTGGTAAGTCTTGTTTAATTATGAAATTATCATCAGCTTAATGTCTTTTCAGCATGTTTTTATGTTTTCCAATTTCATTGTTTTTGTGATTTGTTTTTCTATAGTGTAGTCATATCATTATAGATGTAAAGCGCTTAGAGTTTCTAAAGATTAGGCGCTATACAAAGTCCTCATTTTTATTATTATTATTATTTACCTTAGCTATCCACATTCCTAACTGGAATCATGACATAATTTGACCTCCTCTTAGATAAACTATTACAGTGGGACCCCCGCTATAACATGCCCCGTTATAACATGAATTCGGATATAACACGGTCGTAGCATGGCTCCTGAAATTTCAGGTAATTTATTACAGGTTTTTTTCTCAAAGACCCAAAAAAAGAATCTTTTAAGTATGAAAAATAAAATACATCAAGAGTTCAATTATCATTCTCATACTCGTCTAAAAAGTGCGAAAAAAAATGTGTAGAAAATGTATTATCATTTTGGGCAGGAAATCACAAACAAAATCGAATATAAAATAATCGTTGTATGGCTCCAAAAATTTAAAAAATTAACAAATTTCTTCTAGTTTTGTGTCAGAATAAACATCGGAAATAGGAACCAATTGCTAGGCCTACTGAGAACTTTGATCTTTGTTTATTGTTGAAAAATGACAGCTCATAAGTGTCAATATTATTATTACTGATCCCTGAGCAATGAAGCTATCGTGTCTACTTTGTGTTTGTCTTGAATGCATTCTGAATACAATCGTTGCTCTAATAATCTCCGATATATGTTCTCTTAATTTCATACACAACTAAGCAACAGCCAATGCGGGGGTTGATAAAAGATTCTCACCAGAATGTATAAATCAATTAATTTAAGTACATTGTTTATCATCAAAGTAAACTGCCGAGCTAAACTTGTCAAAGAAACAAAAGCTGCCAACATGTGTGCGTGGCTTGGTAGTGTTGTTTTATGCAATCTGTTGACTAGTAAATTCGAATTCTGCAACTGAGAACTATAATTGACTTTGCCAAGAGCAAATGTGACATTAGCAGAAAGCAGCTAAAAATCAGTTTTTCAAAAAATAATAAATATTGACAGATGAGAAATGTAATGGTATAAAATGTATACGACACAGAGATCTTAGAAACGCTTAATTACGCGTATTTGAATGCAAATATTTGATCTGGGACACATAAATCACTCCATGCAGGAGTCCTCTGTATGCATGCAAATAGCTGGGAGACAAAGTTAGTGTTGATCACTTTATCATTTTAACTGTGCTGATATTTACAGTGACATAATTCAGTTGTTAAAATACAGCCAGTTCTTCCTGCTGTATTTATTAGAGTACATCAAAAGAACATGACGCAATAGCTGGGCAGCAAGTTCAAAGGACTTTGACTAGCAGCTTGGGTGGGAAAATGTGCTGAAATTTACAATGACTGAATTCAGAGACAGAAAGATCCTGAGATGTACATGTAGTTATTATAAGAATACACTTTAGCTTCCATTATTTAATCTAGTGACCTGTACTATTTCATCATTCATTACGTACACCCGTTACATAATTTTTGTTATTTTCTTTTCATTGAATTCAGTCACATAATGATCTGTGACAAAATTATTTAATATTTTACATCCGTGTGTGGATATTTTCGATGGAAATATTTGTATTATGGATTCAATGTATGTTACAAGATTTGCTGGTGAGTACACGGTGTTGATACTCTTTTCATGCAATAGATTTGTTACGGCTATTGGATTTAATTTTTTTTAATTGTTAAATCCAAATTTGTCATTTAGGGTTTAATATTCATTAATTGGGAGATTTTTTCTAGAAAATTCAGGCTGACTTAGACTCTAGTTGTAAACAGGCTGTCCTTGGCTTATTTACCTCATTGTCTGACCTTGCTTCAGATTGATAAACAGGCCTTTAAAACAATTGGTTAATTTCAAGGACAACTGTTTATTTTTAGTTCTTGGGTGTAGGAAATATCTAGAGTACGTGATTTAGTGAAGGGAACTCGTCTTTCTTTGACTTTCTAGAAAATCACATGATCAGTTGTTTACATTAGAAAAGGGTATTTTAATCAGTGTACTGGAAGAGAGATTCAGTAGAATCTCTGGGCTTTAAAATGAACAGTTGTGTATTTATGTTTGAATTGTAATTTTAATTATCTTGTTCTGGATATTGTGTCAATTCAGTGAAGAAAGAGGATTTATTTATCTATTTGGAGGAGAAAACAAGTGCTCATAATTCATTTGGATGATAATAAAACAAGAACTGCATCACGTGACATTGTCAGCCATTTTGGATTACATCGTCAAGATTTGAACCTGGAACTATTAGAACATTTATTTATCAGGACTCTTGCAATTCCATTAGTGGATTATTTTTGTGAATTCTATATTGGTTTAATGTTGGATTTGATTCTCTAAAACTGTAAGTTTATTTATTTTATGAAAATAATTGTACTTAATAAATTCATTGTTCAAGTTATACAAGCTTGTTAGTTTTCACTCTTTCTGTGTTGTTGCTTATTCGAGCCTAAGCACGTAACAGATTATACATGTATATATAAATTAGACACGTGTATGTACCAATGCATGGTTCTCTGAATAAAGTAATATATTATATCTGCAATTTCTGTTACCACAGCAAATGTTTTTCTCATTTAATATATATTGATCAAAAATGGTAATTGTGCCATGCATTTTCGCACCCGTCTTTATGTACCCCCCCCCCCCCAATTAAATCCAAGAATGTGTTGGTATTGTACATGGTTGCTTATTCGTTGCACGGTTCGGTTCATAACATGGTCGGATTCTATGGCTCCCAACTACCGTGTTATAGCGGGGTCCCACTGTACATCCTACTGTGTGCTGTAAATTATTAGCTGAACAATATAAGTCTACACACATCGATTTTCCTCGGTTAAGAGAAGTTGCAAGAAATGAATTGATGGGCTTCACTCCTTGTCCAAACTACAATACTTGCTAATTAGCAATACATTGACATACATTTCCAACACAGAAAAATTAGTTACTAACATAGATGATAGATATCATTTAAGACAAATTAATTAGCATATTCACATGATTTGTGTCAAAAGTAATGCAGGAAATTTGAATAAAGCAACCAATAAGCAACGGTTCGGTTCATAACATGGTCGGATTCTATGGCTCCCAACTACCGTGTTATAGCGGGGTCCCACTGTACATCCTACTGTGTGCTGTAAATTATTAGCTGAACAATATAAGTCTACACACATCGATTTTCCTCGGTTAAGAGAAGTTGCAACAAATGAATTGATGGGCTTCACTCCTTGTCCAAACTACAATACTTGCTAATTAGCAATACATTGACATACATTTCCAACACAGAAAAATTAGTTACTAACATAGATGATAGATATCATTTAAGACAAATTAATTAGCATATTCACATGATTTGTGTCAAAAGTAATGCAGGAAATTTGAATAAATTTATACACGAGTCAAATAACATTGGAGACATACTTTTGTGCCCTTTCAAGACTTGCTATTTCTATGCAGCCCAATCTCTCTCTGGTTCTGTATCTCTCAAACTCAATGAAATACCACTCAGAATACATGATCATACAGATGCAATATTTCATCATCTCATCTTTCTCTCTCACAAATACATTTACTATAAATCACATGGCTTTTTGTGTCTTTTAATTTTAATTATGATTAAATTAATAACATCCGTGTTGTAAAGATGGCCACTATTGCTTAACCGGCTTGATGCAGCTCTTTTGTGTTGTTTTCATGATATATGTGCTTGTTGTTTATCTTCATCTACATTATTGTGTTTCATCATGCATATGGCTGTTCAGTTCGTATGTGTTCATATGTGTTTCTTCATCTCCTTGCTTTGGAAACGAGAACAATTATAATTTTTCTCAGCTGTCTTGTTCCACTGTTAAGGCGTCTTTTTGTTTTTTTTAAAACCTGCCATCATGTGACCACCAGTCAACCCGTTTATGTTATGATGGACCCTCATTATTTGACCACTCTTCATTCAACATTGTGCTCAAGATTAATGAATTGGGACAACATTCATCATTACTTAAATGTAAACAGAAGCAAAAAACAAGAAACATTTCAAAGCTGGCCAGCTAGAACAGGAAGAAGAATTCTAGTTATCTCGCTTTCACTCTTTCGCTAAACAATTTTTAAATTCAGCCATTAATTTTGATAACCTGGTGCAAATCCATCGTAAATTGTCAATTGTCCCAAAGATACCACTACAAATTGCATTATTCAATGCCCAATCAATAGGACCACCAGAAAAGCGCTCAGAAATAATTAATTTTATCAATGATCATAATATTATTATCTTCTTCTGATAGAAATATGGCTAAAAACATGATGGCGATGAGCCCAAGTGCGCGGATTTAACACCCACTTATTACTCCATCAAGTCATTCCCCCGCCACAAACTTCTAGATTTCATTCATATTTTCATTCTTAAACAGTCAGTTAACCAACCCACCCAAAAACTTGGTCTCATGTTAGACTGGAATCTTCATAGACCTGATGATAATATTCTGCAGTCCACCCATATATCTCACAAACTTGCATCATATCACCTCTGCATTATATGCCATCTCAACGTATCAGTCCCTAACCCTCCACCTTTCTTTGCTACTAAGATAAACCTCCGTATGATAAATAGAACCAAACTAATGCATGACATCCAAGAAAATCTAACGACTTTCATACCTCCTACAGCAGACAACTCAATAACTGCCTGCATTCATTGCTTGAGTATCAAATTAAAAAGTGTTCTCTGTGGTATAGCATTGTTCAGGACCAGCTTCGCACTGCTAAAAGCCACCACCGTAAAGCAGAGAGGCTTTGGCTTTTCACCAGACTCACTATTCAATAAGAAATCTATGAAGCCGCAAAGAAGAACATTACAAACATAGTCCATTTAGCCAAATTATTCCACTTCAGTACTAAGATCACTGAGATAACTAACAAACTAATGTCAAGGAACAAATGTACACCACTTCCAACTACCTTCTCTCCAGTAGTCCTTCTGGACATATTTGCAAAGTACAAACCATTAGAGATATGCTTGATAACACAATTTCAATTGACTCGTCATCACCATACAGTTACGATTCAGAATTTCAGTAAAAACCATTAGGAGTATTTGAACCTGTCTCTATGGATTTAGTATGGAAAATCATGATGAAGAGTGCACCAAAGTCGTGTTAAATTGATCCAATTCCAAGATCACTACTGCTTGAGTTCTTAGGCCCAATATTGCCTTCACTAATGGATGTTATTAATATCTCTCTTACATCTGGGCAATTCCCATCATTTTTCAAAACTGCCATCATAAAGCCTCTGCAGAAGAACACTTGACCATAATGATTTAAAGAACTATCTCCCAGTTTCTAATCGGTTGTTCATATGAAAAGTCTTTGAATTTAAACAGTCTTTTTAGGAATGTACGGTCTGCATATTGCCCTTGCCACAGTACTGAAACTTCTCTTCAGAAAGTATTTAATGACATTCTCTCTTCTTTGGATAGCAGTAAGATTACAGTCCTTGATTTGTCTGCAGCATTTGACACAATAGATCATGATATATTACTTCACCGTCTCCAGCATGTATTTGACATTCAGAATACAACCTTACAAAGGTTAAAGTTCTATTGAGTCAACAGGACACAAATTGGAGCTGTGTTGTGTTACACAAGGGTCTGTTCTTGGACCTACTCTTTTCATTCTATACTCTCAGCTACTCTCAATTATCATAGATCATCACCCATTGTCTTACCAATTGTATGCTGATGACACCGAAATATACAAGTCTAGTCACCCAACTGAAGTTGATGCTACCATCCATGGAGTAGAGAGATGCATTTCTGATGTGAAATCATGGATGACATGTAACAAGCTGCAGATGAATGATGATAAAACTGAGGCTATTCTGATCACAACACAAAGACTTTCTCATTCACATCCTTTACCTTAAACAACAAATATCAGCAATACCTGAACATTAAATTCATGCCATCAGGACGAAACCAAGGTGTTACTCTAGACAGTAGTCTCACATTGCACCAGCATGTCATGAACATATGCAAAGCTGCATATCTTGAGCTGAGATGCATCAGCTTCATTCGCAAATATCTTTCAGTTGATGCCACTAAAACACTTATGTGTTCGTTAGTACTTTCAAGACTGGACTATTGTAACTCAATTCGGTCTGGTTCATCTCAATATCTACTCAGAAACTTCAAAAACTTCAAAACACAGCTGCTCGGATCATCTTTAGAGTACCTCGATCAGAGCACACCTCCCCACTGCTCTGTACCCTACACTTGCTATCCATTTAATCCAGAATCAAACATAATATTTGTTCTCTGTGCTATGTTTCACTGACAGACTCCAGTCCAAGATACCTATCTGTCCTCACCCATATATACACACCAGCAAGATACTTATACTCCTCTTCTGACAATGGTATACTCATTATTCCCACTATGAAAACGAATGAAACGTTGAATGAATTGCCCATTGAAATTAGGCAGAAAGACAGTGATCCTTTTCAAGAGTGCTTTTAAACTCACCTTATTGACTGCAGGAACAAACTTAAAAAGCTAAAAATGTTTCCTACCTTAACTATTTTCAGCATTTTTTTTGTTTCCCTATTTCATGGTGCTTGTTTTTGTTTTTGTTTTTTGTATTCATCTTTATATAGATTTTGTAAAGCGTTTAAAGCTTCTAAAGATTAGGCGCTACACAGAGTCCTCATTATTATTATGATTATTGTAGAAATATGAATTAAATCTTGGTGCTAACACAACGTACCATAATACTGTAGCTAATAAGAAAATATGCTCAGAGCAAATGGGATACAGTCAGTGACTATTGGTTTATCTCTCTCACACACATATAAACACACTAATAAAAATAGTCTTTTTGAATTATTTTATTTCTTGTGGTAGTTAGGTTAATGTTCTTGTAAGAATAAAAGTAGCATGCAACTTGCCCATCTTAAAGGCACAATAGTGCAAAGTGTCTGTAATTTTATGAATATTAAAGATCATGAAAATAATGAAATGTATCAACTTAAATGCTGAAAAAATTCACAAAAACCTAGAGTTTGTGAAAATTAAATTAAAAAATTGTGATAAATAATGAGAGAAAATTATTTTTTATGGGGCCCGCTTTAATTGAAACTTGTAGGTCACGAACTGTTACAGAAACCCCACGTGACCACAAAAAAATGGTACATCATTTTCGTCCAGTGGGCGAGTTATGAGTCACGTGTTTCTAATTTAAATATCTACAATAAACAAACATGGCGGATGCACGAGTGAGTAAACAAGGTAAAGGTCGCCCACGTTTTTCGAGAATAACTGTCGAAAAGCAGTCAGAGAAATAGAACATGACCTATGAAGAATTCGTCTTGCGGACCAGCTTGCTTGATGGAAGAGTTACGACTGGCATCAGATACTGAAATGGCGAAATTGTTATTGGACAGGTAGGTCATTGTCTTCATATAAAGTGTTCTCCAGTTGTCTGTATATCTTGTTCCTATGTTGTCTTTATATCTTGTTCCTGTGTTGTTTTACTTTTACTATCTTTGCATTAAAACTTGATTTTATTTGTAAGATTAAATGTGATTGGCTGATCGATATTTCACTCGGTGAGTGAATTGTTTGTGTCAAATAAGTTGGGATGCAATTTTTTTTTTTTATATTTTTATAACAGCGTGCTCATAAACATAATTTGTATACATGTCCATTTGACTGCTTTCGTGAGACAGGTTCATTAAATTCAGTTAGGGAACTGATGGCCAGTACATCTGCATACTTAACATCAACACCTGGCCAAGTACTTTTGCAATATACAGAGAGAATGAGGACACATTCAGTATCTCAAGTATTTGCGATTGAATCAGGATGGTAAAAATGACAAATTTCTTGCAGATTTCTTTTGTTGGGGGTGGGGTGTCTTACAGTTGTCATTCTACCTTTATACATTCGTGTAACAAATGGAATGCTGATAAAGGAAATGTTCATTTCACCACTTCCAACTACATTCTCTCCAGTAGACCTTCCGGACCAATTTGCAAATTTCTTCCATGACAAAGTAAAAAAATTTAGAGATCTGCTTCACAATACAATTTCAATCGACTCATCACCATAGAGTTATAATACAAAATTTCAGTGACAACCATTAGGAGCATCTGAACCTGTCTCTATGGATTTAGTAAGGACAATCATGATGAAGAGTGCAGCAAAGTCTTGTGAACTTTATCCAATTTCGACATGACTGCTGCTTGAGTGCTTAGACCCAATATTGCCTTCACTAACTGATGTTATTAATATCTCTCTCTCATCGGGGGAATTCCCATCATTTTTCAAAACTGCCATTGTAAAGCCTCTGCTGAAGAAACCAACACTTGACCATAATGATTTAAAGAACTACCACCCAGTTTCTAATCTCCCATTCATATAAAAAAATCTTAGAAAAGGTTGTTCTAACCCAACTTGTATCTCCTATCTCCTTTGAATTCAAAGTGTTTTTAGCAGTGTACAGTCTGCATATTGCCCTTGCCACAGTACGGAAACTACTCTTCTGAATGTTTTTAATGACATTCTCTCAGCTTTGGATGGTGGTGGAAAGATTACAGTCCTCACCCTCCTTGATTTGTCTGCAACATTTGACACAATAGACCATGATATATTACTTCACCGTCTCCAGCATTTATTTGGCATTCAGAATATAGCCTTACAGTGGTTCAAGTCCTATTTTGTCAACAGGACACAAACTGTATCTGCAAATGGAATACATTCCAGCCCAGTTGATCTATGTTGTGGTGTTCCACAGGAGTCTGTTCTTGGACCTGTTCTCTTCATTCTATACTCTCAGCCCCTCTTAAGTGTCATAGATCATCACCCAGTGTCTCACCAATTGTATGCTGATGACACCCAAATATACAAGTCTAGCCACCCAACTGAAGTTGATGCTACCATTCAAGGAGTAGCGAGGTGCATTTCTGATGTGAAATCATGGATGACATGTCACAAGCTGCAGATGAATGATGATAAAACTGAGGCTATTCTGATCACAACAGAAAGAATTTTTCTCATTCACATACCTCATATGCTTTCTTTATGCAGTTTGCCATTTAAAACTATGTCACGTATGCAGTTCTTGCTAACACCCTCTTCCCATCTATCCACTTAGCTAATGACGAGTGCACATAGGACATATTTAATTAAAACAAAATACTAAGATAATAGAGTTATATGGGTTTTTTTTTGGACACCACTGGCATTGAATTAGAACTTCATTTATTAGGACTGGTGATAGAACTTATTTGAGATATTCACAATACTGTAAGTTCTTTTTAAGCTTTCATGTTTTTATTCTTGGTATGGTAATTAAATGATTTGTTGACTTTTACAAAATCTGTTGGTTTTCACTCGTTACTGTTATAAAACTTTTTGGAATTGGAAAGCTGTTTCTGTTTTAATTATTGCTCTTCATGCACTTTTAATTTTTTTAATATTTTCCTTCTTTTTAAGATTTCTGAACAACTGGAAAATATGGCTTTATTACAATGATCCCAAGACATATTGAACCAGTTTGGGTTTTCGTGCAAGACTGCTAGCAGATATGAACAATTTTCAGTGAGTTTTCAGTTCTTGTATTTGAAAGATATATGTAGACATTTGCTACAGTATATTTTTGTATGAAATCAAAATTAAAGTTCTTAATTCTTATCTTCTGATTTCTTTTAATGTATATTTTTTCAATATATATATATATATATATCAGCAAATTATCAGGTATGTAGTATATTTAAAGTAATTTTATTGAAATGTCTGAGTAATGTGGAATATTGAAGGAACATTGATCCAATCAAAACTACTACATTAACTATTAGCCAAATCTACAATGTAGCTTGCGTTTGATGATATTAATGAAGTTGTCTTATCAATATGGGGTCACCATGAGAAAAGAGACCAGCTTTAGGTGCTATAGGTTATGATTGTGTCATTCTTTCAGAGTATCTGGAGGAGTCTCATACATCACATCATCAATACACATGAGTAGATCATCTTACATGGCAAAGGCTTTATTAAATGTCTACATGAACCTTGGTTGGAGAATCAAGAGCAGGCTAAACCTTGGTTTAATCCCATAAATGGATGACAAAGGGCCGAAAACCTTGGCACAGGTGCTCTTGGACCAAAGGTTCCTAAACAGAGTGGAGAAATACTTAAATTTCAGGTATGCCATTTCAGGATTGCAACAATTGCATGGTATTTAAAAGAAAAATGTGAAGATCGCTTTAAATGTTTTTATTGTCAACTTAAAATTTTTTACTTTATATATTTTCCATTTGAAGATCTGAGTAAATTAGCTTTGATAAGATATGTGCACATGATACTTGTACAGTTACTCTCCTTCTCAAGTCTTTGGTAAATTCAGGTATAATACATGCACTTCAGGTATAAACAATTCCATAACACTCTATCAGTAAACATGTCAGTAGAGATTTTATGTATGCAAAATTTACCAACAGTAATGATTATTTAATAACTGTATTAATCTGTTAGCAGATTACAAATGGACACATGCTACAAGATGCATGTTTTTTGTTAATTGCAGAAGCGCTGCTGAGCTTGAAACTGGTGCCTCAAGAACCACCATCAGCTCTAGTTTTGATGAAGGAGAAGATCTCTCGATTTTAGTTATGTAAAATATGAAACAGTGTCTATATAGGTGTCTGCTAAGGCAGGTTACACTTTATATCATATGCTGTAAATAGCAGTAGTTGAAAATTAAATAATGTATAATGCTGTATCAGCAATTGTTCAAAACTTTTTATGTTGACTTTTTATGACCTTTGTGCTCACATTGTTTATAGGCAGAAATAAAATGGGGTTAAAAAAGTCTGAATGAAAGCATTATTGTTTTATGCAATATTATGTGCAGTTACAAGAAATCAAAGAATGAAGTCAGTTGTACTCATTTATTTACAAATTCATACATGCAAGAAAGAAATGAAGCCAGTGTATTGTCCATCTGGATATTGGTCATGTATCTGCCAGAAACAGCAAGATGGAATTATGTCTCTTCCAGACCTGAGCCTTCATTGTTGCCATATTAGGAACTGCCTATAGGCGGGCGATATGTCTGTTGGCACTCATCAAGTCAATTTTGTTGTTGAAGACAAGAAACTTCCAGTCTGTACATCCTGGCCAAGGCAAGTACAATTTCATCAAGGATCAGAACTTAAAGATTCAGAAAAAGTATTCCAATTTGTAATATGCTATTTTTAAAGTGAAAAAAATTAATTGGAACATGGTCTTATTCAAATGTTATTCAGCAAATTCCACTTAAAAATACATAGAGATCAAAAGTGCATGAGTTTTTATTTTGACATGAGTACTGACAGGTCCATCACAACTAGAACTGATATTAAGTGTAGTTTATGTTAAGATTGACACCGCAACATGTTTGGCAAGCATTTCTAAAAGTCAGAGGCTACTGCATTGGGATCAAATAGGAATGGCTGATTGCAGATGAAGTTAATATTTACAAAAGGATTTTATCCTTGTATCATCCATCAGTTTAAATTTGTTTAGCATAGTGAGGTACCCACATTAAATACAGGTAATGAAAAGAATCTACTCGATGAATATCAATTGTAAATTTAAAAAGAATTCCTTGTCATTTGCATATGTATGCATATTTACTTTTTGGACAGCTTACAATTTTAAAATTCATTCACAGTGGTTGCAAAGAAATAATCGAAGCATATGTATCATTTGGTAGGCAGTCTCGCTAAAAGTCTTGAAACTTCTTATGTTCAATAAACTCTGAAGCATGTTAAGAATAATGCATTAAGAGTCAGTATAGTATGCATTTTAAAGGCATACAACCTAAGATTTTCAACTTTTTTGTTCTTGCAAATGCATGATATTATGAAAAGTATAGTAGAAATAATGAGTAATTACAGGTCATTCAGTTTAAAAAAATGTACATCTGCAAGTTTAATCAATGAAAATATAACGATTTTCTGTACGGATTGCTAATTAATTATGCAGAAACGGAATTTACCGATATTCTCCGTAGTCACAGTGTCACGTGAAGTCGAGGTAAGCAAATGTTTCGCTTTTGAGTAATTATTGCCCTATTCTTCGTCTGTCCTTCTCCTTAGTTCTTTATAGTCACCCACAATATATGTATTGCTTATAGATTTCTCATTATATATGATAAATTACAAGAAGTAGGCAAAAAGGTCAATACGATGGAAAATCCTGACAATAAGAGGTTCCTTTAAGAGGCGATTCTTGAAAGTGTTTACTTGTCATGTTTGTGAGATTGTGTTACGTTGTAAGATAAACCAACTAAAAATGTGATAATTTGTATCATTGTAATCAGAACCACTATTAAAAGGCAGCAGAAGAAGATAATACCATCGGGGGAAATGGCATACTGCTAATAGGCAATTTATTTTATGGACTTAATGGATACCTAAAAGTACTGGCAACAGACATGTCATTCCAAGCTGTTGTGTATGGCGTATAATGGATAAATAATTTTGGCCAGTACCATTTTCGATTTACTCAAGGAAGACTTGGGTGATCTCTCCAATGATATGATGTGTGAATAATGAAATTTATGTTTATTTTAAGTTGTATAAAGCATTTCTTTTGTAGTATGCAATTTTTATTTTGCATGAACAAGTTTTGTTAAACATTGTTTTAGCTACCTACCCACTAAACAATGATTATATGTATGGCTATATTTTGAAAGCAACTGTGAGGAGACTGCTTATTAAAAACATGAATTGAAGTTGACTAGCATTGTCTTGGGATGCAAAGGATGTAAACAACAAAAGTACACTGGTGAACATGATTTTAATTGTGCATATACAGTAACACATTAAGTTAAATGATAAATAACGCATAGTCATGAGTTGAGAAAGCAAAACTTGTTGCAGTGTTTCATGAATAAAGATTGGCTTGTAAATATCAACAGAACTACAAACACTAGGATACTATTCTATCCAGATACTGCTCATTATAATTTCAATTACATGTGAAAAAAATTGGCTCTGGAAACAGAATAAGGTTTTTAAGACTTAAATACTAGTTCATCAAAAGCAACATTGAATGCTTATATCTTATAATATATGCATCATCAGCCGTCTTATTACAACTAAATCAAATATACTTGACACCGATTAAATGCATACAATTTTCAGTTTTTTAAATGTGTTCATTTACCATAGAAATAATTATACCCTTTATATAAATACCCAGATGAATGTACACAACTGCATACACTGTAAAACTGTTATATATTATGAAACGTACTAAACTTATATATGTACAAATGTGCATGTACAGACATAACTTTAATTCAAGAGTACAGTCAGGAATAAAAATGAAGGATATCATCTAAGAATAATTATGGCATATAATATATAGAGATTTTCCGTGTTATTTAGCTTGTTTTTATGAGAAATTGAAGTAGTGATAGAGAGATGCAATGCTCAGAGCTCCCAGTCAGTGGTGCCGACAGTTAAATTAATGAATACACAAAATGTGAAAGTCAAATAAACAACAATTTAATATCATTAAATAACAGTCATCTCTCAAATGAAACTCAAATTAAAACCCTATCACTCGTCTTTAACTCAACCAAGTTATGGCCTATTTTATCATCTGACTGTAATTGATTTTCCTCCTGTCCTGTGTTCCTACTTATCTGTATGATCTTTCTCTGGACTGGTAGTCCAATTGCCTCCAGTCCGTCTAATGTCTGCCTCCATTCTTCCTTTCTCTTTGTCTCTCAGAGACATTTTATATGAGAAACTAGTGTACCATTACTATAACAGATTGATTACAGACATCCCATTCCAAAATACTAGACAGTTCTATAGAAAATAAAATTAATGTTTTAGTATCTTGTGCTTGTTTTTTTTATACTTTTGACAAAAGTGATTACCATTTACTCAATGCCAAACTTTAGTTCATCACCTAAACAAACTACTGCAGAGAAACAAATATTGAAATTAAGCCCATGTCCTCACCCCCATGTATGTTTCCTATTGCATTTCTTTTAAAATTAGGGTAGCTAGGCACACACACACACACACACACACACACACACACACATACTGATTAGTATATATAATGTACGAAGTACAATGCAAAACTGGCTCAGATATACATATCAAATTCAGGAATGCAGGGGTCATGCTTCCAGTGTTGATACTAATTAGCCTACACAGACAAACAAACTCTTACACATTCACAGGGGTGTTTTAATTGCTAATTGACCATTAACCCTGTTTGCAACAATATATCACTGCTCAAGTTCATGAAATTGGGCCTACTATACAGTGATGAAATATGCCAAATTCTGTTTCAAAATTGTAACGGTGTGTGTGATTTGGATTTTTAACATACCTTGAACAATTTTTGAGTCATATTGCTATGATGTTTGAAGTGTGGCCGTGTATAGTGATGTCTAGCACGAGGTATCATGCCGCAGGCATGTAGCATGACATCCCACCCAGTAACATTATCCTGACAGTAGGACGACCAGTCCATACACTAACCTCTTAATGCTGAGCACCAAATGAGGCAGCTGTTAATACCATTTTTATGTTTGGTATGACTTGGCCAGGGATCAAGGACCCCAACCTCTTGCATATGAGGTGGATGCTCTTAACACTAGGCCACTGGAACGGTCAACACCAGTATGTAAATAGTAATTTGTTAACAAATATGGTCGGTGAATATCATTTCTAATTTATTTATTTTTTTAATTAAAAAAAGACAGAAGTTAACAGCATTATTTTCTTTATAAAATCGGTTTAAAACTGTATGTGAACCTTTAATGGCATGTTTAGCGGGATCAATTAAATCAAGATGAAGAGTATGGATTGAAGTCATTTACTCCAATGTACATTTTTTTCTTTTTCAAAGTATACTAGAAATCTTTCTGACTGCAATTTTACACAAAACATTTAGAAAATAAAATTATTAAAAAGTATTTTATTATGCAATAATACAGACTTGTAATTACATGATTTTAATCTTGTTACTAATATAAGATTAAATGATTTACAATGTATAGCCTCTGCTGTGCTTTTTTTATACATCATATGGCCAAAATACACTGCATCTACCTCAATCTAAACATACATATAAGACAAGTATAAATGCAATGGGTATGAAAAGTTAGAAAAGGTCTTTCATCTTGTTGTTCAAATGCATGTTTTTTTGAAAGCTTTAAGAACATAATCAACAGTGGTCTGAAGATACACTGCTACTTGGAAATCAAACATATGCTGGACTTCAGCTCATGGTAGGCACTTCAAGAAAGACTTAGTCAAAGTCTATATGGGTCCATGGTAGGGATCATTTCTTACCATACAATCACTAGAATAGTCTCTCCATAACAATTTGATATCAACAGGTGTTACCTGACTAAAAGGCCTAAATCATTTTAACTTAAAATGAGATTTAATTCTGCTTTGTAACAATCTCTTCTGTAGGTGGTGGTGGTATTGGAGCAAGTACATCAGATATTCACCTAGGACCATTTATGTCCAAAACAACTGGCTGGTTCATGCCAACTCTATCATCTAACCTCATTTTCAATATTTTCATATTTATTTCTGGAATATACAGGTACTGTTGATCAGCTTTCTTTGGGTATGCAGACCATCTCTCACATTTTTGTTGAATGACCTTTGGTATCTGACAATAAAATGCAAACATTTCACTGACAATGTCATTTTATATTTTTTTGATTCTCACAAGTCCAAATAAAAACTGCATACAATTACATGTAACAAATCATTTTGCTACAGATGAAAATGTCAAAATAGCAAATCTGTACCTTACCCATATATCATAAAAATGTTTAGATTCTTTACAGAATTTTCTAATTACATTAGACTCATTCTAACCAAAATTGGTTTTTGAAATTTATTTTAAAAAATGTCTTCTGTAAAAGATAAAATTGTACCACAAACAGATGGTTTATCGACTTTCAGGTAAAGCATTAATATTTTAATAAAGATCAATTATTACGTTAACAAGAATAAAGTTTATTACCTTATTGTTCCATCTGTGTTTACAATCACATCTCTGTCAATATGATTGTTATAATCAAGAGCTGCCAACAGATTTCTAGCTCTGAAAGCTGATGGCTTATATGAATGTCTTTTGGAGGCATCAACAATAAAATCAAACTTCTGGAAATTTTCCAGTTCTGATGTACTTCTGAAACAAAGTAAAATGACTAAATAAATAAATTGATTCAGATGCAGAGAACTATTAACATTTATAAATCCCCATTAATCTGTTTCGATGAAAATGCCAATGTACAGTAGCATTATACAGGCAGAGAATAATCAACTCATTCCACCCATTCATTCATTCATTCATTCACTGCCCGTCACTCCTATCAGGGTATGGGCCGCCAACTACAGATCTCCAGAGTCCTCTGTCCCGGGCCATTTTCTCTAGCTGGTTCCAGGTGTAGCCCATCCGCCTGGAGGTTGCGTCGACAAAAGGGTAGTCGGCTTTGTGGCATCCTTTCGGCTTTCACCACCCAGCGTCATGCTTCTTCGTGATGAAGACCCTTCCTCTCCCAGGATAAAGTTTTCTGTTTCTTCTGTTGTTGACGTTTCTGTAGCGTCATTCTTTTTACGGGGTGGGGGTGCTAACCCCACGCCCAACCCTTCTCCTTTACCCTGACTTGGGACAGGCAGATCATAAATCCCTAAGGATCTCACTGGTGGAGTTCATTCCACCCATACTATTTTTTTTTTCCTTGTCACCTGGGGGTAGGGAGCGCATTTGTGGGCTAATTTTGAATACATTGAAATACATCTGTTTCCAAGAGATTTGATTAGATATACACCTAGGTGTGCTAGAAACATCATTCGTCATAAGGGTAAAAGTGGGAGTTTTTTCTTCTTCTGACCCATCATTTTCCTCCTGGCCACTTTTTACTTCTATCCCCAATTTATCCTACTTTTGCAATTGTTCACCTGTATGTGTATAGCTCAGACCGGTGTGAATTAGATTGCAAGCAAAAAAGTAGAAAGTACAGAAACAAAATCTGATTCCAACTATGGACATGTGTACAAAAATCGGGCAAAGCTTGACCCCTCCCTCCCTGTACACATGCATACTTTTTATTTACACACACACCATCAGCATACATGCGATTGCCATCCCCATTCTGTAGAACAGCCAATATTTAATCCACACAGAAAAGATCAAGGATTAACAATATGTATTTAATGTAACAGATAGTCCACCAATGTTGAATGTCTGGCTGCATCAAAGAAATAAGCAGCATAACTTTAAAAAGTTTGTCTATTGTCCACTAAAACTCAAACACCAACTGAACCCAGTCAGGCAGGTTACATATTAGACAAATTACTATTGAGGTATATGTGTACGTATATTATCAGTAGACCACCCACCCCCATACACAAGCATATGCATTTGGGTAAACCCCCCTTGCCCTCTCCATGTCTATTAAATGGACAAACCATAACTATGGCCTCAGTGTGGTTTATATTTATAATACAATGTATTCATTTTCTTTCTGTGATAACCAGTATATCTTCATTATTTCAATTATACATTGATACTATATTTAAGATAAATTGTAAATACACAATTTTTACTTTTTTGATAATACACAGAAAAGAAAGCTTTTGTGGGAGCAACTTTCTGTTTCATACACAAATACCATCCACAAATACCAATACAATACTATACATTACTTTTAGTTTAGTTACATATATCATGCATGTATCATAATGGTTGTATTTTTAGTATACTTAACTCAAATATTCCCTTTTATATATGTATCACAAATTTTTTTGTTAGTATACTTTCTTAAATGGGTTGATAAAACTTTTAGACGTTTCCATCAACTTCAGACAAGACTGAATCCCTTAAAATAAAATTTTGAAATGTGTAAATATTAATGTTGAACTTGGGAATCTTTAGTTTTGTATCAAAAGAAATTATCATTTATCTTGGTTATTATGACCTGAATGATAATGCTTCAAGAAATAATAATAATAACTTATTTAAAGGGGTGACTAATTTAGTCAAAGACTATTCTCCCTTGAGGCCCTTTAACTAAAATACATACAGCATGATGAGGAACATATCAATAACAAAAAATAGACATATGCCAACAAACAATTTACAACAGAAATATTATTCTAAATAAAACAAACCAGAATTTAACAAAATGTACAATCTTTACCAACTGCAAAATATTAAACTAATATAGAATGATACATTTCCAGGTAAATCCTTAGATGTGCATCTACCAAAATATTTGTAAACAAGTAAATATACATAAATTTTTTAAAAAATGTAGTAATACTTACACAGATGCCATATCTGATTATGATGTGGTTATATCAGACACAGCAGGAATTTGTATCCTATGAATTGTCAGCCCATGTGTAGAAGTTGTGGTCATGTCTTCTGTGACATTTTTCTGATGTTTTCCTTGCACTGCCATTCAATTCATTACCTAATATATAGCGAGGGAAAATAAATGTTTTATTAGACACAATAATATTATATACTTTACAAATACATGTAATAGCATGCATAATATATACTTAACTGTGTTGCATTACTTTCATTTACAACCATTACCATTTACATTATATATAAATTTTTTTATTTAAAAACAAAAAAAAAACAGAAGTGACTGCTTGCCTCTAAATAAAGTCTTATGGTTGTGAGCGAAAATGATGATCAATAATGCCCCTTTGATAGCCTCAAAAATAGCAGCAGTGGCGTACGTACATGCGGTTTTTAGCGATATTGTTGCAGGGCTGTGGCATTTTATTTCAAGCTAAATGGAATAATGCCAGTTTATATAAAATATGTTATTTTAAGAGTTTTGATAAAGAGTTAACAATACAGATATAAAATAGCGGTATAAAAACTTAACTGTTCATTGCAAAATTGAGACTCACCAGTATCCAGCAAGAATTTGGCGACCTCTGGATTAGTTTCCAGGCTCAAAGTGGACTTCTTTTTATTCCATCGTTCATGCTGGTCACCAATACATATGCGTGTGCTGCCATAATTTGCCCAAAGAGCTATTTTTCCCCCCTCCTTTCAGAATCTAAGTTTTGGTTTTCGATCTAGTTGTGAACACGCCATTATTTTTGTAAACACGTGTTTGCGCATGGCTAAAATTCTTAATCTTCGGGAGAGGTCAACACAGAGGTTACATGAATATAGGCGTGGCAAACAGTGAATTTTTGTCTGCAGACAATAATTCAGAATCGCGTTTTTTATCACAAAATTTCTGATACTAGCCTGATTTTGGCCTCAGAAACAGTCTGAATGGTAATTATTCATCTAATTAAGTAATCGTGAACTGAAAAAATAAATATATAATTTTATTCGTTTTTACTTAGGTTGTATGCCTTGAAGCAAAACAGCAAACTTTATATATTCATTACTGCAAAAGTGATATGCAGAGACGTCTCTCATAACACCTATTCCAGGTCTGGAGGCATCTAGCTACATTTTCCACACACCATTCTGGTAATCCTGTGTTGGGGGTTGGGGGATCACCACACTGCAGTGAATGTTTTTTCTATCAATGTCAGTGTCATTAGTGACTATGGTGTCATTTACCAGATTTGAGTGAATTTTATATCTGATCTTGTGTGTTACCCCAAAGAGTTTATTGAAGACTTTCCAAATGGAGTTTGCATTGCTCTTTGTGTCTTCAAGCATGATAAAAAGTATTTTTTAGTTTTCTTAATCATACTTGTTATGTTATTTCCCCATACTTTATATTTTGCAAGGTTTTCCATAGCCTTCAATTGGTCTCATATCTTCATATAGTATCTAGGATTTCAGTAGTAAGCCAGTTAGGTTGGATTTCATACTTTACTCAAAGTACTTTCAATTGTGCATGCTTAGAGACTATATCCATAAATAAGTCAGTCCACACCCTCAGAACTTCATCTGTGTCATCAAAAGTTCGAATAATATTCCATGGAATATATAGGTCATCTTGAAATTGTTCTTTACTTCAATTTTGTAAAGATCTGTAAATTATAGGTTTGTGTGTATTTTTCCTATTTCTCTTGCATTCAACCTTTCTTGTCAAAATGTTAGGATAGTTGTCACTAAGACCAACATTGGTGCATTAACATATGCCACATTGTCTGGTAGGTTGGTATACAGTCGACTCCACTTAACTGCACATCGGTTAACTGCACACTCCGGATAACTGCATGTAATCACGCCGGTCCCGTTTTTCCCCAATGTTTTTCAATGTACTGTACCATACTTCGGTTAACTGCACTCTCCGGGTAAACTGCACAGTCTCGTGACAGGCCCGTGGGTGTGCAGTTAATCGGAGTCGACTGTAAATGTAATCTGTAAGAGTTCTTGATATTTCTGTTACCTTTATGGGCTCATTTACCAACTAGACTAGGCCTATAGATTCAATACATTCCATCCATTTACTCTTTATTTAGGTTTATGACTAGGTTCTTATTTACATTGCCAAGTATATATGTTCTTTCTCCAGTGAAAAAGTTATCATTCCATGTTGCTTTGGAGGAAAGTGGCCTATAAATGAAACCAACTAGGAATTATTTTGCATTATTTTGAGAAATCTTCACCCAAATACTCTAAATTTCATGTGACTCAAAGTCAGGTCACCTAGCTTTCTGCATTTATGTCTTCGCTAATGTTTAGAACAACACCCCCCCCCCCAGTGTTTCCACTAGGGATCTAAGACTGAGAGTCAAAAGTCTCCTTGGTGTCAAAACTGGGGGTCAGACTGAGTAAAAACAAATGTTAATATCAAAACTGGGGGGTCAATAAAAAAAAAATGTATGGGGTCTCTGAAGAGCAATTGAGGGTAAAAGGAAACACTGCCTCCCCCCTCCTCCCGCTGTCTCTCTGTCCCTGTGTAATGATATGTTGTAGCCTTGACAATGAAATAGATTGTCATTGTGGTTAGCATTTAATTTGGTTTCAGTGATTCCAAAAACATGCATATTATTTTCCTTGGAAGACAAGAGTAACCTAATCTGTTCTTTTTTGTACTATGCCTTGTACCAAATCTATGAGGCCGCTAAGAAGAACGCCACAAACATAGTCCATTTAGCAAAATTATCCCACTACAGTACTAAGATCACGGAGAGTTCCAGCTGCAAAGAGCACTTCGAGATCACTAACAAACTAATGTCAAGGAACAAATGTACACCACTTCCAACTACCTTCTCTCCACTAGACCTTCCGGAGCATTTGAACCTGTCTCTTTTGATTTAGTATGGACAATCGTGATGAAGAGTGCAGCAAAGTCTTGTGAACTTGATGCAATTCTGATATCACTGCTGCTTGAGTGCTTAGACTCAATATTGCCTTCACTAACTGATGTTATTAATATCTCTCTCTCATCGGGGGAATTCCCATCATTTTTCAAAACTGCCATCGTAAAGCCTCTGCTGAAGAAACCAACACTTGACCATAATGATTTAAAGAACTACCACAAAGTTTCTAATCTCCCATTCATATAAAAAATCTTAGAAAAGGTTGTTCTAACCCAGCTTGTATCTCATTTGAATTCAAACAGTCTTTTTAGTAATGTACAGTCTGCATATTGCCCTTGCCACAGTATGGAAACTATTCTTCTGAATGTATTTCATGACATTCTTTCTGCTTTGGATGGTGGTGGAAAGTCCTCACCCTCCTTGATTTGTCTGCAGCATTTGAAACAATAGACCATGATATATTACTTCACCGTCTCCAGCATTTATTTGGCATTCAGAATATAGCCTTACAGTGATTCAAGTCCTATTTTGTCAACAGGACACAAACTGTATCTGCAAATGAAATACATTCCAGCCCAGTTGATCTATGTTGTGGTGTTCCACAGAGGTCTATTCTTGGACCTGTTCTGTTCATTCTATACACTCAGCCCCTCTCAAGTGGCATAGATCATCACCTAGTGTCTCACCAATTGATTGTACGTTTATGACACCCAAATATACAAGTCTAGCCACGTAACTGAAGTTGATGCTACCATCCAAAGAGTAGCGAGGTGCATTTCTGATGTAACATCATGGATGACATGTAACAAGCTGCAGATGAATGATGATAAAACTGAGGCTATTCTGATCACAACACAAAGACTTTCTCATTTACATCCTTTACCTCAGACAATAAATATCAGCAACACCAACATTAATTCTCACAGTCAGTATGAAACCTAGGTGTTACTCTAGACATTACTCTCACATTGCACCAACATATGAATATATGCAAGGCTGCTTATCTTGAGCTGAGATGCATCAGTTCCATTCGTAGATATCTTTCAGTTGATGCACTAAAACACTTGTGTGTTCATTAGTACTTTCAGCCTGGACTATTGTAACTCAATTCTGTCTGGTTCGTCACAGTATTTACTCCAGAAACTTCAAAAAAGTTCAAAACACACTGGCTATCAATACGATACAGAATCAAACACAAAATTTGTTCTCTGTGCTTTGACTCCAATCCAACATACCTATCCAGCCTTACTCATTGTGTATACACCAGCAAGATACTTAATGCGCTCTTCTTCTGACAATCATATACTCATTGTTCCCACTATGAACATGAAGTTATATGGACAACGTTCTTTTGCATACCAGGGCCCGGCGATGTGGAACGAATCGCCCATTGAAATTAGACACAAAGACACAGTGGTCCCTTTTAAGAGTGCTCTTAAAATTCACCTCTTTCGACTGCAGGAACAAACTGAGAGACCAAATAATGTTTTGTATCTTAGATGTTTTCAGCATGTTTTTATGTTTTCCAGTTTCATTGTTTTTGTCATTTGTGTTTCTTTAGTGTGGTCATATCATAATTGATGGTGTAAAGCGCTTAGAGCTTCTAAAGATTAGGCGCTATACAAAGTCCTCATTATTATTATTTAAGTGACCCATGCTCAAACTTTCTATATCTAGATATTGGGATGTTGTGGTGAGTAGCAACAAAAAGTATAAAGCAGTTTAAACATACATTGTTTGGTAAAATAAATAATCCTATAATACAATTATGCATGTTCAAAGTTGTGTAAAACACCATTGACTTAGATATTATAGTCTTTGCATAACTACTTAGTACCAAACATTTTTCACTATGTATCAGTACTTGTTTTGCAAGTTATAAATAAACAATTACCCTCATTCTTGTCTGTCTTGTTTGAACTATCTGTATATCTTGGTCAGCTCTGTTTTCAGGCTGTTAAATGTGTCTTCCTTCTCTTATCCTTCTGGTTCTTGCTCCATGCCTCATCCTTCCTCTCTCTCTTCCTCTTAAAGGTTGCTCTGTAATTGAGCTTGAAAATGCGCTGATTTAAGTTAACAAATGAAACTTCACATATGAAACTTATAGGAATTTAGTGCTAACAGAGAATCAGAAATTAATGCATGAAGTTCTGATGTGATGGATATTTTCAGGGCTGGGTCAGGTCTAGTGTGTGTGTTTGGGGAGGAAAAAAAAATTAAAAAGGGCCACAAATTTTATTGAATGGGCATCAAAGAAAAGTCTAAGTGTCTATTTTACTCAGTGTACATACTATCCAATATATATGCACAAGAATAAAACGTTGGTCAAACTTCAAGTGACTGTACGTTTGTGTGTGCATACTTTCTTGTGATCTGGCCCTGAGTTTTGGACCTGAATTCCATATTCCAGTCGCAGATTTATAATTTAAAAAAACAAGTGTTATTTATAACCTTGTGTATGTAAAATATTAACTTGGAGAAGCAGAAAACAAATTCTATTCCGCTTTGTTTGAAACACCAGAAAGATTGGTGTTAGGAGTCTACTGGTGACAATCAGGTTTGAATTTATAAATTGATTAATGAAATTACTCAGGTTTGAGCATCTATAAATATCCTTGATGCTTTTTGTTCATAAAATTGAGTGGTGGGGATGTGAGGGAATGTGAATACTACATGGCTAGAAATAGAGTACATGTGTAGTTTTGCAATACTGTACAAAGCATGTCGATTTAAAATCATTATTGTAAGACAAAAACTTTCAAATTTAACCTTAAAAGTAGTTATACATGCATTTCAGTGTATCCTCTCAAATTCAAATTAGAAAGGAAGATAATAAGGAGAAAAAAACGAGATCAGAAGATCTTACCGTTGTTTAAATTTTGAGTGGTCCCATTGCGTGATTGTGTTTTACGTCATCATCTTCAGTGTATACAATATATCATATACAGTTGGCTCTGCTTATATGCATGGCCTCGGGACCGATGCTGTGATATGCAATTAGGCGGTGTATGCACTAAGCTGGCGTTCATGTTATGGCGTGTATCTGGTGCAGCATGCATACTGATACCCATTTTTTCTCCAAAACAAACCCCCATTTAAATAGATTCAGGTTAAACTGGGCATTTAAAAAAATAGACAATATATATGTATGAATACATACTCAGTGGCATCGACAGCAATGAAATTGAAGGGAACAAGAACAGATTGCTGTCAGAGGTCTCTCTTAATAGGTAAGAATCTGCCAATTGCATCTTGCCTAGTTCATTTAAATGTGATGCGATTTGCTCTGGTATCATATGGAGTTCAGTTTTGTTGTTAACTGAATTGCATCAGTAATTATTATGGTTGTCTACTATCACGCCTCCTGGTGATTAACAGAGAATCAGAGAGCTAATGCCGTCTTGTTAATATTTATGGTTATCTACTATAGTGCCTCCTGGTGACCAATGGAGATCTAATAGCTGTGATGTTGATATTAACAGACCTCATTAATCAACCTTGGCCGCCAATGTTCAGAATCAGTTTGTTGTCTTTTGAAATGAACAATTTTGAACAATGCAGTTATCCAAAGCAACTTAACACATAATAATACATGTTTGGGTCAGAAAAATTCATGCAATAATGCAAAATGTGCATATAGACGATATGCAATTGTCCGAAATTGATATCCATTGAAAACAATGGTAACAAATCGGGACCGGCACAAAGCTGTGCAATAAGGTGGAATATGCAGTTATACGATATGCATATATATGTAGCTGACTGTAATTATGCAAATTTCAGTCACCGGAATTATATATATTATTTGTTCGAGATCTGCCGGTCAATGCCAAGCAGGATTTCAATATGGAGACGATAGATTCGTTACTCTATGTACGAAGATTTCAGAGGGCTCGCATTTCATAACGAAAACCTCTATGTACTTGATATTACCCCAGAATTGCCTTTCAAATAGTATTTAATCAATTGATATACATAAATGTCCAAACATTTTTGCAAGAAAATTAACCCTTGGCCGCACTATTTTGCCATTAATCACATGTTGTCTGGTCAGATGGAGAAAGTACCTATCTGTACTACACAGAGGTATCTTGGTTACTAATAAGCATTTATGATTTACTATTACTCGGAATCAAACAACAGTTATATGTTTTTTTTAATTTTTTTTTCACATTTATATGGATAAGCAAACACATTTTAGGTCATCTAGATCTTTTTCACATCTAATGCCTTTATTTTTGTAGTTATGACTCGAAATTATTTTTTTTACACTTTTATTTGTACTTGGACAAGAAAAGTTATTTTTGCATTTACATGAAAAACTGTATACACATTTACAAATTCAGCTTAAAATATGGAGTCATAGAGGGAAGACAAGTTTTTAATGTGTTGGATTATGCATTTTGATTCCATGGAACATTATTTATTGGCGGAATGAGCAAGATCCTTTATGTTCCACACATTTTGTGTGAGTCATCCCAGTGTCCAAAAATACTGTGCCAAAAATCAACAGAATGAATGAAAATCACGACTTCTATTTTCCAACCCTACCTTTCTTTAAAAAATTCCATGTATATTTAGACACCCCACCGCCATTAAATGTTCAGTTCTAGGATATACCCTGGGTGAGTACGGTGTGGGTATTTGGTGTGGTGTTGAAATGTGCAAAAAACAGTCTAGTTACTTGCAATTGCAAGCCATTTAAGTTGCTGTAGTGTTTGCATGTAAACCCTAGATGGATGTGTTTTTGAGTGTGAAGACTTAGCTATCTCACCAAAATCACAATTTGTAAATATCATTTTTTTAAAATATAAAAAATAATTTTTATTGTTCACATAGTCATTTTATTTTCAGATTTAGATGCTTTGCAGTCATCCAGCATACAGACCCAAGACAGCAATGGTAATGGAGAAAGGCTTATCTCTCTTCATGCAAAGCTGCATCAGGAGGCAGACAAAATTAGGAAATGGAAAAACCAGACTGAAATAGAACTCAAACAGAAGGTTGTCCACAGTATATAAGTACCCCTAGTTTGATATTTGATTAATATAAATATGAATTTTGCACATTTTGATTTATTCAGTAGCTTGCATTAGTTTCTGTTATTAGCCTATATATCATATATGTGATCCTTCTAATTTCCAGTCAAAATGTTGTGTGTTCATGGTTACCATAGCAACCAAATAGAGAAAAGGGTGGAAAAGGATTTTTGAAAGTAGTGTAAACTTTTCCATCAAATATAGTTACTCTGAATGTACCTGGACAGTTAATTTTATTCTACATATCACATATTCTCAGTTCATTACTTTTAGGCTAATGCTAGATAATTAAAACTTTACTTTCAAACATGTCTCTACGTGTCTTTCTTTGCAACTCAAGTTATTTAAAATTTGTATTTTTAATAGATCATCTAATGTTCAACTACTTTTAGCAAAACTATCAATGACATACTAAATAGACATAATATCATCAGGTAGAGCAATATTATCACTGCCATTAGTCTGGATTTTCTCAAGACAAAATAATGTACTACTTTTTCGGTGTTACCGAGCTAAGTGAGCTCTTTGAGCTTTACCGCCAAATGAGGCAGAAATAAACACCAGTATAAACACCGAGATTCGAGTTTGCAACACTGGATGGGAGCTCTTGTGTCCATTACACATGTACATATGTATGATAGCGACATCGGTTGTTTATTCTTTTGAGTGGAGCTGCAATTGAGCTAGGCTGATCCCAGCCTGAAGTAATATTCTTATTTTTTTATATTTAAAACTGTAAAAGGAATGGGCATGACTTTTATGTTATTAGTATAGCATATAAGTATCCAGTTGGGGAATAATGTCGTATCCCATGACAGCCCCATGCGCATGAACAACATAAGGGCTAACCTATCAATGGGTGGCAAATGGGATTGGTGGCAGGCCAGCACAAATCTATAAGAAAAGACTCTAAATCCATTGTCTGTACCTATGAAAAGCCAGAGAAGTTGAACTCTACATTCATTGTCTGTACTTTTGAAAAACCAGATAAGTGACTGATCACATGGATCTCCATATGATCATGCATTGATTAGATAAGATTATCTAATTTGTTTGTCTCTTTGAATTCTGCTGCCAATGCTGACCATTAGGAATACTTTTGCTAATGCCCCCACCCCATGTGATCCTTGAACAAGCCCCATGAAAACAGAAAGTGAGAGGTTAATAATAGTTTATTGTATAATTCCCTCTCTGCCTTTCAGTTTCAAGGTACATATTACATGTGCAACACCCCTATCTAAGTGTTAGCTACTGACTAAGCTTTATAATTTGATATTACATCATCTTACCACACCACCAATTCATCCCTTTATTTTCATTATCAGACAAACCCTATTGCAAAACTGCCAATGATAAATAATTCAAGATCATCAAGTTATGCATAAACTAAAAATGTAATATAATATCATTAAAACATGCTTTGGGACACCCAAACCACTCAACATGGTAATGTTTCAAAAGACGTGATTTTTGAGAATCTTAGCTCCAAAGTTTTTTTGACAACATAAAAACTATATTTCTTGACCACCAAGTTGTATGCCAGTTATTATTATCTGTCAATATGTGTATGAACAGTAAACAGTCCAGCTTTTAGTTTGGCTAAATTGATCTTCAGGCATATACTTTGATGTCTTTGAAAATGTTATTCCTCTGTATCATTTTATGCCTGGTGGGCTTTCCCATGCATGCATCTGATTCCCATTCCTATCTGTTCGCAGATGTATATGATTCAGGCTGGGGAACTCATTTAGAGCTGAAGGGTATAATTCTTCATGCTTTCTGGACTCTGGCCGCAGGATAGTATTGCTAGAATGTATCGACATAATAAGGGGCCCGATGTCTCATGGTTTCCACAGACAACTTGTCTGTTGTAGCTTACATATGATATCAAGGAGTCACACATGCCCCTACTCTTTGTGTATAAGTCTGGAACCTTTTCCTCTGGGCAGCCTCAGAGTTGTCGGATCATTCTCATTCAACCATTGCCCCATCATAGACCTTTTCATTGATTGACCCAGGTCTCTACCTGGAGGGATCTCCTGTCACAATGCTGGTTATCCATTCTCCACAACAGACCACACATTTTCCACCTTCCTGACTGGTTCCTCTCAAATAATATCTCTGCTAGAACAAGTGTTTGGGCTGTGTTGTTAGTTGCATCATTCAAGCCAGGAGAGACTCTAAATCCAGAGTCTATGATGCAGGTGGAGAATCTAATGTGATTCGTGTAATAGGAAAAATGACATTCCTTTCTGCCCTTTTGTAACTTTCATTGCTGATTTCCTTTTGTTCCTCTTTGAGACCAAAAGATGTTCAGTATCCACTATCAAAAGCTATTGAACTGCCATCTTCAGCATACTTAAATTCTTTCAGGGCACAGACATTGGTTCAGATCCATGTCTTGCCAATCTTATAAAATATTTTGAGCTTCAGATACCTGTTTCATGCTCAGATGGAATCTTGTTTTTGTTCTATGGTCACTAACTAAAGCCCCTTGTAAACTATTGAGTGAAGCTTCCTTTCTGGATGGAATCTGTTTTTTATTCTATGGTCATTAAACAAAGCTCCTTGTGAACTGTTGAGTGAAGCTTCCTTTCTGGATCTCACACTCAAAACTTGTTTTTTCTTGCTCTTGCTTCTGCGAGACAATATGCAATGTTCATGCCTTGTTCACTGACTCGGGCTGCCTCCAGTTTAATGTGAATTGTGATTCTATTTCCCTTCTCTGCCAACTGTGTTTTCTCACAATTAATCAATTAACTTCAGTAGCCTCTTATCCATAATTCCCAGTCTTAGTAAAATCTGCACAAGGTATGATCAAGATGGACTCTTGTGCCCCATGCATGTTCTCTGCTTCTGTCTTAGAAAGGATTGGAAACATCTCTTTCTCTCTATTAAGGGCTCCATAAGTATTTCACCTACTATTGTATCCCAGTGGATTGTCACGATAATCAAAAGTGCCTTTAAGTTCATCATCGATTGAGAACTCACCTTTATGAAACTTAAAGTCCATGAGGTTTGAGCCGTTGATACCTCATGGGCCTGCTTTAATCATTCCTTCCTAGAGGATGTCATGAAGGCAGCCTTTTGGCACTCCCATACTACTTTTATATCCCTCTACCTCAACTAATTAAAATGCAGGCATTTTTTCTCAGGGACCCAATGTTACAGTACTGCATGAAATTTAGAGGGACATGGACCTTCAATAGATGGACCTCTCCCTCTATGCTGATTACTTTTAATTTTTCCTTTTTTGATCAATTTGACATTAGCATACCCACCTTGCTGACAAAGCAATATTGACAGGATAAGTAATTGCTGCTATATGTATTAAAAATGTAGTTTTCTCTGTGTGTGTGAAATTAATTTTTATTTTGTAATTCTTACCTGTTGCTATTGCTGAATTCCATCCCCCTGCTCCGCTCGAATGTCTTGCATATTTATCGTATGTGAAAGAGATGACACATAGATGTATCTACCTTCAGTACGTGACCTTGTTACAGAGTGGTGTGCAAAAGGTCCTACTGACTTTAATCCACTCTGTGTAATCAATGATATATTCAAATCAAATGGACAGTATATTTTTGGCATGAAAATAGATTAACCGAGTAATATCAACACATACTTATTGCATAATTAAAATTAGTTTTACCCCTGACAAGAACTACATATTGGATAGCAAGTTTTTTATACACAGAATTTTTTGTACAAGTGACTTTTAAGTTGCTCCTTATGTTGGCAGTCGAAGGTAGAATGATTTGTTTCACCACACTGTATGCAAAGCTCCAGGTAATGCTTTCCCACTCTATGTGTTTGCCTACTACTTTTTTGCTTTGTGTAGTATATTTATCTTGTACTCAGTCCATCCATCTAGTAGTAAAAACACATATTAAGTGGAAGTTGTCAACCAACTTCTCATTAGGGCAGATTTTCTCAAAAGCATCCAGGAACCATTTTACTCAGGAATGTGAGAGGTGATTCTGTAATGGAGTATCCAGTTGCCCTCTTTTTTGTAAAAATGATAATTCGTGGTCACCTAAGTTAGATTAGAGATGACCTATTTGTTTTCTGATGCATCAGTCTCAGTGGGTGTGGGCAAAGTGGGTGGCATGCACCACATACATTTATCTCACAGTGTGACTTAGCATTTCTGATGTGCAAGATAAAAAGCACAAAAGTAAGGCTTGTAAAAATTCAGATGATGAGAGAGAGAGAGAGAGAGAGAGAGAGAGAGAGAGAGAGAGAGAGAGAGAGAGAGAGAGAGAGAGAGATGTATTTCATCAGTTTGTTTTGACCAAGCAAATGCAAGGAAGACTCTGCTTACTATATAACTAATTAATTGCAGTTTATGAAGCAAAGTTTCCTTTTTGACAGTAATACATGTACCTGTAAAATGCGAAGATCGTATAAACAGCCTTTTTTCAGGGTACATTGGCTACAGTGCATTAGCGAGTCATTTTTACTTGTTGATAATAAGGAATTGCTTTGAGAAGGAGCAAATGTATACTCACCTATGTTATTCATGTGAATATACCTGAAAATGATGGGAATGATGATTATGATATAATATTGATATATGTCTTATTATTATTATTATTATTATTATTATTATTATTATTATTATTATTATTATTACAGGATTGGAAAATACAAGAAGCAATGCAAACAACAGAATCTTTGCGAAAGTCCATTCTTGAATTACAGGTGAGACCCACAACATTATTGTAAAATCTTTAACCAACACTTTGACATTGCATAAAAGAACTTTTTATAAGTTTTGCTAGATAAGCATATAATTCATTGAACTCTTCATATCATAGGATGACACGTTAGTCATGTGACAGAATACACAAGTCCAGAGTGATGGTCAGTTCATGGCTTTAGCTGTAAAGTTTATCTAGTTTTTCCATTTATTGAGGGTGTTCCTTCATTCCAGTTATATGGTATCTCCTACTGTCATAAAAACTCAAGCACAAGCAATTAATAAAAGGAAATATGGTAGACCATGTCTTGAAAGACCACCCTTTCTGCTGAAAAATAATGGTCTCTCAAGACAGGTGATCTCTTAGAACAGGTCATAACACTATATAATCAATAAATCTGCATGGAGATTCAGGTCTCTTAAAACAGGTGGTCTCTCATAGCAGTGATCTCTCAGATTATTTAACATGCATCAATTTATGTAGGGTTGATTCAAATTTCATTCATTAATTTCCGATACACACTAGAGAGAAATTTTTGAACTATCGGGAAATACATTTGTACTAGGTTTAATTGTTTCAAAAACATAAATTTTCATCATTCTGAAGTGTTGCTAATCTCTAGAATTGACAATGTAGATGACTGTTAAACACAAGCCAGACATATAATATACCATTCATGATTACCTGTGGGGGAAAATCAGGGAAGAAAAAAGAAAAGATGTGAAACTCCAGAGCAGAACCATAATTGAAAAGTTTTATCTTTTAGCATTTCTAGCTTCAAGCTAGTCAGGTGAGTTGATAGTATTGTCATGATATGTCAGATATGTATTGTGTTTATCATGCATCTTGGATAGCTATTCCTTAATAACCATTTTTTGGGTCGAAACACTTCTGAAACTAAAGAATCGATTAAATATTACTGAATACACTGCATTATCAAATCCTGTCAAATTTGTACAAATGTGCTCAGTTGCTATCCAGAATGGCAGTTGATCTAGAAAACTTCTGCTATCCTTCACAAATATCTATGTTTTTGAAGAAAAAAAGGGATTTAAACTTGTGTGTATATTGACAATTAGACTAGTTTTCTGAGTGAGGTTAGTTTACATCAATAGAAGATGATGAATGTATTATTTCCAAAACAATTCAACAAATATGTCCATAGTTGGTAGATGTTCAATAAACAGTTAAAATAAATCTTTTTATATTGTTATTCTCAGTAGCACAAACTTATTTAACATATAATAATAATATGTTTTGCATCACAGGGCTGTTCCATTTAAATATGTTGCATAGAGAATTCAGTTTTTAGAAGCATTGGCCATAGTATTCAGATTACTCTGAGATCAAACAATAACCATTATGTCATATTGTAACATGCATATACGAGTAATATATAAAATTTTGGGTTCTGGGCCACTTTTATCTGAGAGATGGGGGTTCTGTGCCACTTTTTGAAGAAAAAAAAGGGAGGGGGGCTTTTCTTGTCTGCTCTGACCTATAGGAAAATGGTAGTTCTGGGCCACCTTTGTCACTACATGATAAAAGAATGGCCAGAAAATCCCCCCCCCCTCCCCTGGATATATGCTACTTAGGGATGGGGGTTCTGAGCCAGTGTCTCTTTTTTTTTTGCTCACGGTATTAGAGATGTGTTTTGTAGTATAAAGAAGATGTCTCTTTGTGTTCTCCCTGTCATGTGGAAAAGTTGGGACTAAGCAAGGAGAGCAATGATCCAATGTTTGAATTAAGTAAGGAGGAGTCTTATGAATCGTTGAAGCATGCAAAGTATTTTGAGAGTGTATCTGAATAACAATCTGAGTTATGTGCCTAAGGTGACTTATTTTTAGGAGAGTGAAGATAATGAGGAATGGGTGAAATGTAGTTATGGTCATCAGCATCCAGTGCAGCGGTATAATCAGCAATAATACATTAAGAATAAACTGTAGCATTTTCATCATCAAGAGTCTCAGCAAAATGAGTTTTATTATTTGCTAAATAAGGTGACTCTAGTTTAACTTGTAGGTTATGCGAAATTTGTAAAATTTGAGTATGTGTTTAAGCGTATCTTTGAGAAGATGGGTCTTCATGAGCATGCAGCAAAATGTCATATGATGAGATTATTTCTGATGCACACCATTGAAAGAGACTATGGGAATCCCTGAGTTGAATTGTTCAGGATAGCCAAAGTACTTGATTAGTAATTGTTTCCCTTTGGTAGAGATGACTTTTTTTACTTTGAAGACATCCTGTTTGTTTGTTTTTTTTAATTCCTGCTTGTAGAAAGAACCTTGGGTTTTCCTGAGGAATCTTTGAGCGTGTAGGTGACTGGAATGTTTTTTTGTGTGAATGTTATTGATGTTGACAACTTCTTTAGTCCAGTTAGGGGTGTATCCTTTTATTGAATAGTTTTTTTGCCTGCTGCTTCTGACGTGGTCACCTACTTTAAATTTGGATCTAAAAGAAAGTCATCTTTGACCTGTTGTTTTTTAACAGCTGAAGAGGCATCAATGGGGTCATTTTAATGCTGCAGTGCCAGGTTTCATTGTATTGGTCAACTTATGGCAAAAAAAATCAAAGTATCGGTTGGTATAAACGCTGGTAAATCTCTTTCACATGCAATTTTTGAGAGTTCTGTTCAACTGTTCCACAGCAGCAGCTTTGATTTGTATGTGCTGTACAAGATATTATTTTATATAAAGCCAATCTGAGACAGTTTTGTTATAAAATTCACTACCATGATCTGCCCATATTTTGTTGGGCTTTCATTCACCTACAATGCTCTCAAAAACTTCAGTGATAGAATTTCCTTTTTATTTTATTTTATAGGAACTACCTATGCATGTTTGTTGAATAAATTGATGACTGTCATCTACTGACCATATATTGTCTGCCGTGACCACGATGACTCTGCATCATGGACAGTGCTTACTGGTTTATGCAGTTCTTCTGCAAAAGTGTTATGTGCTTAGGCTCGAATAAACAGTTAACATAGAAAGAGTGAAAATAACAAGCTTATAAAACTTAATAAACAATTTATTGAGTACAAATATTTTTCAGAAAAGAAAAATAAACTTACGGTTTTAAGAATCAATTCCAAAATTAATCCAAAAATAATTCAAAATATTATCCACTAGAGAAATTGCAAAAGTCCTGGTAATAAAATGTCCAAATAATTCTAAGTTCGAATTCCAGCGAAGTATCCAATATGGAAGATGATGTCACTTGATTAAGTCAGTTCTTGTTAATAAAAATCTCAATGAGCACAATTCTTTTCCAGATAAATAACAAAATAATTCCTCTTGATCCAAACGAATTGACACAATTTCCAATATAAGGTAATTTATAATAACTCAAAAAAGACACAACTTAATATTCTAACAGCCCAAACTACTACTAAATAGCTTGCTCCCAAAACATAGTTTATATATCTGCTTTTTTTTTTTACGTAAACAAGGGGTCACATGATCTTCTAGAAACTATCAGAACAAATTTATGTTCAAAAACTCACGTACCCAGCGTATGACCCAACTAAAATAGAAAGATGTTTATACAAAAGCTCCATTTTGTCCTTGGAACCAACCAATCATTTTAAAAGCTTGTTTACAACTCTGAAACCAGGTCAGAAATGAGGTCAACACCTGGTGTTCACTTTGTAAAGTACAGGTCACCCCCCCCCCACCTTCAGTGAACAAATCTTAAAACTTAAATGCCAAATTTAAATCTAACAAACAAAAAAAAAATAAAAATAAATATAAATGATTTATATCAAATATACGCAACAGAGAGCTTTACCGTATTTGCGCGCATATAAGACGCACCTAATTATAAGACACACCCATATATAAGATACGGGCTTTGACGATTTGTGTAAAAAATATTTTACATAAGACTCACCCATATATAAGATGTGGGTTTAGACGATTTGTGTAAAAAAATATTTTACATAAGCCGCACGTGGCCTAGCCATCTGCTGCACTGAGCAATTTATATCCAGTGGTTTCTTTTCCTTTATCATAAATGAAAATTTGTCCAATGTTCCATCACCCGTCGGATGTAAACAATTCTTCATTACCATTTTTAGTTGAGATCAAAGGCCAGATTGGTTTAGTACCTGGTATCTAGATTCTAGAACAATAAACGCCGGATGTAAAGGCGGCTTCTTTGATCCGCTAGGCCAAGTCTTTAGCGGGTGGGGTTAGTACATAGACCAATAAACGCCAGATGTATGCAGTTAGCATATATAAACGTGGGAACAGTCTCTTGTTATATATAAATGTGTGATCAATTTGCTTAGCATTTTTAAAATTTATAAAATTGTCACGATGCCGAAGGGAAAATCATATATGGCATGGGAGAAAGTGAAAATTACGACAATCATCAATGGCTTCAGAAAGTGTGGGATAATTCCCGAATCGGCTAGCTATATCAGTTCTTCGTATGATGACACAGCTGCATCTGATACCACTGACGCCAATGAGGATCGATTAATAATAATAATAATGAGGACTTTGTATAGCGCTTAATCTTTAAAAGCTCTAGACACTTTACACCATCAATAATGATACGACTACACTACAGAACAACAAATGACAAAAACAATGAAATTGGAAAACATAAAAACATGCTGAGAATATATAAGATACAAAACATGATTAGGTCGCTAAGTTTGTCCCTGAAGTCGAAACAGGTGGACCACTGTGTCTTTGTGTCTAATTTCAATGGGCAATTCGTTCCACGTCACCGGGCCCTGGTATGAAAATGAACGTTGTCCATATGACTTTGTTTTCACCTTGGGAACAATGAGTATACGATTATCAGAAGAAGAGCGTAAGGATCTAATTTTGTGTTTGATTCTGTATCAAATTCTGTATCAAATTGATAGCCAGTGTAGGGTTCAGAGCAGTGGTGAGGTGGTGAGGTGTGCTCTGATCGAGGTACTCTGAAGATGATCCGTGCAGCTGTGTTTTGAACTTTTTTGAAGTTTCTGGAGTAAATATTGTGATGAACCAGACAGAATTGAGTTACAATAGTCCAGTCTTGAAAGTACTAATGAACACACAAGTGTTTTCGTGGCATCAACAGAAAGATATTTACAAATGGAACTGATGCTTCTCAATTCAAGATATGCAGCCCTGCAGATGTTCATGACATGTTGGTGCAATGTGAGAGTAATGTCTAGAGTAACACCTAGATTCCATACTGACTGTGAGAATTTAATGTTGGTGTTGCTGATATTTATTTTCTGAGGTAAAGGATGTGAATGAGAAAGTCTTTGTTTTGTGATCAGAATAGCCTCAGTTTTATCATCATTCATCTGCAGCTTGTTACATGTCATCCATGATTTCACAGCCGAAATGCACTTCTCTACTCAATGGATGGTAGCATCAACTTCAGTTGGGTGGCTAGACTTGTATATTTGGGTGTCATCAGCGTACATTTGGTGAGACACTGGGTGATGATCTATGACACTTGAGAGGAGCTGAGTGTATAGAATGAAGACAACAGGTCCAAGAACATAGATCAGCTGGGCTGGAGTGTATTCCATTTACAGATATAATTAGTGTCCTGTTGACTGAGTAGGACTTGAACCACTGTAAGGCTGTATTCTGAATGCAAAACACATGCTGGAGACAGTGGATTAATACATCATGGTCTGTTGTGTCAAATGCTGCAGACAAGTCAAGGATGGTGAGGACTGTAACCTTTCCACTATCCAAAGCAGAGAGAATGTCATTAAATACATTCAGAAGAGTAGTTTCAGTATTGTGGTAAGGGGGATGTGCAGACTGTACATTATTAAAAAAGACTGATTGAATTCAAGTTTGTTAGAACAACTTTTTCTAAGGTTTTTTATATGAACGGGACATTAGAAACTGGGTGGTAGTTCTTTAAATCGTTATGGTCAAGTGTGGTTTCTTCAGCAGAGGCTTTATGATGGCAGTTTTGAAAAAGGGTGGGATTTCCCCAGATGAGAGATATTAATAAGATCCGTTAGTGAAGGCAATATTGGGTCTAAGCACTCAAGCAGCAGTGATGTTGGAATTGGATCAAGTTCACTTGACTTTTGTGAACTCTTCATAATTTTCCATGCTAAATCCATAGAGACTGGTTCAAATATTCCTAATGGTTGTCTCTGAAATTCTGTATCATATTTGTATGGTGATAAGTCAGTTGAAATTGGGTTGACAAGCTTTCCGGAAAGTCTGCTGGAGAGAAGTTAGTTGGAAGTGGTGTGCATTTGTTCCTTGACATTAGTTTGTTAGTTATCTCGAAGTGGGATTATTTGGCTAAGTGGACTATGTTTGTGACATTCTTCTTAGTGGCTTCATAAATTTGTTTATGATCATGTTCTATCCAAAGCAGAGGGAATGTCATTAAATACTTTCAGAAGAGTAGTTTCAGTACTGTGGCAAGGGTGATATGCAGATTGTACATTGCTTATAAAGACTGTTAAATTCAAATGAGATACAAGTTAGGTTAGAACAACTTTTTGTAAGATTTTTTTATATGAACAGGAGATTAGAAACTGGGCAGTAGTTCTTTAAATCATTATGGTCAAGTGTTGGTTTCTTCAGCAGAGGCTTTTCGATGGCAGTTTTGAAAAATGATGGGATGAGAGAGAGATATTAATAACATCAGTTAGTGAAGGCAGTATTGGGTCTAAGCACTCAGGCAGCAGTGTTGTTGGAATTGGATCAAGTTCACATGACCTTCATCACTATTTTCCGTACTAAATCCATAGAGACAGGTTCAAATGCTCCTAATGGTTGTCGCTCAAATTTTGTATTGTAGCTGTATGGTGACGAGTCATTGAAATTGTGTTGTCAAGCGTAGCTCTAATGGTTTGTACTTTGTCATGGAAGAAATTTGCACAGAGGTCCAGAAGATCTACTGGAGAGAAGGTAGTTGGAAGTTGTGTACATTTGTTCCTTGACATTAGTTTATTAGTTATCTTGAAGATCTCTTGATTCCACTCAACCTTCCACTGACATCCTCTACCTTTTCTCTAATAATCTGTCTGGCTGAGCCTTGTCACAACCACATCCCACATGAGATTTTCACTGGATCATCAGAGAATAGTGTTTCTTGAGG
Source organism: Unio delphinus (assembly GCA_029339505.1). Lineage (NCBI taxonomy): Eukaryota > Metazoa > Mollusca > Bivalvia > Unionida > Unionidae > Unio > Unio delphinus. The sequence goes on from JAQISU010000076.1 coordinate 11,383,438, forward strand.
AATGACAAGAGGGATACCAGGATGATTGGGGCTATTTTGTCGAAGTCGATCTTGAGTACCCAAAAATCTATACATACAACACCTCCTCATAAGGATTATTTCTTCTGTGCTGAATCCAGTCTCGTCACCCATTCAATACTCTCTTTATAACAATTTCAAGAAAAACACCGATTCGGACTTTGAGATGCCTGATCTCAACCACAAAACCTACTACAAAATGCATCATTGACTGCTCAAATAAGGTCTCCATCACAGCCTCGTTCATAGCCAAGTTCACCGAGCACTCAGGTTTAACATACACAATGGATGAAACCGTACATTGATTTCAACATGACATAATAAGCTAGAGCCACCACTACCTTTGACAAACACTTCTTCAAACTCATGAACAATAAATAGTTTCTTTAGAGAAACCATGGAAAACATTTGAAATCACAAGAAATATGAAATCATCAATAATGTTTGATGATGAGATAAACTTGTGGCCAACAATACCTTTCTCTTAATGAAAATCTTCTACAAAGAACTTGTCACTACTGAATAGAGAAAAACTAATCTCAAGCTAAACAAACCCATTAAGGTCAGAGCTCTCTTTAATGTTCATGCTTGAGCTTCATTACAACTTCATCAAATACACCTTTGGAGATAAAGCCACACTACTCACGACCAATTGACTCACTTGCCTGTGAATTTCACACCAATGACGTATGTGGATCTGTGTCAGCACTTTTTTGATCTTAGCAATTATCCACAGCACAGTCCCTTCCACTGTGACAACAGTATAAAAGTACTTGCAAAATTAAAAGATGAAATTCAGGGCATACTCATCTAAAAATTTATTGGATTCAAGTGAAAATGTACCGCATCTCTCTTGACAATGGCTCCATTATGAAAAAAGCCAAGGGAGTATAAAAAACCTGTCACTGCTAAAATAGCCACACACCAATATTACACACAAGCACTACACGAACATGTCCAATATTACTCCATGAAAACTAGGGGCCCTGAGTGGCTGAGTGGTCTAAAGTGCTGTCTGTTATGGATCACTGCATTCTCACCTCTGTCTGTGTGGGTTCAAGTCTTGGATTCGGCCAATGTGGGTATGTGAGAAAGCTTGCCAGTAGCTTCTCGTAGGTCGGTGGTTCTTTCCGGGTTCTTCCTCCAAAATTAATACTGGCCGCCATGTAAAGCCTATCTTGTGCTGACAAATAGCGTTAAACCATAAAAACACAAAACACTCCATGAAAACTTTTGATCACAGCAGCTCAAAATATCTACCATAATCATTCACAAAATAGGAATATGTTTCTTTGATAATAAACGTTACTCAACTGATGGCATTCACACACTCACTCATAGACACAAGGACACCCGAGACAAGAAATAAAGCTATGAAAAAACAGAACTAGAGACATTAAAAACCCAGTGACTTAGAGCCCCCATCACTCACTAGTATAGCTCCATGGGGAGCTTTTCTGGCCACTCTTTTATCACGTGTTGATAAAGGTGGGAAACAATCTTGATTTTCCATTAGTTAGAATAAGACAAGATCCTTCCACTTTTTAGCCCTTTGAACCCGACAGGCCGGTTTACTGGCCTGTTGTAACGGTGTATATACCCGAAAGGCCGGTATACCGGCCTAGCTATCTGCCGTCATAACCCGACAGGCCGGTATCCCTGCCTGTGTTATGTTATTCACTAGATGGCGCATGGTTATTGTGTTGTTGTTTTTCCGGTCTTGGCGCTAGGTCAGTGAAATATAGATCTTGCATGATTGGTACAACATGAACAAAATTTCGAGACAGTTTGTTACATAGTCATAGTAATGAAAAGAGACAATTTGATATTTGCTGTTATATCATAGTGGATTATCATTCTAAGACATAATATTACTTTTATTTTGCAAAATTTTACTTTTTATAAAATTGTCAAAAATTGCCGGGGAGGCTAGGGTTAATATGCCGAAATATGGGGGAGATTAGGGTTCAAAGGGTTAAAAAGAAGTGGCTTAGAACCTTCATATTTAGTAGTATAAATCCATGGAGGCTCTTCTGGCTACGCCTTTATCACACAGTGATAAAAGTGGCCCAGAACCCTCCTTTTCCTATACAACTTATTAGTTAGCTATTCAAATTTGAAAGTGCTTTCCCAGTGTTCCATTTATGGAGCAACCTTAAAGCTCGTCTTGTTTGCTCTTGTATTGCATTCTGTTATCAATTCACATGCATTCAAGATATATTAATCCATTTTGAATGGGAGATTATACAACATACCTTTAGGGTCATCAGTCCACAAATCAGCTATATGTTTTGAATGCAATTCATTTTTGACTGTTCATCAGTAAAGATAGGCAGAAATGCAATTCTTATATCCATAGAATATTCTTGAATTCATACACTGTACAACACTTGCAGCTCCAGAATGAGAGTCTGAGTCTCAAGTTGCAAGAAGAAATGAACAGTAGAGAAGAAGTTCTTCAGAGGTATGTTGTTGCCTAATTTTTTATCAAGTCTACCTTAGATGAAGCTAAATATAGTGATTTTTTAAGTGTCCATATGCACGTCCATCTGTACATCCATGTAGTTTTAGAACCTCATTGTTAAATATGATGTAGCCAGTTTCCTGAGCAATGACCATATAATCATGTTACTGGGCATATTAATATATCTTATTTTGTGTACAGCACTAGTTTTTGGAAAAAAAACCACTCAAATTGGGCTCAGCATGCAGGTCATTACCATTTTTGTAATTTACCCACAATACATAGGTTCAGTATACACTTTATTGTACATATAAAATAATCTTTGGCATAACAGAGGCAAGTCCTGTCACAGCACTCTGTACCAGCCCAACTCTGAATTTTATGTTGTATAGGAATGCCTCAGAAAAAGAGACTTGTAGGGCTTTATAGGATTGTGAATTGTGTTCGACGCCTGTGTGTGGAGCCGTAATAGGCTAATACGAGTTATCTAGGGACTCTGATAACCGAAACTCGACCAGTCTGATCCTGAGGATGCCATGATAACAAATATCAGCTGATACTCCATACATGCACAGTAGAAAGCGAGTATGAAGTATATGGGCATAATAGTTGAGTGCATTTAAGCACTAGGAATTGGATATGAAGTATTTGGGCATAATAGTTTAGTACATTTATTTACTGACACAAATTGGGATTCGGGGTGTATAGGTACACATAACTGAAACTCGTTAAGTCTGATCCCAAGGATTGCCATGGTACCAAAAATCAGCCAATGCTCCACACATGGCCATGGGTAGCACATATGAAGTATATGGCCTAATAGTTGAGTAATATAAAGTACTGACAAATTTGGGTTTAAGCATACTTATACTCCGAATAGACTTATATATGGACGAAGGATGGAAAATTTACAAAATTGGTGAATTCGGCTTGTACTCCGAATCGACTTACAGACCGGAAAATACGGTAAAGTGCAGCATCAACAGTGAAAAGCACACATCTCTGCAGGCATCCAAGCTGCTGTATTACTGCCTCAAACCAGTTGACAAAATGTTAGATCACATGCTCTATCTCGATCATTTGATTGGTTTGACATGACAACATATCTAAAGTTAGTTAGTAGCTTATTAGCAAATACTGCAGCTTTGACATGACAGCATATCTGAATTTAGTTACTAGCTTATTAGCAAATACTGCTGCAATGACATCATGTCTGGCAGAACAACTATAGGAGACAAAGAGGGGCCCAAACAGAAGCCAGAGAAAAATGCACTGTTATTCAAACTATATTTAATCAGTTAAATTACAATTTAAATAACACACACTACATAGGTTCAATATACACTTTATTGTACATATAAAATAATCTTTGGCATAACAGGGGCAAGTCCAGTCACAGCACACTGCACCAGCCCAGCTCTGAATTTTTTGTTGTATAGGAATGCCTCAGGAAGAGAGACTTGTAGGAGTTTGTAGGGTTGTCAAATTTGTCTGACACCTGTATTTGGAGCCGTAAGGGGCTTATACAAGGTATATAGGGTCCCTGATAACCGAAACTCGACAAGTCTGATCTTGAGGATGCCATGATAACAAACATCAGCTGATACTCCATACATGCATCATAGGAAGCGCATATGAAGTATATGGGCATAATAGTTGAGTACATTTAAGTATTGACACAAATTGGGGTAAAAAAGCTAAGTTGTGAATATTCATGAAACTTGGCAGTGGCTCAAATGAATTGAAAGGAATGCTGTGACTATAGAACAGTTTAACTGCAACGAAGGCCCCCATATTTTAATATATTTTGTTTTGCATACAGCACTAATTTTTTTAAAAACCCTAAAGCATGGGCTCATCATGCAGGTCATTACCATTTTTATGTTTATTTACCTTCAGTCAAACAATGATTAAATATCCAGTTTTCTGTAGTGAAATTGTAATTTCCTATTAAAAGCAAAGTTAAATGGCAGTTTTGTTAAAACCTTCTTTTTGAATCAGAAAAGCAGTTTTTAGAAACCAGTTTAAAAGCAGGCTTTTTTAAATATTATGGAACACTTGGGCCTGAAAGAAGAAAACATGTTATTTTGCATGGATTCAGCAGTTTTTATTTACTGGTTTTAAAATGCAGTTACACTGACAGTAACCTATTAGTTTCTTTCTCAGAGCATTGTTGAAAAAAAATTCCAACTCTTATTCCATGTCGAGTTATTTCAGCAGTAAAACTGAAAAATCAAATTGAATATCAAGATAATGACTGAGTTTCTGCTTTATATTGTTTCTCTGAGTCAGTTAAATAAGAAATGAAATTGACTTCAAAATTTATATATATTTATATATTTCTTTATGTTTTTGTGGCTTAATTTCACTGGTGTACATGCTTACCCATATAGAAATATCTCACCAATTCTCAGCTTCTCATAAGCTGCACATGATAACCTTGTACGAAAAATATGCAAATAAGATAGATTTTGCAAGCTTGTGTGTGCAGTTTTATTAGATCATGTAAGCCAAGGAAAACTAACCAAATTTGTATATGTACAGATTTTGCTCACATGAAAATTTGAATGTTCACATAAGAAAGTATTTCAGAAAACATTATTTTCCATTACATCTGACTCTTTGAAAATGAGTCATATTTCTGATTTCTCATGCAAGTTATGACTAGAGAAATTTTGACTTTGGTTCTGATTAGACACATGTTAAATTTGTTTTGAATTTGGATTTTATAATGTGTGTGTTTCATTTGAGCAGTTTGGACATATTTTCTGTGCAAATGTTGTATATTAAGCAGGACATCCAGATTCTTGTCAAATAGACATTATTTTCCTTAAAGCCACTGGCCACACATATACATCACATATTACTCTTATCATTGGTGGAAATGGGCACTCTTCAAAGAAAAGTGAACCTTTTTATCAGTCACATGATGTGTCTAATATAAACATAATACCTGCACTAAGTTATAGTTAATCTGGTGTTGCAGCAGAGCATTAAGTTCTTAATAGGCATATATTTGGTATTAAGGTGATGTTGTAGCCAGCTTGGGACATAGTCCAGGCTACAGTTATTTGTCATATTTTCCTTTTGGTTATTTGTAATGGCTATGGAAGAAGACAAAGCCAACACAGAATTTGGGGGTTTTAGGTCTGAAGATATTGCAGTATTGTGTGAGGTTGAGGCAACTTCCTCCAAAAGGAGAGGAGTTAAGAAGTTAAAGTAACAAGAAAATAAAGAGAAAAAATTGAAGTCTGTTGTGACTAAAGTTTAAAAAGTGGCAAAATACAAAACTGTTAAGACAAGCAGAAAAGGTAAGAATGTCAGACAGTAGATGTTCATTCTCATACATATTTACAACCTGTCTGTAACAGATAATAAACTTTTAAAGGAAAAATTGGGCCTAATGAAATTGAAATGCAGCTAGTTATGGTAGATGACAATGAAAATGATGACCTTTTTGGTGAACGCCTACATGAATTGTATGTAGAAGTTGAAGGGCTATATAACAGTATTGATATTACCCTAACAGAGGTTTTTTTTCCAGCACAAGATAGGCTATACAGTCGACTCCGGTTAACTGCACATCCTCGGGCCCGTCACGAGACTGTGCAGTTAACCGGAGTGTGGTACAGTACAGCTTTAAATCAGCATGGCACGAATATATGTGAAGAATAAATATAAACAATGATTAGAATCCACTCTTATTTTACTTTAACTTAAATATTAAGCTTGTTTTCCTTCCTCCGAATACAACTTCACTGATTCAACCAATGGGTCAAGGAATTCTAGCGAATTTCAAGAAATTCTATAGATTGCTAGTTATTCGAAAACTGATGTCAGACATTGATGGGTCATCTCCCGCAAAAAAAAGTGTTCACCTCCAAAGTCGTCTGCATCCTGTTTTTTTTTTTGCAGTGTTGTCGTTTAAATTGAATTCCGTTGCGCATTCTCCATCTTTCCAACCATCCATTTGTTGGTTTGAAATCATTCAAACCCGAACGGTTGAGAGCAATGTTTCCCATGCTGTACATGTACTATGATTTTTCCCACGCTATTGCTCTCTAGTGGGCGTGGATATACATGTATATACCACATAAGGCATCCTTTACATGTCAATCATTTACAAAGTCAAATTTACGGGCTTATTTGTCTGCTTATTTGAAGCGCTACAGCAGTGGACTGGCAATAACTGAGCATGACTATACATTGTGCAGTTAACCGGAGTAAAATTGTAATGAATAATGTGCCACGGGCAGAAATTTATCATGCTATTATCCGGAGTGTGCATTTAAGCGAAGTGCAGTTATCCGAAGTTTGTTCCCATTGAAAAGCATTGGGGAAAAACGGGACCGACGTGACTACGTGCAGTTATCCGGAGTGTGCAGTTAACCGATGTGCAGTTAAGTGGATTTTACTGTACATGACGGTCAGTATTAATGGTGGAGGAAGAATCTGGGAAAACCCCATGAAAGAACCACCAACCCAAGAAAAGCTACTGACAAGCTTTCTCACATTGGCTGAGCCAGAGACTTGAACCCATGTAGACAGAGATTGCAGGGATCTGTAACAGTGAGCGCTTTAGACCACTTGGCCTCTCTGGGCAACCTGTTGGTACAGGTAGGCCACTCAAACAAATTTCTTTGAGTGGCAAAATAAATGGGACATTGTTTACTGTTTCACAACCTGATTACAATCATATTTCTACTAGCAGTACTAATATTATGTGGCAGCTATTCAAATTGAAAGTTCTCCAAAAAGGAGAACCAATAGTGAAATTGTACAGAATAAACAAGATCCCAGAAAACTGTGATAACCTTCTTGCTGCAGGCACTATGGCAATTGTCTAGTTAGCAGATGTATTTTAAAGTCGTAGATTGTCACTAATGATGAATTATTACTTTCATGGGTCAGTTGCAATATTATGTATCACTCAAACAGAGGTACATGATCCCACCACATCTGAAAAGGAAATATTCCAATCTTTAGATTATGCATACACCAGTGCTAAAAAGAACAATAGCCTGACGCTGGGGCCCCTCTAATTTCAGATAAGGTCTGTCCTGTATTCTATGAGTGCTGCCTATCCGGCTTTTTGACAAAAAATAATCCATTTTGCCAGAGAAAACTTTGATCACACTTATGAAATTCGGATGTGTATTTTCAAGATGTTGACAAACCTGGCATAACACAGCGCAATCTAATTAAAATCCGATCAACACTGTCATGCATGAAGTTGAGATCTGACTTTAATCAAACTCTAACATGGCATGTCATGCTTGCTGTGACACGTTATTGCAATGCACCCAAAACCCCTGACATGTTGCTGTTTTGAAGAAAAGAAACAATTTTCTGTAATTTTGGAAAATAGAAGAAAAACCCCACCACTTTCAGTATAAGTCCATTACATATAGCACATAAAGGCAGTAATGATTTGAGCTGATGTAAAACTATCCTTTTGGGTTATTTAAAATGCAATAATTAAAAAGCAGAAGCCATGGATAATCCTCCATTCACATTAATTAGCTGACAATAGCTAGTGAGGTCTTTGTCAAATGCAGTGAGTGAGCCCTTTTTGCTAATTTTCATAGGTATGACGAGAGCATAGAACAACCCAATTTAGGTAAATCAGAGAGATAATAGATATGTGTAGGAGAACAAAAGTTACATATTGTTTAAGCAATATGTATTACAGATTTTTGACAAGTTTATTTGGAGGCGAATTTTATTGCATGCATAATATATATGCAAAGCATGATAATTTAAATTGCAACAATAACGTTTAAGTATGATTCATTTTTTTAAGCCAATTTTTCAATTTGTGCAGCAATTAGCTGTCAGCAAAGACCCCAAAATAAGTTCAGAATTCCTAGTCAGCAGAGTTTTACCAGCCCCCCCCCCCCCATAAGGTGGGAGGGTAATTAATTATTTGCACCTACTGCAAATAGATCAACATACATAAACTTGGATCTGACCAGGATTCACTTAGAGAATGCAGCTTAGAAATTTGAACATCAGGACCATCCAGTCTCTTGTAAGTGTAGTGAAGAATACTAATGACACCTGCAATAACTTGAAATCTATTATTGAACCCTATTGAATTTATGTTTAATTTGTAGCAATGCAACATTTTGCGACAAATACTATTGAATTTTGGACATATGGAAATTGGAGCTTGGAGTTTTTAACTTTTAGCCAGGACTGGTGATATTTTTTAAGTTGGGTGAACTCTCTTCATTTGATCAATTGAACACTGTTATAAATGTTATTGTGTATGTAACATAAACTACTTTAAATTAACCAACTCTTTCATAACTGTGATCTAAGATAGCAAGGCAACTAAGTGAAATGAATACTTTGCAAAATATAGAGCTTGGTTTCCCAGATATGGACCATTGTGGGCAGGCAAGTTTCAGAGAATTCTTGAACTAGCAGTTAGAGATATCCTCAAGGATGATAAGAAGTTTCATTATTACTTCCAATGAAATCACGACATCAATATTGTATTAATTGAACAATACAAAAATTGAGCTTAGACACAGACGATTGTCTAATGAAATAATCTCACATGTTTTTGAAAAAAAGGAATCTTGTTTGGTGTGGTATCAATAGTTTGTCTAGTTCCCTGTTCTTTTGACCCCTGATTTGTATGGATAGTATTAAACACCAAAACAGGAACCATACTCTTCAAGAAAACAAAAAAAGCAGTGACATAATACACAATTTTTTATCGTACATTTTGTGGTTGTTGAAACTAGTTGGAATGATCTTTCATTTGTTGGACATTTTGAAAATGTTAATTAAACAGAATAACAAACAACTTCATAGAAAAAGTGCGTTATTGAAAACTATTATCAACATGAATAAGGTTTCAGTCAGTAAACAGCCTATTTCCCTAACGCCCTAGCTCCCCAGTTTTCTCGATCTCTAAGCCAATTATGTCAATATTTTGTAGATCCTTTGGGAACTCGCACCCTTGCCTAGAGTGCAGTCTATGTTTGTGAACCTTGTGCGTGAGTTATCGAGGGAGAGGTGTATTGTCTGTTTTGCTATATGGAATGATTTTACTTGTGATCTGTGGATTTTTGCAAACAGTTTTGGCTTACAAAATAGAGTTTGCTTCCATTAATTTCCAATACTTCTTTTTCTCTCAAAATAAATTCTTTTTTCTGATGATCAGAGAATCAATTATTTCCAATGAAATCAATGAACTTCTATGCAAATGAGCTATAGTTACATCCATATGGGAGAGTAATCAATTTGTTTCAAACATTTCTATTGTTCCTAAACCTAATGGGTAATTCTGGCCAATTATCAACCTGAAACAGTTGAATAAATGTGTTCATTGTGTTCATTTCAAGCAAGAAACATTTTAAAATATTTTAGTTCTCATCCAGGAAAATGATTTCTTTACTGCTGTTGATCTGAAAGATGCTTAATTTAGTATTACAGTATATTCCTATGCATGTTGATTATCCTAAGTTTATAAAGTTTATTTGGGATGGTCAGCTTTTTCAGTTTGTGTGTTTACCTTTTGAACTTTGCTCCAATAGTTTTCACTAAGATCCAGAAACCCATTTATGCATGGTTCAGGCAGCACAGTGTTGATTTTACTATTCAAACTGATGCATCACTGTTGGAGTGGGGAGCTTATAAAGTTGGTTGAGTCAGATCAGTTTCTGGTAGCTGGGAAAAGAGAGAGACCATTTTTTTCATCATCTTCATTAACCAAGGCTATGAGGTGATAACCCTATCAACACCTGTGAATTGAGCAGATATTTCATTGCTTTGGATAATAATAATAATAATATTAATATTAATAATAATAATGACTTATTAAAAGAGTGTAACACAATTAGCTGAAGAACTAATAGACATTGAGGCCCTCATACAAAGGAAATTCATATTGACTGCATCTCTGAAACCACTGGGTATAATGGGTTTGGAAGAAGGAAATAGAGTGAGCATTTCTAATCTCAACTGGAATACTATTCCAGAGTAAAGTTACAGAGTATTGGAAACTTTTTTTTTGAATAATTCCTTATTTGGTTTGGGAATTTTATAATGTTTGGTAGACATTGATTGCAGGTGGGGAATGTTAACAGCTTTGGTTTTATGTAAGTATTTAAGTGTTATGAAATAGTTTTCTGTGCCTTCCAGGGAGAAAATGTCGTCCTACTGTGAAGCCATAAACATGAATAAACTTTTTTACTGATATGTTTGATAGGTTCAGTCCATGATAAGTTGTTATCTACCAAAAAACCAATTAGTCATGACAGATAATTTGCAAAGTTATATCCTTCAATGTCAGACATAGTTCATCACTATCAAGATTTGTTGTTTTCTGCCATGTGGATATTTTAGTTTACTACCATGCCATTGCATGTGCACCAGTTGTAAATTTGTTTAGGGCATCCTGTAAAGAAATTTCCAGTTCATGCTTTGTGTTTTGTATGTCTGATAATGTTGTGTCATCTGCATAGAGATCTGTGGGTGATATTGAACCTCTAACTTCTAAGCAGTAGGTCATTAATAATCAATATAAATAATAATGGACCTAGAATTGAGCCTTTTGGTACTCAATACCTAACTGAATCAGGTTCAGACAGAACATTATTGATATAAACATGTTGTGTTCTCTCATTGAACTAAGTAAACCGTCTAACTGTGCTTTCATCACATTGGTAAATTTTTACTTTCTTCAAAAGGATTTCATGATCCACCATGTCAAAGCATTCCAGAAAACTACAAATACAGATCCTATTATTTTACCTTGATCATGTACTTGGTGTCATTTATCAGTTAGGGAGATCAAAACAGTTTTACATGAATGTTTCTATGTAAAATGTCTGATTGATTAGGGTGTAACAAGAAGTGCTTGGTTAAATATGACATGAACCAGTCATGGACATGTTTTTCAATCAATTTTTGACATGTTTGGTAGTATTGAGATTGACTGGTAGTTATCAGCATCATCCTTAGAACCCGATTAGGCATTACTTTTGCAGTTTTCCATATTTTGGGAACAGATGAGGTTGCAATACTAAAATTGATTATGAATGTTATGCTATCGGCAGGGTCAGTGTTGTAGGTTGAAGCCCAGCATCATCTGCTTATACAGAGTTGAAAAAAAGAGAGGTTCCAGATGCATGAGGAAGGTAAAGAAGTATTTTTACTTTGTATTCCTTATCATCTGGTTGATTCTGTCACAAGGTACATTCCCCATGCTCCTTGTGAGGAGTTACAGAATAAGGCTCCCCTTACTCCTATGCTTCCACTGCATTGGAGAGGTGGGGCTATGGAGTCCTGCCTCCCAGGAGCAATAGTAGACTAAGATGTCCTGTCATCCTTAGTGGACTCTAACAAGTTTGCTGAAGGACAGGCTGAGGTGGTGCCTCCTTCACCCTTTAGGTCATCAGACTTATCCCATGTGTCGACCCAAGTGGCAGAGGATAAAGAGATCCGGTATTTTACTGCCTTCTACCCCAAGATTTGTGTATCATGCCTACAGGCTCAGAGGTTCCAAAACTTCTCTCCAGTTGGGAGATATTTTCTGTGGCAGTCTCATGCCCAGATCTACTCCCCCATTTGGCTTAGGATTGGGAGCTTTCTCAAAGGTTTGGAAATCGCCAAGAGTTTGTTAGGCAGTTAAGGTGTGGTCAGTTCACCCCTCTATGCTGAGACCATTGGACTCGGCAGCAAACTACCAGATGCAATCCCCTGCCGGGGTTATTGCTACTTCATGGGCATATTTAAATCATTTGCCATTGGAGGATATTTATGAAAGCAACATTTAGGCAGTCATATACTATATTCAGAGATGGAACTTTTCCAGTTTTAGTTTGAATAATGCAGACTGGTTTAACTAGTTTTGTTAGACTTTCAAGCATTTTTTTAAAAATCTTAAAATATTGTCATACGAGTGGGAGGAAAATCACAAAATACCAAGACACTGTATATCTGATAAGGAAAAGTAAAGCCAAGACTTGCAAAGCTATTACTTAAAAATTGTGAATTGCATAATTGAATGCCAAGAAAAAGAATAAAAATTCCCAGTCAGACAAGTTATGAATGGTACCTTTGGTAGCAGAAATTCAGCTACAAATTCTTTCCTACCTTCCAAGAGGAGCTGGATCAATAACAGAGTACTTGTTTATTGATATAAAGGTTTATTCATCCACTAAAATGAAAATTTTTCAAACTAATAAATGTTAAAATGCTTTTTTTTATAGATGTTTTTATGATTTTGTATTTGTTGTGCATGCTTTTAATTACTTATGAAATTGAGCACTTTACATGTGCCCTACAGATGCTTGGAAAATTGTAAGATCTTTTTTTGTGAGGCTGATTCTATCCATGTACCTTCTTCTACCTTCATTCTTTGGTACACCTTAGTGAAGGCATATTTTCTTTATGGTCCATAGTCATATCACAAGAAGTAGCCTAGCCATTCCTAATTGAAGAGTTAGAATCTCCTTTTGAATAATAGTGAGATTATAATGTAGAGACTAACAGTAATACATATAACTACATATTATATATATATATATATATATATATATACACATATACACATACACATACACATACATACATATATATATATATATATATATATATATATATATATATATATATATATATATATATATATATATATATATATATATATATATATATATATATATATATACATATATATATATATATATATACACATACACATACATATATATATACATACATACATATATATATATAAATACAATATATCAAATCATCCACAAAAATTCTATACAATTTTATATAATGCCTTAGTATTAAGGCCATTAGGATAAACAGTATGTAACCGATTAATCCAGTAACTTTCTTTAATGAGTCTGTTCATTTCTCCGTGCACAATATCGATTGGCATGAAAGAAAAATCCCTTAATGAGTGATTATTTGTATTAAAATGCATTGAAACATTAGAGGAGAACTGAGGATCCATATAATTTTTTATATGAAAGCGGTGATTATTCATTCTCTTCGAAACTTGTTGAAGTGTTTGTCCAACATATTGCATGTTACATTTTTTACAGGTTATCAAATAAATTACATCAGTTGATATACAATCAGTGTTATAACGTAGAGAAAACATTTCTTTAGTATTGGAGCTACTAAAATAGGTACTTTCTGTAATATTTGCACATTGAGAGCACCTACGTCTGTTGCATTTAGATGACAAAAAACATCTTTGAAAATTTTTTTTCGGTTTAGTTCTGATCAAAAGATCTTGTAAATTCCTAGGTCTTCTATAAGCAAGAATTGGCTTGCTCTTGTAAAGTGTTTTGACGCTGTTTTTTTCTGATAAGTTAAGGAGAGTCCAATATTTATTAATTATAAGGCCTATATTTGGCAAAGATGGATTATATTGTATTATGAAAGGAATTATATTTTTATCTTTCGTACATTCAAAATTATTCTTTTGAATAATAGTTATTTTAGGCCATCAACCCCCCTTTGCACTGGGAATTCAGTAGTGCAGTATTAACAGGTAACACATTATTGATATTAAAATGTAGTGTTTTTTTAGGGATGAGGATAAAACTAACTTGTATGATGTAATACTTGCCTGTTGCTATTCCCAGATTCCTTCCACTCTGATGTTCCAAAAGTAATGTGTCCCAAAAAGAAGATGACTATTGCATATTGCCATATGACATGGGGAACAGAATGAGTCTGTGTAAAGTCTAGTTCTTAACTTTCTAGAACTTAACAATGTAATGGAAGGATGGAATATTTATATATAGGCTAGTGAAATTTCCATCCCAGAAATATTAGTAATGCAAAAGTTACAGGCAAGTATTGCATCACTAACATCAGCATTGACCCAAATTGCAAAGGAATCATATATTTAGATTTGTAAGAAGAACCAACAGAGAAGCAAAACAAAATGCATATAAATACACACAAATAGATTAATAAATAAATACATAAATAAACAAACACTTTTAAAAAAAAATTAACTATCATTGTTAGGTGAAATCGAAGTGTGTTTGAGATTAGATAGAGTCAATATGATAAAAAGAAAAGGGCTCCCCATATTCTGCAATAAAAAGACTTCTGTTGTATTACTCAGTTGTCATTTCATGAAATTTGATAATTCGATGTTATGAATAGCACAGTTCTATACCTTTTTTTGAGATGCAAATTTCTAACAATAAGAGTAACCATTTTGTTCAATATTACAGACTGACTGCAACAAGAGACCTGATTAACCTATTGAAGGACTACAGTGCCAAGACAGAAGAGAGACTTCTGCAGTGTATAAGTCATACAATTTTAATCACTTATTTTTAATATATGTATTATCAGCTTATAGCATTGCACAGTAAAGTCCTCATATCTGTTAAAATTGAGATCTGTGATATAAGGGAGATATGACAGGTACAGAAATTGTTTCATGTTCTGATAACCTTTGGAATTCCTGGTCCACTTATTTATAGTATCCTATAGGATAAAGCCATACTTTTTGTGTTTGGGAGAATTTCAATAATTACAATATGTTCGAAATGTGGTTTTTCACTTCAAGTAGGATGAAACATAAAATGTTATCGGTGAATGAAAAGGTCAACAGAACATGATATCTTATGGGGGTCTATCAGATCTACAATACAACTCACTTGATATTTCAAAACCTCATGCTTCACGGTGAAGGTGTAGCGGGAGTGGAGATTAAAATCCCTCCTCTCTGTGCATCAAGACAGTTTCTTGCAGAGATAGCTCAGCACAACATGCTTCAGGATTTGCACAGTACCTTTAAAAGTACTTGAATTTCAGTTCATTCTTTAAAAGTACTTGAAAATCATTTTTACCTTGAAAAGTACTTGAAAATAAGTCGGTCCTTGAAAATGATACAATTAATCAACAAACGACTGTACAAAAGTTTCTTTTCATACCACTGCATCAAGTAATTGAAATAAAACTGTTTGCTGTTGTGTAGTTTACAGCATGTGACCAATTAGATATTTATAATTGCATGTCAACCTGAGTCCATATATTCATTTTTATAACTAAGTTGTAAAACAATTTCAACCAAGAATCAATGATGTTTTAGCATTAGGGACACATGTTGATCTACATTGTCAGGTAGTGATTTCCAGTCCATAAAGGGTGCAGTAATTATCTAAGAGGTCTAAGTATATCATGGATTCAGATGAAAATGTGAGGAACAGCTAGAAAAATTATTAATTTATACGAATAGGATTGTGTGTATTAGGTTGCCAGTAGTCTATAACTTAGTTCTGTTGAATTATGATGGACAATATCTGATGTAAAACGAGTTGGAATATTTTTTGACCCATGGAGGAGAACAAAACCTGATCTATATTTAGGTTGGGCATTATTTTTATATTTTATTGAAATAAATAACTCATATCTATACTGCATAGTGGAAAAGAGTGTATTCTACAACCAAGAAGATTGATGGCCAGAACTGGCTAGAAAAATAGAAGGAAAAGACAAATAGCAATGTTGACTTGTCACCAAAACTGATTTGGAAAAGACCAGAAACAACCTACTGATGCTTACATGCCAGCAATCAGAGTTTTATGAGTTACTCAGTTGGATGATGAAATTTGTTTATAGGTGCAACAAAATTGCTAATTGAATTTCACATAAATAGTGTTTGTGTTTGTGTGAAATTAGGATTTTTAGCGTAGTTTTTAAAACAATTTCAGTTATTGCTACCGTGTCTGCAGTGTGGCAGTTTATGATGGTGTCTAGCACTGGGGCATCATGCCACAGACATGTAGCATCATGTCCTACCTAGTCACATTATCCAGACACCAGTCTGACCAGTCCTAATACTAATCTCTTAATGCTGAGCATCTAGCGAGGCAGCTGTTAGTACCATTTTTATAACTCTTTGGTGTGACTTGACCAGGGTTCAAACCCATGACCTTCTGCATCCAAGGTGGATGCTCTGATCACTCGTACATTTTTTAACTCTATTTATAAGAGAAGGTGAATCATTCAAATATCATAATCAGTTTCATTTTGTTTATGTAATTGATTAAATTGTTATTTTTACACACAGGGGCTCATGTCCTGTTCTATAGCTCTGGTCAGATCTCTGTTATTCCATCAATTAATTTTTTCAGTTGTATTCTTTACTCAATCAAGGCAATAACACTCACTGAACATCTCCTAGATAAAAATAACCAAGAACTATAAGGAGAAGGGAGGTCACACATCATCCCACCTTCTGATACTGTCAATGTATCTTAAGATATCATATGTCTTCAAAAATATTGCCACAGTATCCCATGGAATCTGATCCAAGTCCATCATAAAATTGGTGTTGTTAAAATGTTTAAAAGAACAGTAAGAAATTTACTATGGAGATGCTTTTCCTTATTTTTCTAATGCTTTTTCTGTTTGAAGAATTCATAGCAATCACTCAATCCAATCTTAGAAAGATTAATTATAGAACAAATTTCTGGTGTATTAGTATAGATATGAAAAAAGTTTTGTTTTTAGTTTGATTTTTTTCTGGTGGGTTCCTTAATTATTTGGATCATTCCAAAAGGTCCCATAAAATAAATCCAGTTTTGATGTATCTGTCCATTTAGTAAATACTAATTTTTATGTTAACAAGAATAAAACATTCTTTATCATCAGTCAGAACTTTTTCTGTTTCTAATTCAAAATATATATTCCAGTTTACATTGGATCTTGCTGGTCAGTATATGAAGCCAGTTAGGAGTTTGGAATTGGAATTTTATGGAGAAATGGATAAATCTTTATCCAAACAGACTCAGTTTCATTCAGTTATATACCTTAATGTGTTTTGCTATAAAACTGTGTGACCCCGCAATAACACAGTAGATGGGAGCTATAGAACCTGACCGTGTATGAACCAAACCGTGTTATAATCAATCATGTTAAGTACCAACACATTTGTGGATTTAACAGGGGCAGGGGGTAATTAAAGCGGGTGTGAAAATGCATGCTTCATTGGCACAAGTACCATTTTATATCAGTATATATTAAATGAGAAAAACATTTGCAGTGATAACAGAAATTGCATATATATATATATATATATATATATATATATATTACTTTTTTCAGAGAACCATGTATTGGTAGATACACATGTATAGTTTATATGTACATGTCTATTCTATAGCATGAATCAACACCGTGTACTCACCCATGAATCTCATAACATACATTGAATCCACAATACAAGTATTTCCATCAAAAATATCCAAACATAGATTTAAAATATTCAATAATTTTGTCATAGATCATTATATGACTAAATACAAAGAAAAAAATAACAAATGGGTGTACGTAATGACCGATGAAACAGTATGTCCGAAGGTTAATTAATGGTGTCAGTATAAATTTCATACCACTAAATTTCCCATTTTCCATTCAAAATGTCCACTAATCAACATTTTTACACCTATTGGTTTTAAAGACTACAGCAAGAATAATTGTCATTAAATAATTGGGGTATATTTGTAGGAAATAGACGACATTGTTCGCTAGTCAACAGATTGCATAAAACAACACTGCCAAGCCACGAACAGATGTTGGCGGCTTTTGCTTCTTTGATGTTTTATAAATTGTTGCCCCCAATTTAAACAAGTTTAGCTCGGCAGTTGACTTTGATGATAAGCGATGTACTTAAATTGATTGATAAATGCTGCCAATAATCTTTCTTTAACAACTGCTGTATTGGTTGTTGCTTTGTTGTGTATGCAATTCAGAGAACATATGTCGGATATTATTAGAGCAATGTTTCTATACAGAATGCATTGAAGACAAACACAAAGTAGACTTGATATCTTCATTGCTCAAGGATCAGTAATAATTAAAATTTGCACTTATGAACTGTCATTTTTCAACAATAAACAAAGATCAAAGTTCTCAAAAGGCCTAACCACTGGTTCAAAGACTCGTATTTCCAATGTTTATTTTGGTACAAAAGTAAGAAATTGGTTCAATTTTAAAACTTTAGGATCCACACCACGATTGTTTTTTTATTGAATTCATATGCAATTTCTGCCCCAAAATGATAATAAATGTTCTACATGCTATTTTTTGTACTTTTAAGAAGAGTATGAGAATAATACATGTATATGTATCAGCCACAATCGTCTTATATTCGAATTTATATGCAATCTCTTCTCCAAAATGATAATAAAACTGTCATATTTTATTTTTCATACTTATAAGAAGTTTTTGTTTTTTGAGGAAAATGCCTGTAATAAGGTAACTGAATTCGGGGAGCCTTGCCATGACCATGTTATTACTGAATTGCGTTATAACAGTGCGCGTTATAGCGGGGTCACACTGTACCACTTTTGACATAAACTAAAAGCCCACCATCTGCTGTTTTCCTGTCTTTACAGAAAGCCTCTTTTATCATATTTATTTACTAACAAAAAATGTCTACATGATTTTCCTTTAACAATGTTTCAGAAATTCGAAAGACATGTACATTATTTTCAGGTGATTTAAGCATAAGTCTTATTGATCTATTTTGCCCCTAATTCCTTGTATGTTTATATGTTCTATATTAATTCATTTTGCATTTATCCCTATTTTCACTTTATTAGTTCCTAATTGGGCGCTCAGGTATCATTACATAAAAGTACATGTACATTAGCTGCATTTGTATGATCATATTGTGCCTGTTGACAGTTTTACAGTTCGTGAAGCATGCATGTAGATTTTCTTAGAACATTGCCAACATGTACTTCCACTTTCAAAATATCTATCACGGTTGTTAGTTTTAGAAAAAAAATGTTTAACTTGAGGTCCCAAATGGTAAAATATGGGCATCATCACCAAGTAAAGTTGCAAGGTTTGTCTTAGAACAGTAGATAAATTATGTCTCATCAGCAGTGCACTATCTTCATAGCCATAAACCTAGCACCTATTGCTAGGGTGAAACATTTCACACTGCTTGGCCTTGTGTCTGTATTCCAGACAGTCATGGTATTGAATTTTCATGTGCCTGCATGCTGCAAAGTCATAACCGGGTTCAAAGAAATTATAACACCTCCCTCACTTGTGTTGTTTTCTGAAAGTGCTAAGTACTCATATAATGCATTTGTCTTTGAGTATTCGAACATGTTCATTTATTGCATGTAGAAAGTGTGAAAGTCCCTTTTTGTTTAAATGGGTTCTGTCTTTTGCCATTGAGGTGTTCTGGCACCAAGCCAGACTTGGTAACAAATGCATTTTCAATGTTACTCAGTTTGTGGTCCCATTCATTGCATAATAGATCTAATAAGGCATTCAGGTTTTAAACATCAGTGTCAATTCTTGGAGAAATTGTGCAAACAATTTACATGCTGGGTTGCCCAAGTAGATTGTTATTCAGAATATAGTACAAATTGTCTTCTATTCGTTTATTCTCAATGTTGTTAACATCATTTTCTCCAACACTCTTGATGAAGTTATCAACTTGAGAAAGGTCTGTTTCTTTGATCACATCAAGTATATGACCAGTTCTGACCTCATGTCATGACTCAGCTCTGACTTGTGCTTTAAGACCCATAATGGATTATTTTTCTTGATCAAGTCACCAATTGGCAGTGTTTGTTTCATGGAGATTTATTGATGTTTAGGGCTGCTTTATTTTTTTAATGAGAAGAATCCCTGGTATTGGAAAAGCCAAGAATTTAATTGGTAATATTAGAATAGTGATACATATACTCACCATTCACAACATTTTTGTGACCAGATGTTATCTTTACAGAATCAGTTCTGTGATCCCTGTTGACAGAACACTTTGAAAGTGACGACAAATTTTTCTTGCTCTGGTAGAATTATAAATAAAGTCATGCAGGTCCTGTATGGACATTTACTCATCTTAAATATAAATTGCTGTTTAAAAGTGTAGTGCTAATTTGTTTAACCAAAGTCTGTGTAATCCTGATTATTGAATGATCTGCACCTTAACAATTATTAAGACTCTTCCAGACAAAAATTATCAAACACTATGGACTTTTACAATGGGGTCCAGGTACTTAACAAAAACAGGTATAGCTTTTATTGTGACATCACAGCATACAACATTTAATCTGGATTATATTGGATCACACCTTTAGGTTGATTCCATCTAAAAATGTTGACGTACTTCAACATTGATTTTGCCAAATGTACATATATTTTAGTACATATAAATAAGGATCGTCTAAAGGAATATGGCTATATTATGATCCAAATAAAGTGAATAATTGCCATTTACATGTATGTAAGCAAATTTTTAAAAAATGCCTGTCATTTTTCACAAATTGTTCATATTGCAGCTGTTCTTTTGAGTCTCATCTATTTAGGCTTCAGTACGTCATCAACAGCAATTATTTATTTTGGGTTTTCATTACTTTGGTGATATTGTTTCTGCACTTTTCACATTCTTTTTTTTTTTAACCACACTTACAATTTCAATTTCACATTTCCAATCTCTTTTATTATTGATAAGAGAATTTCAGGATCAGAACCATAATTTTTCTTTCCTTGCTTTTTAGATTATTTAATTTAGTCAACTCTATTTGTGGCATTTATGCAATTATTTATGAATGATTCTGAATGATGTATATCTTTATAGGGGGTTTAGAGTCCTAATTACATCCACAAAATATTACATTTTACGCATTGAACCTGAACAGTAAATCATTTGTGAACAAGCAGTGAACATTGTTTAGAGTGCAGATTGCATGTTTTGTTTCATTTCTTTTGTTTGTGACATTCATGGAAAATTAATTTGTCAGATCACTGCTTTTTGCAGCTTTATAATTATATAGTAATTAGAACCTTGTTTGTACCCACAAAAATACTATATTTTAGGCATGGATCCTGAACATTGAATACTCAGTGAACTCAGGGACATAATGTCAATGTTACTGTTATTTAAAAAAAATATATACATGATTGTGCACATTTGCAGTTGTGAATAAAAATGTGATAATACTTCATGTTCTTTGTTGGCTTACAATGTGTGCCATTTTTGTGATAATATTAATAGGAATGCAAGTCCTTCACTCAGGCTGCCCACTGCATAATACTCACGTTGTTCCCTTTCCATTATGCAGTGTCATTTTGGCATTCTGTCCCCAACTCACTTGATTTAAAGATCTGACATGCTACCTCAAAGCAATGGCAATTCTGGTTTGATAGTTATACTGTCAGTTCTACCTCCAAGATATTGCATGCTTCCTTACAGTCTTACAGCATCTAACCTCCTGTAGTTGAGGGTAATACCCAAGGAATGCAAAAATATATAAATATGTACTGTTTAATAGTTGTATAATTACTGAATTTTTTTTATAGATATTATTATATTGTTTCTTCTTGTGCGAAAATGTATCTTGTGTATAGTTCACCTGCCCTGCAGTCCACCTGACTCTATATAGGTATTGAGTGAATTAGCATTTGCATTTCACAGTCCACCCATCCATCATTACATGTACAGTTTTACCTGTTTATGTCAACATCCTCGGGCCCGAAGATATATTGTTGAGATAGCGGATGTCGAGATAAGTGTTGTGGGAGGGGTGTCTGAAAAAAGATACAAGTTAAATTCTTCAGTAAGGGGTGACCTGTCATCAGTGAGTAGTATTTACATTCTAAAAAAACAATGGAAATTTTTTGTACATGAAGACAAACCAGAGTGAGATACACAAATATATTGACAAATTACATTTTGTTTACCTTTGTGCAATAAGTTCCACAATAAAATATTGCATCGGTCAAATCCTGATACGAAAAACATGAGATTCAATGTCGGCATTAGCACATGTTTGTCTAGTTGTTATTTACATGCTTCAAGTACATGTACTTAAATCGGCCTAGATTTTGGTCAGTCTGTTCCCATCTTATTGAGGCTACCAAGGGGTTGGGGCTATTCACAGGGAAATGAAAACCTGTCAGCAAGTTTGTTTAAACAGTACACGTATTTAATCTGCGTTTTACAGTGGTCTTGGTAGCCATCGTAAATATAAATTTAAAAAGAAGACTGTCACAGCAAAATAAACTTGTTTTAATCACCGATCACTTTGGAAAACGCAAGAATCGATCAGATTTCATTGCTTTTATTTTAGTTGCCGCAAAAGGCAAACTTAATAGGACCAAGCAAAAGCATGTTGTTGTTTTTTTTTATCCCACTGTGACATGAAAGTCTGGAGGCAAGATCAACTAATTCTTGAATAAAGTCCAGGTTGTAACTGGCCTCTTGCCAACATAAATGATTATGCTGGAAAATTAAAATTGGCAGCAAGATCAACTAATTGTTAAACAAAGTATGTAGGGGTCAGAACTGGCAGTTGGTCGACATGAACAGTTAGGTGGGAAAATTAAAGCCTGGTGGCAAGATCAAGTACTTGTTGAACAAAGTATTGGTTTGAACTGGCAGCTTGTTGACATAAATGATTAGTAAACAAAGGATTTGTTCAAGCTGAGACCAGGGGCTTCTGTCGACATATACGTTTATCTTTTATCTCGACGTCGACATAAGCATGACAATTTGGTAGTAATAGTAGACCAAGGGACTGGGACTTTGCTTTTTTGTCGACATATGTGGCTTGTCCAGATAAGTGATGTCGATATAAACTGGTAGGACTGTATTTTATATTGTGTAAAAGAAAGTATTAAATAAATTACTAAGTGCAGATGAATGGACTAGAAAATGTAGTAAGCCTTCATTATTTTGGGGCAGTTGGATCCAATGTAGCTGCAGATTTATCTTAGCACTCATAGGGCAGTGTCCAATTACACCATTTACTTTGTGATCATAGGACAGTTTACAATTGCACAGTTAACTTGTACTAGATACACATCATTCAATCTATGTTTTTTGAATATTTTCTTCCAGTATTTCTTGTGATCAAAGATACATTTAGAAGTCAAGTAGGGATACCTAGAAGCAGCCATGCTGTTGTCCAGTTCACATGAACTACTAGCAAAATTTAATGGATGTTTCATATTCAATTCATGTTTCATATTTGGTTCATGTGAATTGGGAACAGAATAGATTTTTTAAAAAGGAAAATGCAAGCAGCCACATTACTGCCTTGTAAACTGCTCTGAAATATTGGTATCCAGTAATTGCTTTCACATGGTTTGGCAATAGTTATCAACAAATGTTTCTATTAAGTATGTCAAGTTGTCATTTAATTGTGAGACAACTGAATCACCATTTTTCTTGTTTTGATAAGTCTTATGGTTTTTTCATTTCATTTTAGGTGAGACAGAGCGTACAGAACTGAAATACTTGGAAAAAGAGCATATTACAAATTTTGAGGTAGGAAAACCCAGAAAGCTTAATGGCATAAGTCAGGAAGATAATAGGAAATAGAATGTACTGATTGTCAGTTGAGACAGAAAATTATAATACTTGAAAAGTATATTATTAATAGCATGTTCTTAGCTGTTTCATTTTTGTGTCAGATGGCTTTGTTGTTTTAGGCATCAAGATTAAAGCTTTTACATTTAACTCTGTTTTACTGTTTTGTACAATGGTGACACTTGATATGTATTTATCTTGGGACTTGCTATCACCATGGATAAAAGCATGCCATGTCACTTCATTTTCTATCTTCAATGATTATATTAGGTTTTTTGCATATACACCACTCCCTTGATAACTCATGCACATCGAGGTCCAAAAACATTGACCGCACTATAAGTAAGGCGCGAGTTATCAAGGGACCTATAATAATAAATAAAATAAAAAAGGATCGATACAAAGGCAAAAGGGTGGGTGGGTGGCAGATTTTATAGTTTTGATTCTCACTTTATAATCGTGCTGTGATTAACTGTGAATAAATATATCTTCATAATGGTGTAGTTTATTTTTCCTCATAGAGTAACATTAATTTCAGGATAAAGTACCATATATTGAGGAGTTAATTGAAAACTTTATTCCACGTGGTTTCCGTTCGAATAACACGTGTACCGCTTCACATATTGTGTATTACGTCACTAATTTTTGTGCTGAATTGGATACATTCTTGTTTTATTGTTTGATCCAAATTAAACATATTTGTTTCAACTCTCTTTTCGAGGAACAAAGTTGATTGATCAATTGATATACAGTGTATATATTTTATTGTGGTAGAAGTAAAATGAAAAATTGAAAACAATGTAAATTAGAACAATATAATACAAAATGCTGGTTGTGATATGCTGGACAAATGACTAGACTTTTTGAAAAAAAATCAGTTAAATTTTTGTGTTACTCCCTGATTTTGCTGCTGTTGAGCAAAATCGTTCCTTGCTTGATAGATGCACAAGACTTAAGTGATAAAACAACATAGATCTCTTTTAATGGATTATTTTAGTGCAGCAAACACTTCGCCAAGTTGTTGATCAAAACAAAGCCAGCAGGTAAGTAGGTTCTCACAGAAGTACTCACAGGTTTCGATGTGACGGTTGATTAACTCTTTTCATGTTTTCATAGAAAAGAATATGTTGCAATTATAATGTTTACATTGAAATGGAAATAAAGGATTAGAAAGTGGTTTTCACACAGCAAGATATTTAATTGCTGTTTATTTCATTATCTGTTGCCACCTGTTAGCATTTACCAGACGTTTTCATTGATCGCTATTTCACCAGACTGTTTATTTATGGTGTATTGATGATGGTGTATCAACAAATAATCCCTAACATAATATGTAATATCTTATTTAGAATTTGCAAATTTCACAATATGGAATCGATCTTCATGGGCATTAATCATCATTTTTGATGATAAAACGAGAAATGTATAAAGGTTTAATTTACCAATTCTTATCATAATTTTTCACATTCAGCAATTTTTTTAAAGATTTTTAGAATATATTTT
This sequence comes from Unio delphinus, assembly GCA_029339505.1. Lineage (NCBI taxonomy): Eukaryota > Metazoa > Mollusca > Bivalvia > Unionida > Unionidae > Unio > Unio delphinus. The sequence continues at coordinate 11,408,769 of JAQISU010000076.1, forward strand.
TTCTTTGGGGAAAAATCGGGATCCACGCCAGACACCGTGTTATAAGCAGGTTCGCGAGTTATCAGGGCGCAAGTTATTGAGGGAGAGGTGTATAGTGAAGGTTAGTGAATTTATACCTGTAATGTATTTGTCAAATTGAACAGGTACCACTTTTCATCATTTAAAGTAGCTTATATTTAAGTGCACTTATGTTAATACTTTCCTTAATTTCCTTTGGGATTCTGCTATAGTGTAGTGACCCTAAATATTGAAAACATTAACATTTTAACACATTAACCCCTGCCGCCTTGATAACTCGTCACACTTTACCTCCCTCATCTCCTGAGTGCCGAGTTTGAGTGGCACTATTTTACTATGCCTGTATCCCAAGCGACGAGTTGAATAGGCACAAACCATTGGTTGATTTGAAGCCATTTCCTAGTTATGCCGGCAGTTTAAACAATAAAATGTTAGCTTATATAGATAGAGTGTATATTGCTGAAGAAAGGGGAAAAAAATTTGACTTTGATTGCAGCAAAATTAGTGGAAATATTTAGATTAGAAAATGAAGAAAATTACGAGGATCAGCCGCTGGAAGTAGACTTTTACTTGACAGGCTGAAGGAGTATTTACACGAGGTTTAGTTTGCAATAGAGATGATAAGTGGAATTTGTATGTATATCAAATGGAGTGAATTTCACGTGTTGATAGTGTTAATTATTCAGTGTGAATTCATCATGGATTTTTATGGATTATTCATGGCAAGAGAAACAAATTGGTACAAGAATCATTTTATCTTTATGTGTCAGTTTTATTTCTGCATGTAGTTCGAATTTTTTTTATCATTTTTGTATGTGATTTTATTGAGAACTGCTGTGCCAAATTTTAACTTAATAATAGGAATGTAAATATAACAAAATAACATTTATTACTCATAGCTCTCTGAAAAAAAAATCTGCAAGCCAAGTATTGTCAGCATGTCTCAGGGATATAGGTACTGGTAAGGCTAACACTGCTCTAGGCGATCTCTGCAAGTATGCTGTCGGGGATTGCCTAGCTGTTTGGTTCAGGGGTTAATGTGTTAAAGACAAGAGCTTCAGACAGGGATAGATTAGTTTTCAGAACAGCTTACAGTGACTTTATGATTGCAGCGGTAAAGAAGCTCAGTGAGAAATCATCTCTGCAATATCCCTTGTTGAAAAACATGTCCTGGGCTGATCCTAAACTTGTGTAATCAGAGTCAGATAAGGAAAAGTGCAAAGCAAAACTTTGTAGGGTCCTCAGAGTTATGTGTGATGCAGGAAGAGAAGTAGAGTCCCGATCTGATTAAATATTGACAAAGTATGGAAAATTAATGGATGAAGTTGTCCACTTGGACAGTCATTCCTTGAAATGCTTCAGTAGAACAGATGACCGCCTTAAAGTGTTTTATTCTGTCTTTTCCAAAAGAAAGGAATATGTTGAACTTTGGAATGTTCTCAGAAAATTTGTTGTTGTCACATGGGCAAGCAACAGTGGATAGATTATTTTCTGTCAACAAACAGGTATCTGTTCAGAACCTTAGCAGAGAAAGCCTCAGAGCTCAAAGGCTAATCATGGATACAATGAGAAAAGCAGGTGGACCTTTGGAAATCATCATTAGCAATGAAATGATGACATATGCCTGTAGATTTATCAGCAGCATTTGACACAATAGACCATAATATATTACTTCACCGTCTCCAGCATGTATTTGGCATTCAGAATATAGCCTTACAGTGGTTTAAGTCATACTTGGTCAACAGGACACAAATTATATCTGCAAATGGAATACACTCCAGCCCAGTTGACGTATGTTGTGGTGTTCCACAGGGATCTGTTTTTGGACCTGTTGTCTTCATTCTGTACACTCAGCTGCTCTCAAGTGTCATAGATAATCACCCAGTGTCTCACCAATTGTACGCTGATGACACCCAAATATACAAGTCTAGCCACCGAACTGAAGTTGATGCTACCATCCATGGAGTAGAGAAGTGCATTTCGGCTGTGAAATCATGGATGACATGTAACAAGCTGCAGATGAATGATGATAAAACTGAGGCTATTCTGATCACAAAACAAAAACTTTCTCATTCACATCCTTTACCTCAGACAATAAATATCAGCAACACCAACATTAAATTCTCACAGTCAGTATGGAATCTAGGTGTTACTCTAGACATTACTCTCACATTGCACCAACATGTCATGAACATCTGCAGGGCTGCATATCTTGAATTGAGATGCATCATTTCCATTCGTAAATATCTTTCTGTTGATGCCACGAAAACACTTGTGTGTTCATTAGTACTTTCAAGACTGGACTATTGTAACTCAGTTGTGTCTGGTTCATCACAATATTTACTCCAGAAACTTCAAAAAGTTCAAAACACAGCTGCACGGATCATCTTTAGAGTCCCTCGATCAGAGCACACCTCACCACTGCTCTGTACCCTAGACTGGCTATCAATTCGATACAGAATCAAACACAAAATTTGTTCTCTGTGCTATGTTTCAATGACAGACTCCAGTCCAACATACCTATCCAGCCTCACCCATTTCGACTTCAGGGACAAACTTAGCGAACTAATCATGTCTTGTATCTTGTATATTTTCAGCATGTTTTTATGTTTTCCAATTTCATTGTTTTTGTCATTTGTTGTTCTGTAGTGTAGTCATATCATTATTGATGGTGTAAAGCGCTTAGAGCTTTTAAAGATTAGGCGCTATACAAAGTCCTCGTTATTATTATTATTATTATTGCCAGACATAAGTACCATGCCTAACTGGATAAGAATAAAGTAGAGGAGGAGCATGACGAGAAAATCAGAAAAGGGAAGAAATGGGAGTTAGCCATGGATTTAGTGGAAGAACTTATAGCCAAAAAGTTGCATATCAAGGCTGACATTGCCAGTCTACATGTTTCCTCTGTTCAGAAGGCAGAAGAATAGGAGTTAAAATGACTCATTATTAGCTTATGTGAGCGTGTTTGCACTAATCACTAAAATTTAAACATTCTTGAATTTTGATGTCTATGTAATATTGTTGTTGTTTTCCTTGTTTGTACAGTAGCTGCCTATGTATTGTTACTTGTGAGCAATTAGACCCACATTTCTAGAATGCGCTGTTTTATTTGCTTCAGTATTATATTTTAAAAATTCTGGTAATAATAACGATTCAGGTGTTTTAAACAGTGTTATCCATTCATTTCTCACTTTCTTAATTCTTTTTAAATTGCCTTGGGAGCAAGATTTACTGGAGAGGCTATGAAGGGGGCACTTAGAACTATACTGGTCAAAGACCAATTCTCACCACGTACCAATTGTCGCCATATTATTAACATTTCGTAACTGCATGCGAAGTTTTGGTTCCTGTTTAGAAAATAAGAAGATTGATTGAGGCTGACAAATCAGAGTGAAAATAAGCATCAGGTAAGTCAATTAAGTACAGAAAATAACCCAAATTTGCAATTTAACCCCTTATGCCTCCATCTACTGACGTGGGGAGTCGCGTGGTACATTTAGCATACATAGTTCAACAAGAACTATGTCATAAAATCATACCTTGATGTAAGCCCCCGCTTTTGTAACAGACACTGTAAATGAGAATTACAACATTTCCACAATAAAGCATCCTCAATTAAGCATTATCCTTTTTCCACACTTATCCAAAATGGTGTAAAAAATGATGCAACTATTTACCTCACTGTTCACTGTAAAATGATAGACAAATTCTCGGCAGATAAAAACGCATGCTACATATGTAATTATATGTGAAATTAAACATCTTTGCCTCATGAAACTACATTATTTCAAGATATTTAAATAACACACAATACATAGGTTAATATACACTTTATTGTACATATAAAAATAATCTTTGGCATAACGGGGGCATGTCCTGTCACAGCACACTGCACCAGCCCAGCTCTGAATTGTTTCTTGTTGAAAAGGAGTGCCTCAGGAACTTGTGGGAGTTAGAGGGTTGTGAAGCATGTCCGACACCTGTATGTGGAGCCTAAAGGGCTGATACGAGGTATATAGGGACCTGATAACCGAAACTCGACAAGTCAGATCCTGAGGACCCCATGACAACAAACATTAGCCTTGACTACATACATGCACCGTAGGAAGCTGGTATGAAGTATATATGTGCCTAATATTTGAGTATATATAAGTACTGACACAAATTGGGGTCAAGAAGCCAAGTTGTGAAATGCATGAAACTTGGCAGTGCCCCTTGGGAAGAGAGACTCGCTTGAGTTAGAGGGTTGTGCAGAGTGTCCGACGCCTGTATATGGAGCCTAAAGGGCTGATACGAGGTGTGTGGGACATACAACCGAAACTAGTCAAGTCTGATCCCAAAGAGTGCCGTCGTAACAAGCATGAGCCAATATCCCATACATAACCATGGGAAGCCACATGAAGTGTATGGCACATTAGTTGGTTATACGAAAATCGACAATTGGTTCAAGCAGAGTTGAAATGCATGAACTTGGGCAACGTGCCCGATAACAGAGCTGGAGCAGCATGCTCTGAAAGAAATACCCCAAACAAAACAACATGGTGGGTGGAGGGGAGGCGGTTGGTTCTTTTTACAGATATTTAGTACAACACTAGCACTGAAAGGCACGTCTTTGTTGCAACCAAGCCACTGCATCACTGCCTCAAACCAGCCGCCGAATGTTAGATCACGTGATCTAATGCCGTCATCTGATTGGTTCAACATGAACATATCTAAATTTTGTAACTGACCTCGTGTTTGGCAGAACCACCACAAAGAGGGGCCCAAACAAGGGGCCAGGTTAGAATGCATTGTGCGTTATTCAAACTATATCTAACCAATTAAATTACAATTTATTAAAACTGGAGAGGTATACATTATTGTAACTTTTACAATTCACCCGATGATAATAAAATATCCTGTTTTTTACAACTGGTAAATAAGTCTAATTACACGCATTCATATCATAATTCATAAGAGGTAAAGAATGCTAATTTAAATTACAAAGCAACACAGATTAAGAAATAATTAATCAGAAATAACTTGTTTCATTTCATGAACGAGTAAATATAATCTAATAACCATGTGTGAATAGATCATTATTTTTCAACATGTGGTGACAATTGGTACTGACCCACCGTAAACTTCATCACCAACACTGTTTTTATATACGGTCCCCTCGTAACTGTTCACGTTGCTGAATTCAGATTTAACACGACGAAAAATATTGTTAAAGGCCCTGCATTTATGGATTATATTGTCAAGGAGACAGTTTATGTCGATAGTGAATGATTTTTTAAAAAAAATCAGGAAAATGTAGCAAGAATTGGTCTTTAACCAGTATGTAAACAAAGACTGTGTTGAGTAAACATTAAATGGAAGTGTATTTTTGCATTGCTAATTTTTTGCAAAAGCATGCTGTAAATAATAAGATAAGTACATGTATATTGTTTTAAACATAATGTTTTTTCTTCATTTCCATCACGCTACCATTTGCTATGTTTAGTGTACTCACTATTACAGCATAATTCCATACATGTAATCTTTAAAAGAATCTGTCAATTTCCAGAGGGAAATAACAGTTACAACCAGTGTATTTTTTCCTTAAATTTTGTTAACTGGGGTTTTCTTCATATAGTAATAATATTAATTCATTTAAAACTAAAGCATTAACTGGGCAACAAGAAAGGATCATCAGCAGTTATATAAATCTGCTTGGAAGAAATGTGTTATCTGCATCATATACAAACTGAGCAAATCAAGCTTCATTAGATCAAACAATGTTAGCATTATTGTGCAAAATTGTCGCACCAAGTTCGAATCCCCAAAGCTCCCTTTTTTTCATCTTTTTTTTCTTCTTTCTTTATAAGAATTAATATCTATAATATCAGCAGCTGTCAATTGACATGTTTGAAATAAAATAAGTTACTGCTCAGTTTTCAAAGCAACAAAGAAATGCACAATTTGAAAATCATTTTATTTTATGTCATGCAAGGTAACATTTTTTATCAATGTTATTCTTCTAAAATGAAAACTTTACAAGGATGGCTAATCATATCTAAATAATGGTATTGGGACCAGTGTTGTGAAGCGGTTTTACTTCCATACTTAGATAATTTAACTTCCATACAAGTTCATTTATTAAAAAAAAATTCTCATACTGAATTTTTTAAAATTTTTTGGGTTGTCCACATGAAGAACAGATGGTTTAAACTGACATAAAATCTTTAAACTTGCTTACTACATCAACGATATTTCTAACAATTACTGAAATTAGAAATCATTTCCAAACAGTGGAAACCATGTCCACATTCGCAATGGAAGCCAAGAAATTGAATTGATTTATGATTTTTTAGTTGAAAATATTATTTGCATTACTTCTGTGCTAAAAACCAGTAATTATATTAGCCTCAATCATTTGCAAATCATTTTATTTTATTTTCAAAAGGGTAATATTTTTATGGGTATCGTATTCATTTAAAAGGAAGCTATAGGAGAGTAGCCAAATATCTTTGCATCAAAAAAATGATTGTTGTGGAACCAGTGTTGTGAAGCAGTTATTATTCCAGCTATATAGTATAATTTTTTTTAATACATGTTTGTTTATGCTATTTTTTCAGACTTAATGTTTTATCACATTATCCTAATCACTCCTCCAAATCAAGAAAAACTGGCCTCCTGAATCAATGAATTTTTATCAATTACTGAAATTATAAATTGCACATTTTGTTTACAAGCAGTGGAAAACAGGTCCCAAGGTCAGGATGGAAGCGAAAGTGACTTGAATTGATTTATGGTTTGATAATTGAAAAGGATAATGGTATCATTCCTACCCTCTACTAGCAAAAATAAAAATGAAACAAGTTTCTTCAGTCTATTTATCTAAATACTGCATGTTATTACAATAGCGTAATTTCTTTTTTTTCATTAAATGATAACCTCATAATTTGATACACTTACTGATTATAACAAGAGAAGAGCATAAATATAATAACATTTACAGAGGAAAATCTTTTATTCAAAGTACATCCTGCTTGAATATAAGTACCACTACATATGAATACTACTGCTACTATTAAAAATATAAAAATATTACTACTACTACTACTACTACTACTACTACTACTAATAATAATAATAATAATAATAATAATAATAATAATAATAATAATAATAATGATAATATGAAAAGAATTCCATCTACCTTTTTTTTAATAGTGAAAACAAACAGGGTTTGGGGACTGCTTGGGGGTTGGCACTAACCATGAAACATATCAAGCATACAGTATATTCAGACCAAAACTATTCTGAAATATATAAAAACAAATGGGGATGTAATATAGCATAAAGAATGATACAAGATTTTTTAAAATATAAAATGAATTATGATAATTAGTAGATAATAAGCTAAGTTTTTTCTTTTTAGATACTGTTCATAAAATTAGTTTCTGGCTCCATCCTTTTCAAGAACTGATTATATTGAATTTGCAGGCTCTGTGTATGACTGCCAAAGTTAATACTTGCAAATGTTTGAAAAGCACCCAATAAATGAGACTTTATGTCAGATATGACAGTTTGGTGAATGGTCTAAAACACTTCAAGTCATGCCATAAAAAGTCCACAATCAATTCAACTTCAAATTCCATTCCACATCAAGATCTCACAGACATTGTTTTGTATGTAAAAGACCATATAGGTGTCAAAACCATCATATTAATGCCCCAATGTCTGCTCAAAAAGTTGATGCTGCATATTCCATTTGGAATTAGTTGATTACCTGAGTGACATCACTATGGACATTTATGAAGTCAAACAGGCTCCATAGTATACAAATGAGCATCTCACAGAGGAGGGGCACTAAGAGGTTATGGCATGCATGGATTTTCCAGGTCTGTTACCTGTATAAATCAAGCCACTCCTAAATAAAATCCATTTGCTATAAATCCAATGCAAGCCAAAATATTCCATCAACTCTATCAAAGGATGGTATTGTATCTGTAATTTTGGTGCTCAGGTTGTTAAGTGTTGTGCCCATGTATCTAGTTTTCTATGGAATATTGGATGAAAAAGATGGGTAAATGAGGAGTTGACAAAGAAAGAATCACTAACTAGTCATCCTGGGGTTGCATCATCAATTCCAGAATGTAAATATGACAATGGTAAATCAAATGAGGAGTTGTTTTTCTACACTGTGACTACTACTTTCATCAACAGTCATATGGCTCCATTTATGTTTATGTGACAAATAATGATTTTGTATAATTTGAATTGTCATCCATGGCATGATGTTTTCATTATTATGGCATCTTTTTTTGTGTTATTGGTAAAGAGAGAATGATAATACATAACTATTGCCAGATTATGGCCTTAAAGGGCCCATATAACTGAAAATATTTACAGTCATATTCAGTAATATCAAACAATCATTTCAATAATTCAATAATATTAAACATCATTCAATAATATTAAACAATATTTTATTGAGGAACAGTTTTTCCTTTTTATGATTAAGTACCATTTTGTCAACGTACTTTAGAAACAGTTTTCAGTTGGCGTATAAGTTTGATATTCTTTTTTGTTGTTGTTGTAGAGTTTAACGCCATTTTTCAGCACACGATAGGCTATATTTGGCGGCCAGTATTATTCATAGAGGAACCCGGGAAACCCCCCGGAAAGAACCACCAACCCACGAGAAGCTACTGGCAAGCTTTTTCACATAACTACATTAGCCAAATCTTAGACTCGAACCCATGCAGACAGCGGTGAGATGGCAGTGATCCATAATGGAAAGCGCTTTAGACCACTTGGCCACTCGGGGCCCCGATATTCTTTTTTTGTGTACAATGGCCCATTTTGGAATAGTTTTAAAAACTAAACTTTATACATAGAGCTTTATATCCCCTAAAATATTAAAAAATGCATAATGCAAATTTAAACCGAGTGAATAGCTCATGTTAAAGCAGTATTGAGAGAAGTAAATGGAAAAGATGACTACTTTTCATGTCTTTTTTATAGTGTGTTAACACCCTGTAACCATGGTAATAGACACCTGAACACAAAACTGATGTTAGAAATAAAGGTGTACCTCCTCATATGCACAGTATACATATGGGATGTGTGGTATAAACAATATAAGGACATTTGGAGAGTGGGAAGAAAATGGACCCCTCATCCAAGAGTTTGTACATAGCATATTACTCTGTCATTGGCGGAAACAGCACTCTTCAAAGAAAAAAAAACAACTTTTTTTGTCCGACACGTGATTTCACCCGAGGTAGCCTATATAAACATTCCACCCGCACAAAAAAGTCATAGTTTAAAGAGAAGTGTTTTGTTGTCTAAATAAGACAGGGAGGGAAAAACCTCATTCTGATGAAATCTCAACTTACAACAAAATGGGTGGGTGTATACATGCTCAGCCTCCGGCTTTACTCCAATAATGCCCCTCATCCTTCACAAACGCTTGGATGAGGGGTCCATTATTTTTCGTAAAGCCTTCAGCATCACATGTATACATTGCATTTTTAAAGATTGACAACAAAACATTTGCTAAAACAACAATAGTAAAAGTAAGCCTATTTCTGTTGAGTTGTAAATCATAAATCAAAATTATTTGCTATTAATAACTGCTTCAGCAAAACCCATACTATTAGTCTGAATATCCCTTAGATAAAATTTGTGAAAAGTTTTTACTGATGCCCAGTCTGCTGTTTTTAATATAGTGTGCAAGGCACAGCATTGTATGAAAGCAGCTGATGCTGCAGCAGTTCTGTAAGAATGTGCTTTAAATTTAGAAGTATCAATTCCTGATTGTTCGAAAACCATTTTTAACCATCTTGCAATAGTACTAGATGTCACAGCTCTATAGGAACAATAAGATACCAGAACTTGAGTAGATTTCCGAAGTTTTTTAGTTCTGTCAAGATAATGCAGCAAGGTATGCATAGCACAAAGCTTTTCATCGTCATAATGTAGTAGTTCCAACTGGAATTTCTTACCTTGCCTTGAAGTTTTCAACATATCTGAAAAATTGAATACTTTTTTATTTGTCATACAAGTCATGTTATGTAAATTTAAAGATTTTAGAGTTTGTGCTCTTGGAGCTTTAGATAATGCAATTAGAGCAACGAGCTTCATTTTAATAACCTTAAAGATACAGTTTCCAAAGGAAAAAGGGTACACAGGTATTTTAAGACAATGTTTACATCCCAAGTATCCATATACCTTGGTTTTGGCGGACTTTTGTTAAACAATCCCTTCAAGTATCTATTAATCAACAAAGGATTTGAACACCATGCATGAGAATGATGCATCAGTTTGAATAGTAAAAGCAATGTTGTCTTGTCTAATAGATTTCCTAGTCCTGGCAGCCACAGTTAGGTACCACCATTTAAGTTTCTGTATACTTTGAGAGGATAACTGAACTGTACTATCATAAGTTTTATTTTCTCTCAGACCTTTTATTTTTTCACGTTCCAAATACCTGTAGTGCATTGGGGCTTCCAGTATTGCATAAAAGGCATTAATGAGCATACCAATAAATGAAGCCAACTGTTTCAGGTTAATAACTGGCCGAACGTTTCCATTTGATTTGGCAACAATAAAAATGTTTGAAATAAATTGATTTCCCTCACAATGGGATGGAACTATATAGCTCCTTTATGTAGAAGTTTAGTGATTTCATTAGATAAAATTGTTTGCTCAGTTGAGACTGGAAATTCCTTAGGCAAAAAGGAATGAAAAGGCATGGAATCAAATTCAAGTTTGTAACCCGAAACTGTTTGCAAAATCCACAGATCACGAGTAAAACCACACCATACAACAAAACATTGTTTCAGTTTTCCAACAGAACTTACCTCAACCAATTTTAATTTATGAGCCCGTTTGGGGAACTGGTAGAGGCAGGTTTCCTTCCTCGATTGGAATTTTGGTATTGATACCTGTACGAATATTTAGCACTATAAGGTTGAGATCGAAATCTTGCCCTCGGATTGAACTCTGAACCTTGCATGGGTCCACCACCTCAAACACCATGGCCTCTAGTAAAATCTCTGTGAATATGGCCAAAATTTTCTTTTGTAATTGCAAAGCCAGTGTCACATCTTTTAACCTCCTTGGCCACATCATCCCCAAAAGGCATGGATGTAATGGGGGTATGCATATTACACAGATTGGAATATTTCCGTTTCAAATGTCAAATCATGTACCTTTTTCTGAGGGAAACGTGATATTGTACCTGACCCATAAGGGTAATACCATCTGAAATTAAGATCTTTGCCTTTTCATTAGCAGCAATCTGAGGCTTTAATAATTCTGCTAATTGGACCATTGAAATAATGCTTGCAGCAACAAGATTTTGGATATCCCTAAAGGATTTGTCATAAGAGTGAACTCGTTTATTAAGGTCATTCCAAATTTCCTGATTGACAAGCGGTGGGCCTAACCTATCACCGTTTTCTGGGATCTTGTAATTCTGTACAATTTCATCTGTTGCACATAAGGAAGTGCATGCAGTGTTAATCAGCATTGCTAAGGATTTTGGTATGGGCTCTCCTTTCTGGGGAGTTTTCAGTTTGGGTAACTGCTACATATCAGCATTCTTAGTAGAAAGACAGTTGTAATCAGGCTGCAAAGCGTCAAACAATGCCCCATTGATTTTCCCACTCAAAGAAATTTACTCGAGTGGTCTACCTGCATTACCCTCTACTGGGGTAACGTCAACATCGCTATATAGCCCTTCGTTTTCAACTTCTACATGTAACTCTGGTAACGGTTTGCCAAACAGGGCATCAATTTCATTGACATCTGCCACAACAGGCTGCATATTATTTAGACCCAATTTTGTCTTCTACAGCTCAATATCGGTTTCCGACAGATTATTTATATCTATGAGATTGGACGTCTTTGACTGTCCAACATTTTTTACTTGTTTTGTCGCCATAACAGGCTTGCGTTTTGCTACTTTCTGAACTCTAGTCACAACAGACTTTAATTTTTTGTCTTTAGTTTTCTGTTTTTGTGGCTTCATAATTCCTTTCCCTTTTGAGGAACTTGCCTCAGCTTCACAAAAGGTTGCAATATCCTCAGACCCAAAACCTGAAAATTCCGAGTCGGCTTCGAGGTCAGTAATTGAGAGGACTTCATCCTCGTCAGTAGCCATTACAACTAAATAAAAATAAACTAAAACAGTGAGCACGTATAGCTTGGACTACATCCTAAGCTGGCTACAACAAACCTAGGCACGCGACTATTACTTACTATTTTGTACTTACCACTCAGCTACAACACCAGAATAAAATATGAATATCTCATGCGGGTGGCATGTTTATATAGGCTACCTCGAGTGAAATCATGTGTCGGACGAAAAAAGTTTTTTTTTTTTCAAGAGCGCCATTTCCGCCAATGACAGAGTAATATGCTATGTATACATGTGATGCTGAAGGTTTTACGAAAAATAATAACCCTGATTCAATCTAGTCCTTTCATACTAATTTTCAAGGGATGGCTAATTTTGTAATTTATGTGCACTGTTGATGCAAATTAGTTAATGTCATCAAACTTCACCCACTAAAATACATTCCTGGTGCTAGAAAAATGGCATGAATGTAAACACAGACAAGACTAAAGTATTAATGATTACTCACCAATAACAAGAAAGTGTAATGGTTACTCGAGTCAAAATTCTTGATGCGAGGCTTGACAACAATTTGCAATGGAATGAACTTACGCAAGTCATTTGTTATGAAGTTAATTTATGTATGTGATTATTAAGTAAGGCAAGGCCGCATCTGTCAGTTAAACAATAGGTTAGTATATTACAAAGTTGTATACAACCATACCTAGACTACTGTCATGGTACTTGAGGAACTGTGTCTGATAAGATTATTTACAAATTATGTTGCTTGCAAGAAAGGAGCTAGCTGTCATGTCTTAGATATTGCTGAAAACATCCTAAGAGCAATGAAATGATACTAATATGTTAACATTATTATTCAGACAGGCTAGACTTGTGTACAAAGATTCAAACAATATGGATCCATTATAATGAACTATTACATGCTAGCAAACAAGGTGTCATTCCTATAATCAGTTTAATCCTTTCAAACGATTAGAGAAAGTAGAAATATAGATGCATTTAATTATAATCTAATTGAATAGATGAAAAGCAGAACCTGTTCTTTTGATAAATATATTACAACTTGAATTATAATTTCTCAGATTTTCCACTTTGTTGTCTTGCTATTTTTGTACTGTATTACACACAGTGTACCTAGTATGAGAATCTTCCTACACAATTTTCAGAGTATTATTTCTATATTTAAATGAAGCTTATTAATAATGTTTTATAGTTGTATCTTTATTGTGTATGCAGCTATGTACTATGCTAGGTATGTAAATAGAAGTCCACAAGGAGAATGTTTTTCATGCAACTAGTTGTGTCAACCTCCTTAAATAAATTATTATTATTATTATTATTATTATTATTATTATTATTATTATTATTTAATAACAAAGTTAACAAATGTTTATTTTATAAATGCAGTATTCTGTGATAAATCCAACCCAAAGTTTTTGTACAGTTTATGTGACTGGCCACATGGGTTTATCATGTGAGAAACATGAATGATATAATAATTGTTCTTTCTGCATAAAGATCAAGTTATAAGCACTGAAGTCTCGGGTACTAGTGATATGTACATTGCTGTTGGGCATTTCTGGGCACATAAGGTTTCCATCTCAAATACTTAAGCTCAGTGTGTACCAATTTTGACAGATTTACAAAAATAAAATACTGCAATGCTTACCATTTGAAAAGAGGCAATTGTCACTAGAATATTCTGTTTTAAAAATATTTTGGACACACGGTTGTTTGTTTGCAGATGCAGAAATGTAAATTTGAAACCTTCATCATACAATCATTTGCAAAGATAATTTGTCCACATGCCACTGTGTTTTCATGACTTAGGATATGTCTGCTTATTCTGCGCATATCTTTGAAAAGATATATTGTTTGTCCAACAGGCAATGGAAATGAAATACATTACTTTGGACTTTTTCTGTCAGCATTTCAGATGAGTACTCAAGTCAAATTTATAGCTAGTTTTACAAAATTCACCATAACAATGCGAACAAATGACAAGAGATATTAAAACAAAACTAAACCGATCATGTAAAATAAATTAGTAAAGTTCAACATTTTATAAAATGTGGAAGAGAAACAACAAGAATAAGATGTAATATGCTTAAGAACATCTAATGGGGAAAAATTACTACATAATTTATAAACAGACTACCAGTATACAGTGGGGAATTTCTTAAGAATTCCATTTTAGTTGCAAGTTGATGCATTGGGTAGCAGACAATTTTGTACATATGGACCAACTTTTTGTAAAATGGGAAATTTTGTGTTTAAGATGCAGAATTGTTTTAAGGTATACATCTCCATCTTTTATATAACATATTTTGTATCCTTGTTTGATTCTAATAGATACATTGTAAATATATTTTTCTGGGTTACAGGTTCAAGAAGGTCATGGTGTGGTTTTCATGTCAACATTTAGAAATCACATTTTCATATGCATTCCGAGACTAAATGAGGGATATTTTTGTGCACTTTATGAATATCACTTTTCTTAATTTAAATATGATAGTTCCTTTTTAATACAAAATATTACATGTGATCCAATGTTTACTTAAATGATGATATATTGTGCAGAATTATCCAATGCACAGAATTGGCGGACATGGGGATATATCAGTTCAGTAGATGGGCATGTAAGTAGTCGAGTTTCAAGTTATGAAAAGCATTTGCAGATGCAGAAATGTAAATTTGAAACCTTCATCATACAATCATTTGCAAAGATAATTTGTCCACATGCCACTGATGTTTAGTTCATATGTCAATATGGCCATATTTTTATTTGTTGTTGATGAAACTTAAAACATATATATTTGTCTTGTTATACATAACATTTTTACATGAGTTCAGTTATGAGCAAGGTTCACACATATCACTGAGGGGATCTGGAATCAAACTGGTTAAGATTTCTGATCTGGTTTTGATCAAACTTAGGAACTAAGCTTGTTACTTTTATGGAGACCATATTTGTATCCAGTTTTAATAAAACTTGAGATATGGGCATGCATTATCCTATTCAGTAATGAGCAATATTCACACATATTTACAGGATTTTGCATTAACAAGGTGATCTTGTATCAGATTGGCTAAGCTTGTTATCATCAATTTGACCTGGGCTTATATGATTTAGGTCTTTGGTGAGTTGAGTAACTTGTGAAAATCATGCATAACATATTACAGAGGTAATCAAACATCTGATTGGCTGAGTTTATTGACTGTGATCTTTCATCTTATAACTTTTCGAAACTAGCGACTCAATTTGTCCGATGAGATTCTTATCATTAAGATTTTATTTAGTTTTTTAAAGAGCAAGATCTACATATGAAGTAGTCTTGCATCTGAATTTCTGAGTTTGTTAACACTAGAGACTGAATTTTAATCAGAATTCACTCTTAGTCTAAAAATCTAGTAAACATGCTTATATAATAATTTTCTTATACAGGTTCTGTAATAACTATGCATATTAACGAGGTGATCTTGCATCTAACTGTCTGAGTTTGTCACCAGCTATCTAGATTTAGAAACTGCTTCTTGTATAGTTTCAATAAAACTTGGTAAATACATTTATACACCCTGTATCATGAAGATGTTGGATGAGTTTCAATATGAGTCATGCATATTAATCATTCCAATGATATCAGGCCCACTTAAGCCTGTTGTTAACACATGGGTCTATCAATAAGGCAGAATAAACAGATAATATTTATGTGAAAATGAAATACCCTCCACATTTTATTGTACTCTTCCAGGATTTATCTGAAAAATTCAGGAACCTTGAGATATCAGCTGAAGAAGACCACAACAGACTTTCCAAAGAATGTAAGTTACCTATTCATACCTTTATTTTCACTTTCGAAATGCATGTTGTTATGACTTTATGGTCATAAACTTGAGTAACAAAAAAGAAGCAAAACCAGCATGTTTTGTAAAACTTGACAAATAATTTAGTTATTTAAATGAAAAGTGGGTGAGGAGCTTGCAGTATAATGAAGCAAATAGCAGCAGGGAGGGTGAATCGGACAACCTTTTATAGAAGCGTCCATTTGGCAAACCAAGGCTACCTCCAAAATTGTAAAAAAAAAAGCGTCTATATGGCAAACCAAGGCTTCCTCCAAAATTGTAAAAAAAAGTTATCTTTGGGAATGCAAAGTCGTTGTCGCCTCCCCCCCTCTGCTGCTATGGGGGTAAAAATCCTTTTTTACGATTTCAACCAAATATTTGATCAAGTCCGATACAATATCTTGATCTCAGGTCGTGCAAATTTATCGTTACAAATCCATGTCGGTTTGACTGAGCGTGACTAAAGAAATTTTTTAAGAGATTATAATCCATATCACCGCCGCACCAAGTTTGCCAAATATTTTGTATCGTATGAATGTCAACTTCATTGAATACAAGAATATTACAATTTTCTCTGATCATTTTAGGTACTTGTGTGTATTTTTTGAGTAACATAAATCACTTCAATATTTTTATGTCTGCCTCGGAAAAATATCCAGGTAGGGTTTGCTTGTTTATCCAATACCACATCATCATATACGACTAAATTGTTAATACTTCCATCAATATCATCAATGCTCGGTGCTTCCTTGATATCGGTTATAAACTCAATAATATCCTCATCGATTTCCGATTTTGCTTTCTCGTTAAAATCCTTTAACACCTCGTAACATCACTGATCGTCTACACTCAGGGTGACCAAATATAGTTTATCCAATTTCATCCATCTCATTATCAAATTAAGTAGCAGTTGTGTCTTGCCACTTCCAGATGGTCTGATTATAATAATACAAATAGAATTTGGTAGCGCTCCATGATGCTTAACTGGTTCTTGTTTTTTTGTCGCCGAAAAACCAATTACATTCATGTTATTATAAATAAATTATGGATCTATATTGTGTGAAATGTAGGATGTGTACTAGCACAAAGGACTTGACGATTACAACTAAAAATAACAGATCAGCACTTGCTGGTAAGTGTGTACATTGTGGTACAAAAAAATTTAGATTTGTTTCTATGAAATCTGCAGATGATTTTAAAAAAAAATGAGGAGGTGATATTGCAGCCAAATTAGTAAAACTCCCAGGAACACCATGGGCAAAATATCTGGGAGAAACACACCGTCCAGGATATAGTTATTGTGGACCCAGGACCAGACTCGATGATCAAAACCAACCCCGACCCGGCGAATATCCAATAAACGCTATTGCGTATCCTAGCTTCCATGGGAATTTATCAGTGCGCAATGCATCTTCGACAATACTGATATCAACCAACACAATATCATTTAACACAAGAATCTGTTTTTCACTTTGTCCAGGAATATCAACTTTGATATTTTGTCTTCGTGTATTCTTGGGTCTCTAACACAGCGGCACTGGAAGTGTTGCAAATTTTTCTTTATGCGTGTTAAATAACTTCATCTGAAGTGTATCTCTGACTATCTTTCTACTTGCTACTATTAAATCGTTTGGTCTCCACGCTTACCAGAAATCATTTAATGGGGTTTCCAAAATTATTTCATGCGCTATTTCACATTGGATTCTATCAGGTTGTAATTTGATTAGTTTTTTGAACTCACGTAATTGTTCATCAAGTGCTCTATGATCAGTACTAATTTCTTCATAATAGTCTACAGAATTCTTCAGCCAATTATGTGGAGACAAACCAACAAATAATGGTGGTTGACCATGATTGCCACACATTATCACTTTTGTATTTGCTAGCAATAGCCAGTCAAGAAACTTTTGTAATACATTTAATGACACTGTGCATATCTCATCCCAAATGATGATTTCAGGCATATATTTTTCGCCTATTCGATCAGGAGTCCATTCGTCACCTTTCCGTGGAAAAAAACTGTGATAAGTGCAAGCATTAATTCCTCGCTGTTTCATCTCTCTTGCAAGTCTATGTGTTGGTGTTTGAACAATTGTGTTTGATTTCCCTTTAAATAATTCAATCGCACAAGTCGTCTTCCCTGACCCACCACAGCCGTTTAAGTAACTGGTTTTATATCTACATCTTGGATTGGAACACAACGGTGCATTAGATAGTTCATATATCTGATTATAAGTAATTGTTTTCAATTGTAACATCTGCTGATTTGGAGTAATCACGCAGTATTTCCTTTTTAATTCTCCATGATCCCCAACGCTCGTCAGAATTAGTGAATTCAGACACTGCTTCTTTATATTTTATGTCTATATAAAATGAATCAGTGGTGACTCTAACTGTGGTGTCAGGATATCTATTTATCATCGAAAGTAAATTAATAGAAGCATAAGCCAGCATTGACGACCTTAACTCTTTCAGCCCCAAGAAACTTTTCAGTAACATTGTTACTGTGCCCCAGCCACACTAAGCTGTGACTAGCTGCTTGTGCCCCAGAGTGTTTTACCTGTTTGGAAAATTTTGTAGAAATCATGCACATGTCTTCACATTTACTTTAATTTCTCTTCTTATATCCAATATTAATCCATGATAATTTCACCAATTAATTTGTCTACACAGTGATGTATTTTTCTTTCTATTTTCCATGTCTTTCACAATTTATTTATACATTATTTTACAAATATACATTATTTTACAAAATTATTTGCAACATTGTTAGGAATATCACATCATCAGCACTTAAGTCCATGAAAATAAACCAGGAAAATTTAATATGTGATATGGTTTGAAACAATTTGTACATAAATTACTTGGCAATGTTCACATCCAGTTTTTGGTTAAGATAGAACTTTGTTCAATAAACACATTTTGCAGGTTGGATACTACGATTGTTTGGTGATACCAATGTGCATTTTTAGGCATATGGATTGGTTTTGTTTTGCGATATCCGTGTACAGTTTTTCCGGAAATAATAATAAGTGAATAAAGATAGATTTCTCTTTTTTCCTTGTCTAGTTGTCATTGTATGTTGTAGGTCCAGGATTCATTCCACTAAAATCATTGATTTGGATAGACAGAAGACGATCGCTCCAATCTGCTAGATCGGCAGAAACTCTCATTTTTGCTATCAGCATCCGCTTTTTCTGACTATTTAATCTCAAGAATCTTCGATGTCCCATTCGAAATTTCGCAAATTATCCAACTGTCGAACATATCTCTCCTCAAATTACTCAATATTTTTTAGATCAAACACGAGAAACTCCTCATTTTCGCCCTCACCGCCATCAAAAACCACTCGTGCTTCCGCCATAATTTTACGATTTTTTTAAGAAAAAAAACACGTGTATTGAAACATGACGGTATTGTCAGACACCGCAGGCTGAAGAAACCATTAGGGATGAACAATAATATGGGGTATTTGATGTTTATAGTTGGAAAGAAGAAATATTATTGTCATCGATTTGCGTTCGAATGTCACAATGGATTGATCGAAGATGGTCTTGTTATTGATCATATTGATTCCAATCCTAAGAACAATTCTTTAGATAATCCACAAGCTATTTCACAAAGTGAAAATTCCAAATGAGGAGGGACTGGGAAACATAAAAAAAATGCAAATGTATAAAATCATTTAATAGAGAAAATAACGAAGAAAGAGTATTTCAATATTTCAATTAATAAATGAAGCCAGTAGGTATTTCGATATTTGTAGAGCCTCAGTACAATATGTTGCAGAACAGGTATATTGATCAGCTATTTCCAAAAGAACTGGACAAAGAATTCAATTTACATACGTCTGAATTCTGTTTTGTAACACCAAGGGGAATGACTCGTGTAGGCTTCTGTGTGTAGTTTTGAAACAACGATAACTCTTTTGTTGTAGTCACGTATCTCAATGGGATAATGGCTTTTTTTTTGTGTGGTTTAATATTTCACCAGGTAGAAAAGTTCCGCATAAGGCAATCTCTTGTTGTCATCATTATATCAATTTGACCGCAACCAGATGGCATCTGTGACCCCCCAAACTGATAAGATGTAACAAAATGGCACTACCCAAATTCCTCCCTAACATGGAAAGAAAAACCACAACAACAACAATAATGGATTTGTCGAAAAAAACAAAGTGGATACAAAAATTGGAAAATATGCCATGGCATACAGAATAACTGTGATAAAACCCTTCACATGATACACATATATCATATTCAAAAGCACATACCTGTAGATACGGATATTAGCATATTCCATACGCGTTGGGATCTCGTCCTGGGGCCCATCGTTCGAATCTCATGGCAGGCATTATTGTCGACGGTACCGATTTCGAGGTTTTTCTATATGATTGGGGGCTTTAAGCCATTAGAAACTCAAACTGAAACAACCATATATCACACACCGTCGCACTCGGTGTGACTGTCTTTTGCATTCAAACCGGGTTGATTTTGTGCGGTTTATGATTGGTTTCATTTTGAATGTAGAATCGTCCCCGTCATACCATTGTCATCCTATAATCCATTGTTATATTTCATGTATCATTCATTGTAAATACCATGTCATTGTATATATGTGTGCCTTACAAACTCGCCATAACACTCGAATTGGGAGTTGAAAAAGGCTGTGAACGACAACTACCACCTGACGATGATGATAAGCAATCATTATATATGCCATCTGATCAAGATGAATCTATTAATGAACTTTTTAGTTATTTACAAGATCAGGAAAGGGATACACAGGGTACAACTGGTTATAGTAGTGGGGAGGGTTTTTCTCAGAGTGTAACCCAAACCAGAATTTCAGGTAGTGGTCTAGTTCGTTGTCCGAATAGTATTCTCGGGGATATATCACGATTAGAAGTTCTTGTAGGAGGGAAACGAGCCAGAAATAACTCACTGGAAGTAATTAATAAGGCAGCTGATATCTGCAGACAACTATTTGAGGGTGGTATCATGGATATTGATGTATATCGAGAGTTTATTGATGAGCTTGCTGAAAATCCTACGGATTTTTACGGTTACCATAGTGATTAAATCACCACATTAGATAAATAGCATTTAAATAAGATGATCATACACTACAACCACAGAAAACCAACTATGGTCTATGTTGTAAACTCACGATTGCCTGTTTACAGAGCGTACCGTATTTTCCGGCCTATAAGTTAATGCGGAGTATAAATCGAATTCACCAATTTTGTAAATTTTCCATACTTCATCCATATATAAGTCAATTCGGAGTATAAGACGAGACCAGGTCAATATCTTGGCTTCGTATTTTACACTAGTAATTGTATCATTGTATACTCCATATTTCTGGCAATCATGAAATTGCATTACCGATGCTAACATGCTTGTGATTTTACTTCTGAACAAATCACTGCTATATTCTGTTATCAACTGACACAGCTGAATAAACAGTCCATGCATGCTTTATTATAACTGAAAACACATCCATGTTGTAGTTCATTTTATTACCTGTAATTACAACGTAACTTATAAAAACTTGTCATTTTATATCGTAAGTTTGAAAGTCACGGACTTCGTTAAATCGATTCATACATATACATATACTATTTTTTAAGTGTTTGTTCTGTTTGGACTTGGACATAATTAACATTTTATTACTAATCTATTCAATAATATAACCCACTATTATCTTTATTGGTGAGTTCAAATACAAAGTAATGGGTATGATCTCTTGTCCAGATAACAAATTTTGTATGGACAATGGCTTTATTAGAATATTGACAGATTTTTATTTCCCTAAAAAGAGCCTCATTTCCCTATTGGCAGCCTCGCTGATTTGAAATATTCTGTAGATTCTTGCCCTTAATCTGGTTTCAAGTATAGCCAAAACGCTAAGCATGTTTAATTACCATTTAAATAACACTGCATAGCCATGTGGTTGTTGTGACAATGTACATCGTAATTAAAACAAAAATGAATTTGTTAATTTAGAGTTGTTTATTGATGATAGAATATAGTAGGCTCGTAATACATGATGATTACCCCAATCGTCAGGTAACTCCAAATACAGTTTTTTTCTTTTTGCAAAAGCTACAGATCAAAACTGCCTTGAATAAAAGAATGGTTTTGTACATGGACACTTTTTTCTTCTCTCACTCTCTCTCGTGCGCACACTATATACGATTTTAGTTTAGCTTAAACCATATTTGTTTTAATTATGACATCCATTGCAACAAGTAGTGCGTTGTATTATACTAAGTCTCATTCTTTGCATGAACCTATAACACCATGACACACTTCCACTAAAACTTTCAATTCCGTTGCGATTTCCTTTGCCTTGAATCTGAGATCAATAGAGTTCATTCAATGACACATGGCACGTTGTGTCAAGTAATATTCTTCTAATTTATCCTCAATATTAATCCATCTTGCTTTGCAGCCATGATTTGCTTTCTTTGTTTTTTTGGTTTGTTTGTTTGTTTGTAGTGCATAATGCAACCTTAGCTTTACGCCGATCCCAGACACATTTTTCACTTAAGTACACCATATTTCCTGTGAGCAGCCATATTCCCACCTTTCTTCAGCTAACTTTACAACTTCCAGCTTAAAAGCTGCTGTGTAAGACTTGCGTGATTTGATGGGAGGCATTGTGAGATAAGTTGTATAATTTGTATGGGGATATTTAAATGAATGATTATAACTGAAAAGATTAAAATATACCGAACTCATTAAAATGTGCCCATACTATAGCAGTGAAAACAATGCCCATGGATAAATTCATTATTTACATCCATCATGTGTTTCTTAATCCCATTGATATTAAAAACGGGTATTGTAATTGATGCAGATTAATGATAAAGAACAATGGGGTACCGACAATATGGTAACTATTATCGGCAGCCGAAGCCAATATCAAGTTTTAAACAATTGCGGCAACTCTCTTTGATTGTTGTTGGAAACCAATGACCAATTTATCAACTACTGGTATAATCAAAGAGAGACACCAGAATGTTAGCTGGTTAAGAATGAATAAAGGTGAAGCGTTGAGATTACAATTTGCTTTAAACTGATTTGCGAAACTAAAAATGGATCACTGATGATCTATGAGTACCGGTAGTCCATCTACCATATATATCCGATTTTAGTTTAGTTTAAACCATATTTATTTGAGAAACTTTTTCAAATACAATTAGAAACATATGATTTGGGGGATTCAGTAGAAAGCATGATCTACATTATTTTAAAAATAAATAATCATAGAATGCTTGAGTTAATATGGATTACATCCCTTTGTAGTATCAATTAGATCAATCGAAAAGCTATGCCGGTAATCGCTCGCGCGTGTCCAACACTATACTGAAAAATCAAATATTAATGGACCAGTTGCTAAAATGTGATCAGTAAAAATGAGGTATGGTTAAAAAGGATGAATAAAACAAACTTATTTTATATCTTTGTTTTTAGGAACAAACAATATGCTTTGAATTAGTAAAGTACACTTTAGAGTATAGACTCTAAGTGTGCTATGCGGCCTGGTGAAATTTTTACCGGTAATTGTTTTCTTTTATTTTATGTTAGAGAAATAAGGAAATACATGCAGAATGGAAATAAATAATGACAAAACTTATAAATTTAAGCGAAGTCATATTAGTTTATGACAATTTTTTGACATAGTAATTTAACAAGAATGTGTACTTCTATGTGACCTGTTTTCGATAATGCCGAATTTAAAACAATTTTAATAGCATACCGGGTACCGTAATCAAAATATAAGTCGATGCAATTTCAATGACACAATCCATATATAAGTTGATTTGGAGTATAAGACGAAGATCTGACTCTCAAGTCAAAAAGTATCGACTTGTAGGCCAGATAATACGGTACTATGGAGATTTTGTCTCGGCAATACCATTGCAGGGTTATTTACAAGAATGGCTCCAATAATAGCACCAATTGCAAAACAGTTATCAATAAAAGCTATTGATGTTATTCATGATAAGGGTATTAACGCTATTGGTGATGTTATACATTTTCCGCGGCTAAAGAAAAACTAGTAGTGTTAGTTCGGCGGCAAAGGAAACCAATGACGAAGTCACTGGGACCACTACCATCTAATTTATTATGGAAATTATGCCTGCAAGTATTAGTAAAATAATAAACAATGCAGTGGAGCAGAATATAGCATCACCGATAAATGATGGATATGACACTCAGGGAAATATTACTGCAAATATGATAGCGGGAAGTGGTTTGAAATCGCAAGTGAGATCACGATTTAGATCAAGAAATATATAATAATATGTTCAAATCGGATCTTGACACAGCGTTTGATTTAGATGCCCCAGTGCCCAAGAATGATTCTCTACTTAATTATCAGTATTTTTTCTATAATGCAGTACAACCAAATAGTCGATCAAGAATCGAACTTCAAGTCCAGGATACCAGCAAATTCTTTCTACCCTCTGAAGTGTTTATCGAAGTAGAAGGAGAAATTGTAACAGCTGCTGATACTCCTGCTGTACCAGCACCATATCCACCTGCTGCCAAAGTCGGTTTTGTCAATAATGGTATCATGGCGCTATTTAACAGCGCTAGATACATGATTGATAACAGAGAAATCGAATCTATAGAACATGATGTTGATGTTGCCACAACAATAGTGGGGTTAGCAAGATACTCTGATGATTATACAAGATCGGCAGGCTATGATGTTTGGTAAAGATTTTAATGATCACGCTGGACCGACTCCATATGTTATAAGACAACCAAAGAATCGTGCTGTTCTTCCTGTTGATGTTGCTAATTTCGAAGATATGATTATAAATAATGATCCTAATTACAACCTAGCAGCTGCAACATGTATATCAATGTTGGAAGGAGATCGTAGATTATTCGCATGCGCGATTCCACTACATCATATATTTGTATTCTGCAGAAATGTTAGAAAAGTTATCTATGGAGCGAAGCATACAGTAGCACTCGTGCAAAAGGGTGATGATAATGATGCAATCTGGAGGATTCCAGCAGATCCTGCAAATCTGGATAATGACCGTGGCAAGGTGAATATAACAAAATTAACACTGTGGATGCCAGTAATGACTCCATCTATCACTGTAGAGCAAAAATTACTATCATTTTATGAGTACAGGTGGCAAATCATTGCTAAGTTGGCTAACAGTGACCACAGATACCATGGATTCTATTATTGATGGTACACTTACATGGCACCTGGCATCAAAACAAGGTGTTTCAGCTCCGCGTCATATATTTATTGCGTTACAGGATAAGGCGCGATTGGATTCACAAACACGCAGCCATATGATATTTGATCAAATTGGGTGTAATGAAGTTTCGTTGAAGATAAACGGTCAACAGGAACCAATCGAGGATATACAACTTGATTACTGAACCAAGCAAATAGCATGCGTGTATCATCGTTTGTTGTCATTTATGGGACGCGATAATAATGTGGATACTGGTCTGCAAATATCACAGTTGGATTTTAGAAAACTATATCCCATCTATTACTTCTCGCTGGAACATCTTGACTTAACCAGACAATCCGTTGTTGAAATATACTTTCGAGCTTGTGTAACCTGTCCGGTTGCAGGTGGTGTTGTCACTATCCCCGAATACAGAGCAGTTGCTGTAATTCTCAGCGACAAATCAATGCTACTCGAAGGTGTTGGTGGACTAATGAAGGTAGTTGATGCACCAGTGGAAAATATGTAATATTTTCAAAAATATGTAATTGTTACAATTAGATCAATCTGTTATTAAATAAAATGTCATACAGTGTTGTTAGTGTTACGTTGACTCCTGGTCAACTCAAGAAGATGCAATCGGAATCAGCTAAAAAATGTGGAACCAATATATCGCTGAAGCACAATCAGATGTTTGGTGGTCAGAATAAACTATCACTGACAGCTCGTCAAAAAAAACACTTTGTTGATACTATCAAGAATAAAAAAGGTGTTCAGGTCGCTCTCTCTGCAGCCGCGATCAAAAACATGATAAAATCAGGTGGTATATTCCCATTGTTAGCTGCGTTACCAGCATTAATTGCAGCAGCGGCCCCATCGGTAGCAAAAGCCGCCGCGTTAGGAGCCATTGGTACAGCGGCAGGGATGGCAGTGAAGAAAGCTACCAGACAGGGATACAAAAAAAAGAAACTATTAAGGAAGGGTCTAAGACTACCAGGAACTCCATATTCATGGTACAGCGGAAATGGCCTTAAACTAGGAACAGTTTACTAACAATAGTTCCCATGTCAAATTTTGATTTACTCGATGCTGCTAAAAAACTAAAGAATTTATGCATTATATAAACCACTTAAAAACTCCTATCTGGTATTCTACGCTACCAACACAGAAAATGAATAACCCACCAATATGCGGCATAGAAGTATTGAATGTCCTCAATGCTATTTCATCATCGGGAAAACCACCCCATAAAACCATACACGAATATGCGAGTAACCGCTTTTTAGAGAGAAATTATATAAAATAACTTGATTGATATTTGGGGGAGATCTTTGTCAAGCCTGAAAAAAACCACCGTGAAAATATCTGCAACTGGTGATGTAAAAAAAATAATCGAAGATGAAATAGCTGAGATGTTAAATCTCGCAAGTGTTGATCCCAATGAAATAGTTGTATTTCAAGATCGTCAGGGTAAATTGAAAACCAGTAATATTTCCCTTGATGATTTTAGTTAATGTGATGCAGTAGAAGATACTATGCTTTGTTTTCCGATCAGGGTAAGCTCAAACCGGGTGTACTTGTTTAAACTATTGTAGATAGAATTAACAATTTAGAACCATTGAAAAAACTATGCGATGAATACGACGACCATGTAACTAAATTCGATCGGTTTTCTGAATTACAAAGAAATATAATTGAAAATATTGACAAACCTCTATTAGATTTCAATGGAAATCCACCTGTGACCACTTTGAAACTCACGGAGATAAAAACCTCCATGGATAATTTGTCAAAGTCGCGATCCAAGTATGACGCTCATGTATCTCAATTTACTACGTTACATAAAAATTTTAACAGGACCGATGACTCTATTGATAAATTTTTTGGTTAAAAAAATTCAAAACATGATGATGTTAAAATAGATCTCACTAGTATTATCACGAAACTCGATGAAATAACAGTGATTAATCAGTGATTAGGAGTTGTTTGCGAAGATATTAAAACGACCAACGATGTCATCAAGGATGATCTACCGAGGATGATAGAAAAGCTTGAAAAAATAAAAATCCCTCACAAATAAAAAAATATCATAAACAACGTGTAAGCGATCCAACACGGATCATTTACGTGGACAGCTACAAACAACAAATTAGATATCACCGTGGCCGTCAAAAGTTTTTATCGATTAACACTAGTATTGCTGACTCAATTTAATATTTCATCGAGTTCATCTGTGGTCAACAATATGATATCAATGATTATCGACAAGGGAACAACTGAACGATTCACGATAGCAACGACTGATAATAATTTGGCTAGAGTTTCATTAACTTGGTATGTGGAATTCGTAGCGGATTTGAGTAAACAACTAAATTGAATTCTGTTGTAATAAAGCAGTATCACTATGATCAGGTCAGAGAATTTCAAACTAAACTCAAAACACTCAGTGAGGAGTATCAAGTAAAAATAAAAAAAATACCGACAAAGAATCACCGCACTTGATGTTACCGTGTACTCTGTATCAGGTGTAATCACTGGAGCCGGTATTATACTCTCCTCGGTGACAATGATTGCCCCTATAGCTGTTTCAATTTGTATATTAGCGGCGACAACAATCGCGGGAATTATTTCAATTGTAACAAAAAAAAATATCATCATGCAGCCAGCGTAAACTGCAAGACTACATAGTTAAATTCCATATTGTGTCAGCAGTGTACTCACAATTATCTTCGATGATATCGTCGTCACTCAATGACAACATTAATATCCGATAGTGAGTTTTCAGCGATAGTACGTGTTTATGATTCCGCGATGTCAAAAATTAGGAAAACAACACGAATATAATAACAATGGTGACATCACAAGAACTACTTCAACGAATAGCAGAAAATACCACACCGGTGAAAACCAGCATGATCTCAATAACCTCAACGAATCCTGAATTCATTGTGAATTTTCCTACTGTGATTCCAGTAAAAGGAATAGCACTAGCAAAATTACGAGTAACCATAGTTGGCCAAATATTAGATCACAGGCATTTGGCGGTCAACAACTGAATAATTCCCTGGTGTTTGCGAGTAAGAATAAACCCGATGGTTCTCCAGACTGGAACGTTGTTTTGTTACCATCTGGGTCCTACCAAATCGAACAAATCAATAATGAATTACAACGCAGAATAAAATCCATTACTGGAAAAGAACCGAAAATCACTATAACAGTTCATGAGCCAACGTTATCATCCGCGATTGAGATAAACTTGCCCGGATATGTCGTAGACATCTATCAGAGTTCGATAAGAACAATACTTAACCTGAAAACCCACCTCAGGCATCTTATCAAATACCCGAACATAATAAATCTGATTATGTCACAGATGTACAATCATATCATGAAATCAACCCATCATATCGAGATGATTTATCTGATATAAAAAAATGCAAAATTAACCGATAGATTTACATTTCTTGATAACAATACCATGCAATGGGATTTTGTTTTTGAGAAAAAAAATGATTCATTTATTACTATTGCATTTACTCTAACTAACATCATTGATTATTTTAAAGAAATTAATCAATTACATAAAACACAACTAGAACGACTACAACAGAGTTTCCAGGAGTATCTCTCTGATATAACAAGGCCACGTGATGAGATCATAAAATATGTTAGGATATTAAATCAGCTTGTATCTGACATGGAATATATCAACAAGCGAATAATTCAAGTAATAATTAATGAAGAACGGAGATGAACAAAAATTCCTAACTGGTTACAATATCAAAGAAACTGATTTACCTGATTTCAGGTTTCTTGGGTATAATGCAAATGAACTAAAAAAATCTGTTAAATGATTTTATTCAAGAAAACTTTTCTCTGATACTTGCCGAATGGAAGAAAATAACACAACAACAAACAACTATCCTCAAGTATAATAATGACCCGGATAGATACGGACGGCATATTGCTCCTCAAAACATCAATATATCCTCGGTGATTGCATTGAATTTAGTATGTGATGTTATCGAAGGAAGTTATCAAATAAATCTTGAAAGATCAAATCAAGCTCAGCAAGGATATATTTTATATTCATTTGCACCAACAGCTCCTCCAGGGTTTCTAATAATTGAGGATCCAACTAATCCAGTCTATATGCGATGTCATAATGATTCGTTAACAAGAATTAATTTCAAACTCGCTGACCAATCGAATAATCTGATTGATTTACGAGGTGAGGTTTTACAAATTAGCCTGTTTGTGAAATCGTAAAAAGGGTTTTTAACCCCATAGCAGCAGGGGGGTGGGGTGACAACGATTTTGCGTCCCCAAAGGAAACTTTTTTAAAACTATTTTGGAGGAAGCCTTGGTTTGCCAAATAGACGCTTTTTTTTAATACAATTTTGGAGGTAGCCTTGGTTTGCCAAATGGACGCTTCTATAAAAGGTTGTCCGATTTGCCCTCCCTGCTGCTCAAATCCAAATTGCGATTAAATTTGCTTTTCCCTTGATGTGCTGAATATTGATGTTATATTCTTGGAACATCAAACTCTATATCAGGAACCTCTGGTTTTTATTTTTCATTTTGTTGATGAAATTAATGAGGTTGTTATCACTGAATACAATAATAGAGGGAGCAGAAGTAATATACACTTTGAAGTGTTATAAAGCCACTGTTAGAGCATATTCTTGATATTGGAATAATTATTCTGGTGCTTATTCAACTTTTTTGAGAAATAGCACAATGGATGATGCAAGCCATCTTCATTTTCCTGAATTAATAAGCCACCAAGCCCTACATCAATCATATCAACAGATGCTTTAAATTATTGCTTGAGATCTGGAACTCAAATTACTGGTAAACTCATTAAGTATAGCCTTTAATTTGTTAAACGCCTCTTGACAAACAAGGTCTTCTTACTAATAAATTGATCAGGGGCTCAGCAGTTATGGAAATATTTTGGCAGAATTTCCAATAATATCCAGCCATATTCAAAAATCTCAGTTGCTTCTCACTGATAGTCATAGGGAATTCATAGATAGTGTTAACCTTAATTTCTTCAGGCTTAACTTTACCATATTCCACAATGTATTCTAAAAATGTGACACAAGCTTGGCAAAACTCACTTTTACTTAGATTACCTATCAAATTAGCCTCACTCAAGCAAATGAAGAATTTACAGGTGATCCTTGCAAGAATTGCTGTAAATAATGATGCTGTCAATATAAGCATCACAGCCATCTATATCAGATAAACATTGGAATCAAGATGGAGAATTCTTCATACCAACTGGCATCACTCTTTACTGATGTAGTCCATCTGGAGTTGCAAAAGCCAAAATTTCTTTGCTCTCTTCGTAAGTGGAATCTGCCAGAATCCTTTTAACAAGTGCTTATTGACATTATTTACATTCCTCTCAATATAATCATGAATTCTTGGTATTAGAAATGAGTTTGTTGATGACAGTGTTCACTTTTCAGTAGTTTGTGTACATATGGAAAGAAGTCTCTGATTTTGGCACAAGAATACATGGTGAACTCCAGTTACTTTTGCTTGGTTCAGTATTGCCATTCTCCAACAAATATTCCATTACTTTCTTCAAACATTCCTGCCCAAGAGGACCCATCCTGTGAAGGTGTTGCCCCACAGGCTATGAATCCACATCTTCGATGTTGTTGCAGATCTCGCCTGTCCCAGTTGGAACATCTGTGAACAAGTGCTCATACTCGCATATTAGTTGCTTTAACTTATTCTTTTCATCTGGCTGTAGATTTCAAAGTTGATTGTTCAGAGTTTTTAAAATATTTTAGAATTCTGATGACTGGTCATTCCAAAGTCATTGTATTCTGGTTGTACATCATCACTTGAAGTGTTTTTGTGTGGGCCAGGAACAACTAAATTTATTAAATAATTTATAAAGCTATCTCAAACAACATACTCTTGCAAAAACACTTATATAACTGTTGGAGGAGTTAATTCTTTTTCTGCCTCCCAGGAGTGTTGATATAATTTAAATCACTTTCTTTTTATTTTATAAACACCATAGTATCTAACTTTAAGAGGATTTTGAAGTATTGGCAAGAGAGACAGAACTGTATCACCTGATTGAAAAGTTCTTATGATTGTAGTTTTGACCTGTCTCAGTGTCAGTGTTGAATGTTTGAATGAGTAGACAAAAGATTATATCTTCCAAGTAGTATACAGGTTCTGTAGTAAGATATAATCTAAAAGATTCAAGTTGGAATCCTCTGTCAAAAGAAGTTTTTCCTTTAACAAATCCAGTGGTTCATGGGCAACAAGTGCAAAAAAAGGTAGTTCAAAAGAACTAAAACTGGTCAATTTACAAATAAAACAAGATCTTTAGTATTTTCATATCTGGCAATATAAGTGATGTAGACCTTGTGGTAAGCCTTGACGACTTCCCAATTTAGCAGTAAAATAGGCTTCATGGGCAATGCTTAGAATTTCCTGTCTGTATGATTTAGGTACCACTATGGAGTCAAATTTGCTAACAATCCTCAGAAATAGATTTCAGGATCTCTTTTCTGTTTGATGACAAGTGATTTTTATTTCTCACCCTGATTAGACATAAAGAGAAATTGTGATTTAAAGAGGATCACAATGATCAATACTTTGGATTAATCAGTATCAGGGATTTCATTTGAATAGGATCATCCTTTTGATCCAAACAAGGCTTCTCAGTTACAAGTGGATTAACCACAACCTTATCTCCAGATAAGTCATTGCCTTGAATAAAAATGAACACCCTTGATGGTACCGAATTAGTCACTTAAATTGTTATCCTCTTTAAATTAACATTATGGAGAGGCATTTGAATAAACAAGAACACTTTCAGAAAATGACAACTTCTCACACAAAGGCAAAGTATCTGACAATAACAGACTCTAAAATATTAAGTTCCTGTGTCCCTTAATACTTTAATAGCAATAGGATTGGTTGAATCACCCCAATAAATGTTTTAGAACCCTTCAACATGAATTTTTCATAATTTTCCATAATATAATCAGACTGAAACTGGGGTTTGTTTGACTCCACAAATGTGTTGTTTCCAATATATGACCTTGACATATGAGAAGCAAGAACATTTGGAACTGCTTTGTTTTTATATGTTGCTTACATTTTAACTTAGAGCAATCATAAATAATTTGCCCTTTTTCTTGCAGTAAGTTCACGTAGGAAGTGATAAGGATTTCGGATCAGTTTTGTCAGATGTTCCATTTCCATTAGTTGTACCAGTTTGAAATTTTTAAGTACATGTACTTGATTTATATTGATTTGGTTACATACAGCAGTTTGTTGAGAGGAAGACTTATTGACAAATTGAACTTTGTGAGGCAAGGAACATTTGTCAGCTGCACAAGCAACGTTTTCTAAAGTATCTATTTTGTGTTCATTAATAGGTAAATTGTGACATCACTATGTACGCAGTTCATGAACTCTGTGACTAATATGAGTTGACTAATTTTATGATAATCTTTATCAATCTCTTTCGATGCACACCACTGGTCAACAATTTCTTCTTTTTCCCTCGCAAACTCTACATGGGTTTGGTTATTTTCTTTTTTGCAATCCCAAAACCTCTGTTGATATGCTAACTGATCAGCCTTGATTCAAGACACATTCCTTGACACTATCATAATCAGTACTTGCTTCTACTGATAGTGAAATATATTCATCAATAGCTTTATCAATAAGTGCACTCTGTAATAATAAAGTCCAATGCTCTCTTTGCAAGTTTGAATTAATTTTTTTCTTTTTCAAAAACAGAAAAAACTGGACTAAATCTTTTTTTAAAAGGATGCACTCTAATATTTTTTGTAACATCAAAAGCTGATGTTACATGAGTGGAGTACTTTTTACTTGCCATTTCTATTTTTACAAATTTTACTTGCATTTCCATCTCTTATCTTTTTGTAACTGTAATTTCAATTGCATCTCTCTTTTGTCTTTTTGTATCTGAATTTGTCGCTCTTCTTTCTGGAATTGTCTCTTTCTTTTCCTGCATTTTCATTTTCATTTTCATTTTCATTTTTTATCTTCATCTTTTGGAATTTATAGTTGTTTCTCTCTTTCTTCCTTGTGTTCTTCTCTATTTCCTCTTTTTCATGCTCAAGCTTTCTACCTTCATTTCATCTTGTATTTTAATTTCAATTTCATTTCTTGCAAATTAGAGCCAGTTTTGAACTTATTAATCAAATTTGAAGCACTTTTATAAAAAAAATATATTCTTTTCTACCAAATATTGAACCAAGATTTATTTTATGTCTTGTTTTAGTAAAGATGTCTTTGCCTCAGAAAGATTGTATTGTCTGGCAAGATGAAACAATTTGTTCTTTTTCAACGACTCTAGCCATTCCTGGCCAGGATTTAATGGAAACTAAATACAAACTTCTTCTTGCACATCTATGTATACACTGTAGAACACGAATTTAATGTGACATGCATGTATAAGGAAAATTGGGGCATGTCATATGATGCTTTTTGCTACAAAATTTTTTTTCTCATCATTTTGTATGAAAAATAATCAAAAGCAAATACCTTTGTTTGAAACAAAACTGTTCTATCAAGTACCCATCTAGCACATGCTTTATGAAAAATCTCTATAAAATCTGATATAGTGTCAACTTAGTCACAAGTGAACCTAGTGTACTTTCCTAGATTGCATTCATGTTCTGTCTGTGTGTTGACATATTTTTTTCAGTTAAGAATATATTTTTTTAATATGCTTTGTAAACTCCTACTCTTTTGTAATAAGTTTGTTTGTTTGCTTTTTAATGGCTCACCAGTGCTTTTAGGCTATTTAGCACCATACAATAGGTTCTATGCATACCTGTTTAAAAATACTAAAAGATTTAATTTCGACCAGCAATTATTGAAAAAACCAAATAGTTCAAAGTAAAATGGTGAGATGTTAGTATATGTGTATGTTAAATAAGGACAGATGAAGAGATGTTGAAAATAAGGGGTGGTATTTACATTACATACAAATGCTGAAGGTGATGGTTTACAATTCATAGTTTAGAATAAAGGTTTACCTCCTTCAGGAAACCTAAAATACAAGTGATATGTATAGTATCAAAAAGTTCCTTCATGTCATGCACATTGTAATACTTATCACGTGTAGGTTGCAGGTTGGAACTGTCATAAAGTGCTGAACAGTGAATGGTTCATTGCAAGTAACACTCTGGTGGATATTCACCTTTTAGTATGTGGGAGTGGGTTATGTACGTATGACCTATTCATAATCTTGCAATGACTACCTCCTCCCTATAGATGGTTCTGTAGGAAGCAGTCCATTCTCCTAGGGTTGGTTTGATGGCATGAAGTTTGTTATTCACTGCATCATTCCACGATGCCTGCCACTTCTGCTTTATATATACTCTTTGATACGAGATTTAAAATCATTAAACAATAATTTAAAATCAGATGGTTCTTGGGATAGAGCCATTTTATCAGCACGATCTGTGTCTTCGTTACCTTTAAATCCAATATGGCTAGGTAAGCAACAGTATACTATATTGTAGGAGGTACTAAGGCTCAGTATTTTTATGAGAAGATTGATTAATAATGGGTTCTCCAGTTTTCTTTTGTGTAGTGACTGAAGCACTGATAGTGAGTCACAGAAGATAATGTTATTTAAAATAACATTTCTTTTCAATAAATTTCAGAGCAAGGTCTATTGCTTTGATTTCGGCTGAAAAAATGGATGCATCATTTGGAAAACGAACTTTTTTTGCCACTAACGAAGGCTGCAGTAGCCTTTTCCTTATCCTTTGATCCATCAGTATAAATTCTAGTTTAGTTTTTAAATTCGGTGAGTTCATGATAAGAGTTCTGGAAGATGGAAGGGTTTGTCTCAGACTTTTTCCCATCGTGTAATATAAAAAGCATTTTGGGTTGTTTAAGGAGCCAAGGTGATGTTTCCAAGACAAATGTTTTCGGAATTAAAGAGAGATCAATTTTGTTACTGTCAAGGCTGGATGATATTCTGATGCCATATGAAACAAACCATATGCATTTGGTTTGTTTTCGTACAAGATTTTGTGTTTGGGTTGAAAAACAGCCGAAAATGCAGGGTTTATAGTGTTTAATCTTAATTTGAGAGCCTACTATGCAGAAAGCATTTGTCTGTGATGTGATAAAGGTGGTTCATTCGCTTCTGCGAGAAGGCTTTCACATGGAGATGTCTCAAATGCTCCCAGAGCGAGTCTTATTCCCTGATGATGAATTGGGCCAAGCATTTTCAAATATGACTTCTTATCTGAACCATAAACAATGCATCCATAGTCTAGTTAGGAGTGGAGGTTCTGTATAAATTGAGGATGACTTTTTTATCAGCACCCAAGTCATTGTGAGTAACTGCTTTAAGTAGATCTAAAGATTCCAAGCATTTGGCTTTCAAATTCTTGATGTGTGGAATAAAAGTCGGTTTTCTGTTGAAGATACATGTAATACCCAAAAAGTTTTGTTTCCTCAACAGCTGGAATAGGTGTTCCATCCAGCATAAGTTGAAGGACATCATGATGTCTTGGCAACTGACAGAAATGCATGCATACTGTTTTCGATTTTGAAAATTTGAAGCAGTTAATCCTAGCCCAATTTAGGATCTTGTTGATATTTTGTTGTAGCTGTCTTTCAATTGTATGCATGTGCTTTGATCTATAACACGTTTGAAAATCATCAATGTATAGTGAGCAATCCACATACTGCTCTGGGGCACACCCATCTCTTGCTCATGCATATTTGAGAGATTAGAGCAAACGGCCTTTAAGACCAAGTATGTGTAGGTCATTTAGTATCCCATACTTCCATGTTGTGTCATAAGCCTTTTCTAAGTCAAAGAAGACTGCTACTAAATGTTCTTTCTTGATAAATGCATCCCGAATAAATGTTTCTAGTCTTACCAGATGATCATTGATACTACGACCAGAATGGAAACCACTTTAGAAAGGAGATATTAAATTGTTACTTTCCAAGTACCATACAAGCCAAGAATTAATCATTCGTTCCATCGTTTTGCACACACAGCTTGTAAGTGCAATGGGTCAATAGTTGTTAGGATCTTCAGTATCTTTGCCTGGTTTGGGAACTGGTATTACTGTTGCTTCTTTCCAAATCTTGGGTACATTACCATCATTCCATGTTCATTAAAGATTTTCAGAAGAGATGTTACTGACAATTTTGGTGGTGTTTCAAGCACTGGTAATGTATTTCATCAAGCCCAGCGGTCATGTCATGGGCTTTTTCTAAAGCTTTTCTAAGTTCCAACAGTGAATCAGTTTATAATTTTCAGAGTTGTTGGATTGTGGATTTTAAAGGTGATTTTTGTTTTTGATTTTTTAATCTTCGAAAGGCTTCTGAATAATTAGATGATGAGGAATTTTTAGAGAAACTGTTTGCAAGAATATTTGCCATATCACGTTTTAAACTAAAATTGTTATTGTTTAGTTTCAGATGTCATAGAGAATTGTGTTTCCTCTTTTCATTTATTTTGCAGATAGTGCCCCAAACTTTCTTAATAGAGGAACGAGTTTAAGAAAGAAATATATTTCTTCCATGATGATTGTTTATATCCTTTGATTCTGTGGCGAGCTTTTAACCCATATAATACGGTATTTTACTTTAATTTTTGGGCGTAGGATGATTTTAAATTTTGTCAAGGCTTCTTGGCATTGTCTAATGGCTCCTTTGCATTCCTTGGTTATCCAAGGTTTTGGTGGTTTTTTTTACAGTTTGGTGAGGACTTTGGAATAGATTCTTCTGCAATCGTGAGTAAAATGTTAAATAGGGTCATTAATGTTGAATGCTGTATCCTGATAACGTAGCCCAGTTGGTCCTCTTAAATTCCATTGTGGAATTGTGTCATTAATTGTAGAGTTTATATTTTCAAGGGATATTGGAAAGTGATCACTGCTGTCAAGGTCATCAGATACCTTCCATTCATAGTCCAAAAGCAGCGAAGGAGAGCAAATTGTCAAATCTATGCACTTGTATGTACCCGTTCCTGGGTGTAAATATATCGGTGTTTTGGTGTTATAATCATGTCTATAAATAAAATCTTCTATTTTGTGGCCTCTGTCACTTACCCTACTTTACCCCTATGTAATGTTATGTGCATTAAAATCCCCGAGTAATACAAAGGGTGCAGGAAGTTGTATAACAAGATTGTCTAACTCATTTGGTACTAGGTTGGTGTTTGGTGGTATATAAATAGAACAAAAGGTAATCACTAGATGTAGAGTGACGCTTACAGCAATGGCTTGCAAATTTGTTTTTAAAGTGCTGATGCTATGAAGGGCTCTATTTATGTTCATGACAACAGAAACTCCTCCTGAGGCCCTGTCAACATTTTGAAAGCAGGTGTTAAACAGGGAGTAGTTTTTAAGTGTGATGTTATCCGTATCCTTCAAAATGTTTCCTGAAGACATAGGACAGCAGGATCATATATGCTTAGGAGCAGAAGAACATCGTTGCAATTGGTTTTAAGTCCTCTACAGTTCCATTGTATGATCTTGTTCTTCATTACAAGATTAAAGAAGAGATTATGTAGCTAGGTTAGACATTTTGCTGGAGCACTTCATGTGGCTATTTGTCTGGAGGTATTGGCTATTTGTCTGGAGGTAGTCGTACTGGGTTAAATCTTTTTTTTGCAGGTTTGGAGCCACCTGAGAACACGGAGCAGTGTCTTCTGCATCCATGACCTCAAAATCACCAAACTTATTGTGTAGCTTAATGGGGTCATCAGACCCTTTTTGCTACCTGTTTGGCTGTTTATTTTTCTTTTTTGGAGATTTAGTTGACAGAGTTGTTGAATGTTTTCTGTGTGGAGATTGTGTTTCTTTGTGCCTGGTAGTCTGGAATGTTAGTAGTTGATGTTGTACTGGGTAGATTAGTTTGAGTTTATCCATCCTAAGTTGTCTTTTGACTGGTTTTTACAACAATTGAGAAGGTTGGGCCATGTAGGTGGGTTTGAGATTCAACCATTTTTCTTTCTGGCCTCTGGGAAGGGGATGTTTGACATATATTTTACCTTCTGGATATCCTTCTCTAGTTTCCAGGTCACACAATCTTTAGAACTGGCATGGTGACTTTTGCCACAATTTGCACAGTGAAGATTCACGCCACAGTGCTTCTCAATGGCTGGTTTCACCGTATAAGCCACATACATGTCTTCTGGAGCATCTGTCTTTGTGGTGACCATATTTCTTTCACTTAAAACATCATAGAGGGTTTGGAATATATACCTCAACTTTAACCTGTAAAAAAGCCAACTTTTACTACCTTAGGTAGTGCTGGTGTGTTAAAGGTAAGTATTATGATGTTTGTATCCTGCAATTGTGTACCGTGTTTGATACGTATTAGTTGAATTGCAGTAACACCTTGGGTCCTCATTCCCTCAGTGATATCAGTGTCAGCGAATGACTCCTTTGGATGAGTTGAGTGTTGAATGAGCGAATGTAGAAACTGGAATATCAGAAAATGTCTGAATTTTCCTAATATTCTTGGTTGGTACCCTTCACCCACATTCAATGAGTAAGCTTCCCATTTTAAGTTTTTTGACAGATTTGGGAGTGCCGACTAGGCCAAGTATAGTCTTTTTGACTACAATGGTGAAAGCGTTGCAACTGGTTTTGTAGGGTCTTTTTTTGAATAACACTGAAGCATGGAAATGATTCCACACTACATGGTTCATCGTCTGAGTCTGTTAAAGGTTTAGAATGTTTCAGTTGATTTTTATTTTATTTTCCATTATGTTTTCTTTTATATTCATCACCCATGTTCACCCATCTGCCATGGAGTCCAACTTGGGGGACACTTTTTGAGTGCTAGGGATACATAGTAAGTAAATCTACCTCCTGATTGACCTGTTAAGCCACTGCCTTCTCGGAAGTCTTATGGGAGTAGGAGAAAGAAAAAATAAAGGGGTAGATAATAGGGGCAATGGTGGTATCAAGAGAAATATAGAGAGAAAGATAAAGTGAATGAATAAATCAAGACTTCCTAGGGCTCTGTGACTAATTGATTTGTCAAAACTGGGCCCTTCCCGACCACCCGTCTAGGAGAAGTAGAGGCCAAAGTAGTGTATTGCATTGGAAAGCCTCTGCTCAACTACCAGGATCCTTTCCTCCCCCGACACTGGTCGCAGCCCAAGCAAACGGGTTACCTCTGCTTAGTCGCCTTTTGCAATACGTATTGAGGCACGTCAGGCCATTTCTACAACCCTGAACCTGCAAGGGGCCTTTTGTAATAAGAACTACCGGTATAGTTTTTAAATATGTTTACAAGATTATGTTAAATTTCTTGTAAATGAAATCCATTAAAATAGTTTTCTCTCATTTCCTGCATATTTCTCTGAGCTGACACAGATGTATAATTTTTATGTTTTGTCATCTCATGAAAATAGAGACAAATAAGTTTAAAGTACCAAGTTTTTATCTCAATCATGCAACCTATGCAAGACAAATCATATATACTGGTACAATTAATTACAATCAACACAAAGTAGAATTGGAATTTTTTATGAGGACATGAAAAAGCAAGATATATTTACAAGGAACATCTTACTTATAACTATAAAGAATATATAAACAAGTGATGTAAAATTATCAGTATTGCAGAATTGTGTATTTCTGGTTTAACGATAATTTAAAAAAATGCATTTCATTAACAAGCAATGTAAAATTATAACTATTTTAGAATTTTATATTTGAATTGTAAAGTGAATTTAAAAAGTGTATTTCATTGTTTATTGTAGTAAACACTGAAGTTGAAGAAAAAAATAAGATGCAGTTGGAATGGGAACTGAAATTTGCAGCAGCTGAGGGACAGGTAAAAAAAAATTGTAATTCCTACCTGGCAATGAAATCAAGTGAGTTGATGGTATTTCCCTTTACACTGAAAAATTGTCAAGTCAGAATAGATTAGTATCTTATTCTTACCCTGCCATATTCTTTGAAACAGGTATATAGTGTTATTCATTTCCATTCATATGGCCTTCCTGTACATCACAAACTTTGTGTTTCTGCTCAAAAACATTTGAAAGACATCCTACATTGAAACTATATTTGGTGTGCAGCTTAAGAATTGGATCAAGATGGATGCTAACAACCTATTTTCTCATAGAAGTAAGGTTATCATGTTTGCCAAAAATTGTTAATGCTTACACAACGATTGGAACACAAAACTTGTTTTAACACGATTAATCTACTTGCAAGTGTATAGTTTTTCATCAAAATATAGACAGAAAAAATAAAGCGCTGTTAATACAAAAAAATAATTTTCACAATTCAGATTTTTTTTCACAATTCAGATTAGTTAGTCTGTTTGCTCCATGTGAATTTTGATTAAACAATAACTACATGTATCTAGAAATTTCAGAGAAGTGATGTGCAATATAGAATAAGGACTGATTCATTGAGCAAAAGAGAGGAAATATAAGATCAGAATGTGAGTTATTTTTTTCTGACTTTTTTTTCGGAACTATTCATGCTTTGCCGGATGTGAGGCAAATGCTCTATTATGAGACTGATGGCTTATAGTTGGGGTGAGCTAAAAGTAAGTACCTTATGTACTTGCATGTAAGCCAGATAATTTAGGAGAGAAAAAAATCATGAGGTAGGGTGGGGTGGGGGTCAGCTTATCCATTGGACTGTTTCAACCTGACATTTTTTAAAGTGTTTTTGTTGACTACTGTAATGGATGTAAATATTGGGACACATACAAATAATTTGTTCCGTGTCCTAATTTCTCATGATCATACAAACTGAGGTTAATATATATGGAAAGGTAAACACGTTTAATTGTATAAGGCACATAATGAGCATAACTGTTACTTGTTCATAAAAAGTGGTAATAATAAAGGCTAAAATTCTCATTATAGATCAAGTTTTTTGTGGCCTTTTTCAAGCCTTGTTTTCACTAAATATTAGCTGATGATCATCGTCAATCTTGTTTTAGTTTTGATTTGGTTGAACAGCACCATAACTTTCCTCAGAATGGAAATCTTGATGTTTTGGCATTGTCTTTGTTGATGATTGGGTGGATTTTGTTGTTTGCTTTATGACATAATACAGGCCATTTAATCATTAAAACCCTGAAAAATGGCTTGTGTTAAGAGGGAATTTTGACCAGGAACTATACCAGTACATTTATGTATAATTTGCTTCATTCTATAATATTAGCACAATTACCATAGTTTTGTAAAACAGGGTGTAAGGATAAATACTTATCAACTTTTCAGAAGCCAAGTTGAGAGACTGAATAAAATAAGAGGGAGATTGGGACCTAAACACATGAATTTTTCTAGGACTTTTTCAAGTATTGTTTTCACTAAATATTAGCTGATCTTTTGGGTCTAAAATTCCCAAAGGACGTCCTGTAAAGCACCTTTTTTCCCCCAGGATGTGCCCTATTTTCATATTCTGGTCAGCTGCGGCCAAATTGCACAATAGCTAAAGGTTAGTCTTAAATAAACAAGCAAGAAAGCCAGCTTGACTAATTGATAAATTAAACAAGACTTACCAAGTCGAAGTTTGATTGTAATTTTATGAACCTCATAAGTGCCTTAGTGATCACATGAAATGAGATGACGCTGGTCAGTCTTGAGAGCAAAGAAATGGAAGCCTGAATGTGTTATTGGGTGGGAAGTATTAAAAGTGGGCATGTGATCGCTAAGGCACTTAATGGGGTTCATGAAATTACAATCAAACTTCAACTTGGTAAGTCTTGTTAAATTTATCAATTTCACTTCCCCCATAAGTGCCTTGTGATCCCATGAGGTATCAGAGCGAGGCTTCCATTTATGGAATTGATTAACAACTAAAACCTGAAGAAGAAATTTTTTTATATTGTTACGTGCTTAG
The DNA here is from genome assembly GCA_029339505.1 of Unio delphinus. Taxonomy (NCBI): domain Eukaryota; kingdom Metazoa; phylum Mollusca; class Bivalvia; order Unionida; family Unionidae; genus Unio; species Unio delphinus. Next base: position 11,450,848 of record JAQISU010000076.1, read on the forward strand.
GCTCGAATAAGCAGCAACACAGAAAGAGTGAAAACTAACAAGCTTGTATAAATTGAACAATGAATTTATTAAGTACAATTATTTTCATAAAATAAATAAACTTACAGTTTTAGAGAATCAAATCCAACATTAATCCAATATAGAATTCACAAAAATAATCCACTAATGGAATTGCAAGAGTCCTGATAAATAAATGTTCTAATAGTTCCAGGTTCGAATCTTGACGATGTAATCCAAAATGGCTGACAATGTCATGTGATGCAGTTCTTGTTTAATTATCATCCAAATGAATTATGAGAACATGTTTTCTCCTCCAAATAGATAATAAATCCTCTTTCTTCAATGAATTGACACAAAGTCCAGAACAAAATAATTAAAATTAAACTCAAACAGAAAATACACAACTAATATCTTAAAGACCAAAATTCTACTGAATTGTTCTATCCCAAACAAGTCTATATAACTGTTTTTCTTAAGTAAACAAGTGATCATGTGATTTTCTAGAAATTCATGGAAGGTCACTACCTTCAGCAAGTCACGTATTCTAGATATTTCCTACACCCCAAGAACTAAAAATAAAATGTTATCCTTGAAATTAACCAATAGTTTTAAAGACCTGTTTATCAATCTGAAGCAAGGTCAGATAAAGAGGTAACCAAGCCAAGGTCAAAAACTTGTTTACAGTTAGAGTGGTCAGCCTGAACTTTCTAGAAAAAAATCTCCCAATTAATGAATATTAAACCCTAAATGACAAATTTGGATTTAATAATTAAAAATAAATAAAATTAAATCCAATAGCCGTAACAATATGTTAATATTAAATCAGACAACCCAAATTTAAGATGTACATTACATTACCATTATACAATTCTGGATGTAGACAAAACCTTTGTACTGAATTCACTCTGGTCTGTAACAGGCTTCTTATAGAATTTCCTGAAAGCACAGGCACTAGCCCAGCCAGCTGCCTTCAAAATTGTACCCAATTGTATCCCTTTTGCACAGGCTGCAGAAACAGATGCAGCCCTTGAGCTATGAGCCAGGAAAACTGAGGTATCAATACCTGACTTTCTCATAACAGTCTTTATCCAGTTTGATATTGTGCTTTGGGCTCCTTTTTAATGTGGAGATTGTGTACTGATAAATAACTGTATTTCAGAATTTCTAAAAAGCTTGGTCCATTACAAATAACACTGTAAACAAGAAACAACACACAATTTTTTGGCAAAAGGATAAGATTCAAAAAGAAAAGGCTCCAGATGTTTACCTGGTTTAGATTGTTTTAGCAATGAAGGAATGTGTATTTGATTACTGTTTACACCAAATTTTATGTCATTTGTCTGCATAAGGTGAAGAGTCTGACACCTCTGTCCTGTCAACAAAGCAAGCAGCATAACTAACTTCATGGTAAGTTCCTGTTATGATAATTGGTCATTGCCTTGTAAAGAGAGAAAATAGTTAAACACATCCCACACAAAAGTGTATTTTGGCAATGAAGACTTTGCAATGAACACTCCTCTCAAAAATCTCTTAAGTAAAATATTCTTGCTTAGTCTAAATTTAGAAGTAAGACTAACTAATGATGAAATTGCAGATTTAGCTGTATTTATAGAACTATAACCTAAACCTATATCTACTGATTCTGTTAAAAACTTTATAACAATAGTCACAGGTGGGTCAAATGGCTTAATCTGTCTCTGATTTGAAAATAACATCCACTTTTGGAGATGACCCCAATACTGTTTTTTAGTTGATGTTCTCCATGAATTGATGATGAGGCAGGCGGCCCTTTCTGATAATCCTTGATTTTTGATTGCTGTCCTGATAAGTGAAAAACACCCATCTTCAATTTTCGGAAGGGGTGTTTTCATTGGGGATTGTTTGCCAGGTGTAGAATGTCTTGTGGACATGGCAGTAGAAAACAAGGGCCAACTACAGCATGCAGGAGACTCGGAAACCATGGTTGCATTGTCCATAGTGGTGCCGCCAAAATAACTCCTGCTTTGTCTTGGGACATTTTTTGCAGCACTGTTCCCAACATACTGAAAGGTGGAAAACAATAATGATGATTGTAATTCCATTTTAAAGAAAAAGCATCAACTCCTATAGCTTTTGGGTCAGGTCTGTATGAAACGTAACTCGGAAATTGGTGATTTAGCCTGGAAGCAAATAAATCCACATCTATGTGCCCATACACTTTAATGATGGCATTGAAGACTGGAGCACTTGACTTCCATTCAGAATCCTCATTTATGTTTCTAGACAATCTATCTGCATCACAATTTTGTGTTCCCGGCAAATGAGAAACACTTAACCAGATACCCTTAACTGTACACCACAGCCAGATATCACGCGATAATTTATGCAGTATAGAAATGTGGCTCCCCCATTTTTTTCACATATGAAACTGCTACAGAGTTATCCATGTAGATGCACACATGTGTGTTCTTCACTTTGGAACAATAAGATTGTAATGTTAAAAAGCATGCTTTCAGTTCCAAGAAGTTAATATGATACAGTTGTTCCTTTGATCCCAATGACCACCTGTTTCAGCTTTGGTTGTATGATTTACTCCCACCCAACCAACAAGGGAGCTGTCACTGGTCAAGACAACTTGTGGTTCACCATGTGAAACTACTTTATAGCTGGAGTACACATTAGATATCCACCAAGATATACACTGTCGGCTCTCAGTTGAAAGTAACAAATAAGCATCGAAATTACCTTTATGTATCTTTAAGTATTTATCTCTTTCATGTGCTAGATCTTTATAATATAAAGGTGCATACTTCTACACCTGGTTCGCAAGCAACAAGCTTTCCAACAAGTTGAGCCAATTCACGCAGTATGTCAGAACAATGACCAACGATACTGTCTGCTTTATCTTGAGTTAGTCTGACAGTCAATTGTGACAGAGTTTAGCGAAAATCCAACAAATATTATTTTTTGGGTTGGTTCAAACACAGATTTTCTAGGATGAACGGTTAATCCTAATTCATCGAATGTACAAACTGTTTCCATAACATTTTGCCTACACTGATCATAAGATTCCCCTAACAAACAACTACTGTCAATATATGCCACATTTGTGAACCCTTTTTGTCTTAATGATGCAAAAACTGGCTTCAGTAGCTTGGTGAAAACGCATGGTGCAGATGCCAAACCATTTGGCAAACAGGTAAATTCATATATATTCCCAAACCATTGAAAGTGCAAATATTTCCTATGTATCTGAGCCACAGGAACAGAATAGTAGGCATCCTTCAAATCAACAGATGCAAAGTTTCCATTTTAAAATGTATCTTCTCACATTTGTATTGAATTGTTTTAAATTCAAAATGAGTCTCACAGACCCATCTTATTTAGGTCTAATGAAAATGTTTGAAAAATATTGTCCAGGTTTTGAATTAACTTTACGAATAATACCTTCCATATTCCTTTAGAAATTCATTATATACACACTGTTCAAGAAGTACACTCGGCAAAAACAAATGTTAAATTACATAAATGGATATATTTGGATGAGGTAAGCTCACATAAGCTGGAATCTCAGACAGCAGCATTAAAGAAAGAAAAACAACAGTATCTGACATGTATTATTTGCATTTCTTTTACTAATGAATGTGTATGATATTGAAAAATAAACATGTATTGTTGCAGTGTCAGTGGATATTGCTCCCATGTAGTAGGGCTAATTAAGTCCCTACAGGGTTTCAAACTGCATAACTTCACCACTGTTCCTGTATAAAACGACTATATCCAACCTTCCCAGATATCTCTTATCTGCATTGCATGATCCCCATGCACATAGAAGCACCATAGAATGCATTCGTTTCCCCATCAAACCTGTTCCGGAAACTGTACTTACATCATCTGTGATGTTTCCTTTGTGTTTTCGACAATTTTTGAGTATTTCACTCAATTAGAATGTCCCCTCAGGGAACTGCCTTGGGTGGTTCGCACCCTTCATTTTCTTGATACTGAAGTTCAGTGAAAACTCGCGAAAGTTGGGAGACTATCTGCAACACTTTGCCTCAGCAAAGGTGCAACCAAGTTTGCGGAAATTAGTGCTTCAGAATTCAAAACCCGATGACTGCAAAACTTTTCTTCCGAAATCTTAAATTACGCTGTTAATTTTTAGTGTTTTCTTCTTTAATTTGATCCCAAACTATACACTTCATGCAACCATTGTTCTCTATCCAGCCATGTGACCAGTGTCATCTCATCTCATGGGATCACGAGGCACTTATGGGGGAAGTGAAATTAAAAGTTAATCCTTATTGATGCAACTATTTTGTGAAAAAAAAACTCTCCCTCTGTCATGATTCAAAGAAACCATATTCTGCAATACTGTGTGTTAGGCAAGCAGCAGCAATTGACTGGCAAATAAAGGATGCCCAGTTTTGTTTAACTAAATGCACCCAAATTGGCAGCACGACAGTACCATACATGTAAAAACTATTTTCCCCTTATTCTATATCTGATATTGTTTCCTTATTGTGAACTTATAAGGCATTTAGTATTGTTTACTTGAAACATATATTATGCATTTATAATATGAATTACATTTATATTATGAATTAGTTTTTGAGTGAGTACCTGTCATCTTTATACCATATAAACAAATGTTAAATTAAAAGTGTTCACACATGTAAGTTTCTTTGGTGGTAGTGGCAATATAGCATATGAAGTTACATCATTCGTAGTGATCATTATGAATATTTTAGGTTAATATTTTGTTTAGTGAAGAAGCAAATTCTTTATAATAAAGTAATTATTTCATAACAGCAATATTTACAATTGATACAATTGACTGTGGCTTAAATGGATTGCATAATAATGTAATAATCAAGAGTTCTCTTTTTTTAAAAATCAGGAGATATGAAATCAGGAGGTAGGCATAGAACAAAACTAAAATCTGGAGTATTTATTTGTACATTTTCCTCCCAACATGAGAGTTGACAGGTATAGTGTAAGGTTGCTTACATCAAAGCAAACTACAATTCATCTTTACTATAATAGCATATTTTTTTAAGCATTATTTCTGAAATTTCATTATTGTATTTAATAGATATCATTAAAGTGTAGTTGCAGTGGTGCCCATGATTAAACTCCATGGGATGCACTTCATTCAGCAGAATGTGCTTCATTCAGCATGTGCTCAAACCACGGGCTTGTACTGCTGCTTACAATTTACATTTCATACATGTACTATATAATAAAAGAAAGACACTTCTCTCCTTTACATAATGTAATAAATAAGGTATTGATGAGGTATTGTATACACATCCAAAGTTTGGCGTTGTATCAGACCTTAAAAAAATGCCAAGCCATTTTCCCACACTATACTGTTTGACATGGCCGTGATCACACTCGCTTAATATGCAAGTGAAATGAATGAAATAATGTCCTCATATTAGTTAAAAGAAAATGTTACCCTGCATTTATGTATCACTTTTTTTCAGTTGGACAGTGAGAAGGCAGTATTTCATTCAGCACAATATTTTTGCATATTAAGCGGGCAAGATCATGGCCATGGCAAGCAATAACATGGGAAAATGGTATTGCATTCCATAAAGGCATGAAAATGCCATATTTGCCAGCCTATAAGACAATAATTTTTTACCAGAATATCTTAGCTTTGTCGTAAATTGTCATTGATTGTTTGTGCTACTGTTTACAGCCGGGCATTGGACCACGACCAGAAATATAAGTAGCTGCAGCGATGATAAGTCTCTCAACAAAAGAATTGTTTAAGAACATTATGATATTGTGACTGAGGATCAAGTATATTGATTGTAACAAAACAATGCAGTTCCCTCTGTTTATGTGTGAAGACAACCAAAATATTCCAGTTATCTCTGCTGACTTTAGGAATCTGTATCGTTGTATGACATAGATTACAACAGTGTTTTTATGTCTGAGGGTTACTAATGGAAAAATTGTAAATGATGGCGGACATAAGACTTGATGACAGTAAAAGCAAAATTGAGGAGTTTCTCTGATTTAATCTCGAAAATATTGAGCAAGGAAAGGAAAAATATGTTTGGCAGTTAGATATTTTGCGTGATTTAGACTCAAGACATCAAAGTTTCTGAGACTGAGTCATCAGAAGAAGAGGATGCTGATAGCAATGATCATAGAGTTCTTGCAAATCTAGCAGATTGTAGCGATCCTTTTAATTTCATAAATAGTGTATAAAAAGTTGTGAAAGACTTGGACAAATAGAAAGAAAAAAATACATTACTGTATAGACAAATTCATTTGGAAATAATTGGTGACAGCTTCATGGATTTTTATTTGATATAAGTAGAGAAATTAAGGTAATAGTGAATGCATGTGCATGATATTTACAAAATTGTCTAAACAGGTAAAACTATATGGGTCACACGCAGCTAGACACAGCTTAGTGCTACTGGGGCTTTGTAAACTTTAACAAATAATTCATTTCCCTGGAAAAAGATTGTAAAAGAGGAAAAAAACATTACTGTTTGAAGAATCAAATCCAAAAATAATTAATCCACAAATTAAATTACAAAAGTCCTAGTAATAAAGTGTTCTAATAAATTCAAGTTTGAGTACTGTAAGAAAATTCAGGATTTAACACTCCTATATTGGTAATCCTAATAAAATTGTGATAAACTTTGTCCAAGAATTCTGTTCAAAATCAAATATTTCCAGAGATACAAATTAATCTTTTAAAAACCAAGTGAACTGAAGAAAAGTTCATATAAATTAAAAAACTGGCTACAATAAAAGATGACTTAACGTCATGTGTAAATGCCCAAAACAGAATATTTCACAAAAACAAAGATTATATCATATTCTAAAACTTAGTTTAAATAAAATCCCAAATTGTGAAATCAAGAAAATGGGGAGGAGTCACATTATCATGCTTAAATTATGTACCCCTAACATGACCCTGATGAGAACCAATCATTTTACTTTAAGAATGAAAAGTTGTTTACTTCTTAATTCACTACCACCCCCTAAAATGATTCATTATGGACGGTTTCATGTCAGCATGCTCACCAGGAGATATTTTGCTTTTGCAGCATGATGCATTTATAACTGGTAGGTATTCATGCCCATACAAATATGCATTGACTGCCATCGACTTTGCATGCAGATACAAATAAGTGTAGCTGCTATCAACTAAAACAGTGACTGAAGTTGCAGCTATATTTGAACGAATTCATCAATCTTGATATGGTGTTACGTCTATTGGATTTAAATTATTTATTTTTTAATTGTTAAATCCAAATTTGTCATTTAGGGTTTAATATTCATTAATTGGGAGATTTTTTCTAGAAAGTTCAGGCTGACCATCCTTTAACTGTAAACAAGTTTTTGACCTTGGCTTGTTGAACTAATTCCTGACCCTGCTTTAGACATTGTCAACAAGCTTCTAAAACTATTGGTTAATTTCAAGGACAACTTTTATGTTTAGTTCTTGGGTGTAGGAAATATCTAGAGTACGTGATTTAGTGAAGGCAGTCTCTTTCTGTGACCTTCCATGAACTTCTATCAATTTCTAGAAAATCACGTGATCACTTGTTTACTTAAGAAAAACAGTTATATAGACTGATGTTTGGGATAGAACAGTTTAGTAGATCTGGGCTTTAAAGTTAGTAGTAACTGTTGTGTATTTATGTTTGAGTTATAATTTTAATTATCTTGTTCTGGACATTGTGTCAATTCATTGAAAAAAGAGGATTTATTTATCTATTTGGAGGAGAAAACATGTGCTCATAATTCATTTGGATGATTATAAAACAAGAACTGCATCACGTGACATCATCAGCCATTTTGGATTACATCGTCAAGATTCGAACCTGGAACTATTAGAACATTTATTTATCAGGACTCTTGCAATTCCATTAGTGGATTATTTTTGTGAATTCTATATTGGATTAATGTTGGATTTGATTCTCTAAAACCGTAAGTTTACTTATTTTATGAAAATAATTGTACTTAATAAATTCATTGTTCAAGTTATACAAGCTTGTTAGTTTTCACTCTTTCTGTGTTGCTGCTTATTTGAGCCTAAGCACGTAACATAGATTTGGGGGCTCGTCCGGGATTGAGATTGAGATTGAGATTTAAATTAATTGGAATTTAAATTTGAATTTCCCCTAGTTTTTGAAAATTTTAAATCTTTAGTGAGACTGACACGCTTGTATCAAAATGACATCTAAGGTAGAAATATTTCTTTCTAATCCTACCCAGGAGCAATTAGATCTTTTCAAAAAAAGATGAGTTGGTTCAACTTGCTAGAAAATACAATCTTTCCGAAGTGAAGGCTTCTTTAACGAAACAATATATCAAACAAATTTTGGTTCAATATTTGGTAGAACAGGATGTTTTGGAACAAAGTGCTTTGATTTCGGTCAGTAAGTCTACACTAGACTCTGACATTAAATTAAAAGAATTAGAATTAAAATTCCAGATGGAATTAGAGTTAAGGAAGCTGGAATTTCAGGAAAGGGAGAAAGAAAAGCAGATTGAATTACAAAAAGAGCAGATGCGGATTGATAGAGAGAGAGAGGAGAAAGAGAGACAATTACAATTTGAAAAAGAAGAAAGAGAGAGACAAGAAAGGGAGAAAGAAAGACAATTACAATCTGATAAAGAGGAGAGAGAGAATTAGAGTTGAAGCTGGAATTTCAGGAAAGGGAGAAAGAAAGACAATTACAATTTGAAAAAGAGGAGAAAGAAAGACAATTACAATTTGTAAAAGAGGAGACAGAGAGGAAAGGTTACAAGAAAAACAAATTGAACGAGAGAGAGAGAAGGAAGAAAGGGAATATCAGTGTAAAATGAAAGAATTAGAGCTGGCAAGTGAGAATCACCATCATACTTCAAATCAAAATTTTGATTTAGCAAGGAATATTAGATTAGTGCCCCCTTTCAAAGAAAAAGAAGTAGACAAATATTTTATTCTTTTTGAAAAAGTTGCAGAAAATTTAAAGTGGCCAAGAGAGAATTGGACTCAGTTACTACAATGTGTAATTACTGGTAAGGCTAGTGAGATTTACACTTCACTGTCTGTTCAGCAAAGCAGTGATTATGACGTGGTTAAAGAATGCATTTTAAGAGGTTATGAGTTAGTTCCTGAAGCTTATAGGCAAAAATTTAGAAATTACAGAAAAGAAGCTGGACAAACTCATGTTGAATTTGCTAGACAAAAGGAGCAGTTGTTTGATAGATGGTGTTTAGCCAAGAAAGTTGAGCAAGATTATCAAAATCTCAAGCAAATTATATTAATTGAAGAGTTCAAAAACTGTGTCCATAATGATGTTAAAACTTATCTTGATGAGCATCAAATTGAAACCTTGGAAAATTCTGCGCGAGCTGCTGACGAATATTCTTTGACACATAAAGTTCCTTTTGTTAACCAGACTTCTACTCAACAATTTTATGGCAGAAAACTATTTCTGCCTAATTCAAGCCCTTCTAAAACTCAAACTAACACAACTTTCAAAAATCAGACTTTAGAGAAATTTGATTCTAAATCCTTGTCTCTTCCGACGTGTACCTATTGCAAGAAAGAAGGACACCTTATTTCTGATTACTACAAATTGAAAAATAGGCATCAGAATCAAAACAGACTTGTTCCAAATGCTCTTATTTCCAAGAGGTCAAGGTCACAGTCATGTATTGAAAGCAATACATTTGTTGGGTCTAATAAATCCCAGTCTGATTTTGATATGGAGAATTATGAACCATTCATATCGAAGGGTTCTATATCACTCTTGGGTGATTCAGCCAATCCCACCCCTATTAAAATTTTAAGGGACACAGGAGCTTCTCAGAGTCTTTTATTGTCAGGTACTTTGCCTTTTTCTGAGAAGTCTTCTTTTAATGAAAGTGTTCTTATTCAGGGAATAGAGTGCGGCTTTGTTATTGTTCCTCTCCATTGTGTAAATTTGTCATCAGACTTAGTGTCAGGACCTGTGACAATCGGAACAGTCTCGGTTTTACCCGTAGAGGGCATTGATTTATTGCTAGGCAACGACTTAGCTGGGGACAAGGTTGTGGTTAATCCACTTGTAACTGACAAGCCTAATTTGGATCAGGAAGTTGATCCAATTGAAAAAGAAATCCCTGATATATGTCAAGCTTGTACAGTTACCAGAGCTATGGCAAAGAAAGCTCTTGAGAATGAAGTTGAAAAGGGCAGTATTCCCTTGGCTGACATATGTATAGGTCAGGCTTTTGATGAGGTCACATTTACTTCTTGTTTGGATCAATCAGAAAGTATTGATCATAGTGCTCCTCTTTTAACAACTCATTCTCTTTATTCTAATCAGGGTGATGATTTTGAGAATGATGTTAAAGAATACAGCATTCCTTCAACTGACGCTTGTATAGGTCAGGTTTTTGATGAGGTCACTTTTACTCTTGGTTTAGATCAATCAAAAGGTATTGATCATAGTGATCCTCTTTTAACAACTCATTCTCTTAATCAGGGTGATAAACGACAGTTACTTGTCGTTGAACAGGAAAAAGATCCTGAGATCTCCTGTTTGTTTCAATGGGTCATAAATGAGAATGAAGTTACTGAAGTTCCTGTCTGTTATGTCATTAAAAATGGAATTCTTATGAGAAAATGGAGACCTCCTGAGGTACCTGTTGCTGATGAGTGGTCAGTGAACTATCAAATAGTAGTTCCAGAACCTTACAGACAGGAAATACTTAATCTGGCCCATGAAACTCCTTTGGCTGGTCATTTAGGGATTAAGAAAATGTATCACAAGATCTTGACTCACTTCTATTGGCCAAAAATCAAAAGTGATGTTGCCAAATACTGTAGATCTTGTCATACTTGTCAAATGGTAGGAAAAACCAATCAGAAGATACCTAAGGCTCATCTGCAACCTATTCCTGCCTTTGATATATCATTTGGTAGAATTATGGTAGATTGTGTAGATCCCTTACCCAAGACCAAGTCAAGTAACCAATACTTGTTGACCATTATGTGTGCGTCAGCAAGGTTTCCAGAGGCTGTTCCGTTGAGGAATATAAAATTTAAAACTACAGTAAAAACTTTGATAAAGTTTTTAACTCAGTATGGCCTTCCCAAATCTATTCAGTTTGACCAAGGTTCAAACTTCATGTCTGGAATTTTCCAGCAAGTTATGAATGAATGCCCAATTCAGCAATTCAAGTTAAAAATGAAACTATGGGTTGAAAGAACTACAAGGGAGAGAACTTTTGAGTCTGATAATGGAGTTGTGTTACTCTTGTTCATTCTTCTTACTTTTCTTCAAATTAGATATTATGGCCCTTACAAAGTTAAGAAGAAAATGAATTAGTTAAATTATAGTATTAGTGCTCCTGGGATCTAAATAAATTATAGGAGTACCAGTATATTGAAAGAGATAGCCATATTAAATATGTAATTAATTTAGTGGTACCTGTCCCACATAGTGAAGAAATATCATCGGATTCTACTGACATTCGAGCGACAAATTGATGGAATTCAGAAATTATGAAAAATCTAGATCAGAAACTTTCACATTTGCAAGTGCAAGAAAGAAATGAACTGAAAGTTATTATTATTATATGAGCACTTATGTCAAGAGATTCTTACAAGGACAAACAAAATTTTCATGACGTTGAAATTGAGAATTCCAAACAGCATTCATGCAGGATGAGTCCACTCAAACAGGAATACTTGAAAAAGGAAATTCAATATTTGCTGGAGAATGATTTTATCAAGCCCAGTAAAAGTGATTGGAGTTCACCATGCATACTTGTTCCAAAACCAGATAAAATTTTCCGTATGTGCACTGATTAAAGGAAGGTGAACAGTGACAAAAAAAAACAGATTCATTCCCATTACCAAGAATTGACAATTGTATTGATAAAATTGGGAATGCCAAGTATGTCACCAAATTTTGACCTTCTGAAAGGATTTTGGCAGATTCCACTACGGAATGAGCAAAGGAAAACTAAACATTGTGACTCCAGAAGGACTCTACCAATATAAAGAAAGTCCATTTCAGCGTCTCATAAAAATGTTCATCACTGGTCTAGAAGTTTGTGACGTCATCAACAATGACACCTGGAGAGAACATCTAGCAACAATTAGAAAATTCTTTGACAGACTCACTAATGGGTGTATGACTGTTAATTTATTTAAAAGTGAGTTCTGCCCTGCTAGAGTGGCTTTCTTGGGACATTTTGTGGAACATGAACAAATTAAAAGGTTGAGGCTATATCTAGATGATATAATTTGCAGACGCTTTTTCCTGTGTATAACAATTTATTATACTGTGTAATTTGTACTAGTTCTTTTAACCTCATATGTAAACTGATTTGTGATAAAAAGAAAGTTTTATCATATAAACCTTTCTTTTTATTTTATGGGGGAAGGTGTTACGTCTATTGGATTTAAATTATTTATTTTTTAATTGTTAAATCCAAATTTGTCATTTAGGGTTTAATATTCATTAATTGGGAGATTTTTTCTAGAAAGTTCAGGCTGACCATCCTTTAACTGTAAACAAGTTTTTGACCTTAGCTTGTTGAACTAATTCCTGACCCTGCTTTAGACATTGTCAACAAACTTCTAAAGCTATTGGTTAATTTCAAGGACAACTTTTATTTTTAGTTCTTGGGTGTAGGAAATATCTAGAGTATGTGATTTAGTGAAGGCAGTCTCTTTCTGTGACCTTCCATGAACTTCTATCAATTTCTAGAAAATCATGTGATCACTTGTTTACTTAAGAAAAGCAGTTATATAGACATGTTTGGGATAGTTTTTTTTTTTTTTATGGTTTGACGCCATTTTTCAGCACAATATATAGGCTATACATGGCGGCCAGTATTAGTGGTGGAGGAAGAAACCGGAAAAACCCCGGAAAGAACCACCGACCCACGAGAAGCTACTGGCAAGCTTTCTCACTTAACTACATTAGCCGAATCTTAGACTCGAACCCACGCAGACAGAGGTGAGATGGCAGTGGTCCGTAACGGACAGCGCTTTAGACCACTCGGCCACTCGGGGCCCCCATGTTTGGGATAGAACAGTTCAGTAGAATCTGGGCTTTAAAGTTAGTAGTTGTGTATTTATGTTTGAGTTATAATTTTAATTATCTTGTTCTGGACATTGTGTCAATTCATTGAAAAAAGAGGATTTATTTATCTATTTGGAGGAGAAAACATGTGCTCATAATTCATTTGGATGATTATAAAACAAGAACTGCATCACGTGACATCATCAGCCATTTTGGATTACATCGTCAAAATTCGAACCTGGAACTATTAGAACATTTATTTATCAGGACTCTTGCAATTCCATTAGTGGATTATTATTGTGAATTCTTTATTGGATTAATGTTGGATTTGATTCTCTAAAACCGTAAGTTTATTTATTTTATGAAAATAATTGTACTTAATAAATTCATTGTTCAAGTTATACAAGCTTGTTAGTTTTCACTCTTTCTGTGTTGCTGCTTATTCGAGCCTAAGCATGTAACAATGGATTGTCTGCCGGCCTGCGATGGCCACAGTTGCTACAGTTGATCCAGGCAAAGAATTTATTCATGAGACTACACAATGTAAAAATCGGACGAGGACACAACACATTACATTGTGATCAGGCAATCATTAAACGATTTAATTGAACACTTGCTGATTGATTGTTTGGATATCAGTAAGCTCAGAAAATATCCAACCCATCAATGCAGTCTCAAATAAAAAATACCATTTAAGTGACATGACTCTTTTTCACTGGTACTTGGTAACATGACAGGTATTTATATGAACCCAGTGAACTTGAAATCAGTATTAAAAAAAAGTAACTAGGTAATCCTATTTGGTGTGTAAACACACATGAAATTCCAGGCATGGTAAGATCAATTAGCAGGCCTACAATATACAGACTAGATCATCAATCCTCAGTGTGGATTTGTCCATGAACAGTTAAAGTAGTTCCTGAGAATACTCAATTAACACCAGCATGGATTCACAAGCAAATCAAAGCACTTGCTCCCAGAACTAGTTTCATGGGGCTTGTGCCCAGACATCCATTACATTCAAAACAGGTCAGCATCACATTCACACGTGTGTGGCCAAGAATACTGTTGATTCTGTCCATGGTAAATTTTCTTGGATCATTAGACACATACAGCCACAATATTATTGTGTTACAGCATGATTGTTTTGTTGTTGTTTCAACTCCATGATGAACTCAGCATCAAGATCAAACTCCTCTGCTGTTTGTCATTTTGCTAATAACAGTTAATTATTTTCTCAGTGTAAAATGCTGCATTGCTGGTTTTCTGAAAAATGTGTTTTTATTGATAACCAATCAAGTGATATATTTAATTTGTTCTGGGGTACCATGCATATCTTATCCGAGATGATGATTCTAGGAATATATTGCTCACCTGTGCGCTCTGATGTCTACTCTTCATCCACCATCTGATAGTTATCTGTGATAACCTTCCGTAGTTGAGACATTTTTGTAATCCTCAATACTGTTAATTATACTAAATTTGACCATTTGATGTGATCATTAACTATCCAGTTATTAGTATCCAAGATGTTAATCTGTGTGAAGAATGAATGGTTATATTATATCCCAGAGTCCAATCACTTGATGGCTCTGCTGGTGCATTCTCAACAGCATCAACAGTAACAACAAATGATATCATTAAGAATGAGCTTTTTATTTCATTGGTAATCCATCACTTGCTAGCACGCCAGGAATCTCAACATTAACATTCAGTCAACGTGTGTGTTCTGGAAAATAACACAATGGAACTGGTAGATCTAGAAATTTATCTGTGAAGTGAGAATAGTTTACATTGAAGTGAATCACAAACTATTTTCTAGATGTGACTTTAAGATCCTTATTCCACATCAGGTTCCAGGAATCATCAGTCATCATCTTTGGAATTACAGAGCACATTATCTTGATTTGAATCCTACCAGGTTGTAGTCATAATTGCACTTTTAGCTCTCCCAGCAATATATTAGTGTCCCTGTGATCATATAACATTTCTTCCTAATAATCTATGGATTCTTTCAACCATGTGATGATAAATATGGCAAAGGGCGGTGGTTGACCAAGACTTAACACCCCACTGCTTCATCTCCCTGGCAAGATGAGTTGGGTTTAGTAATATCATATCAGAATTCTAAACAATTTAAATGTGTGTGTTTCTCCAGAACTACCAGGGCCATTAAGATAAACCGTTTTATGTTGTCATGTAGGATCATACACTGATAGTGCCTCCAATGGCTTTGGCAACTGTTCATTTTCGCAGTACCCAGGAACAGGTTTATATTCTGCAGACTCAGACAAATCAATTATCATCTCGTTTTTTTTATTTGTCAGTGCCCTGAGAGCTTCACCTGTACTTATCACAAGTTTATCTAGCAGTGTTATCTTTGACCCACTGATATAAAATGAATCTGTAGTGACTCTGAGAGAGTCCATTGGAAATTGAGTGATCATTGATAAAGATTTATCCAAACATAGGCGAGCATCGAAGATCTTAAATGAGTAAACTGCA
This sequence comes from Unio delphinus, assembly GCA_029339505.1. Taxonomy (NCBI): domain Eukaryota; kingdom Metazoa; phylum Mollusca; class Bivalvia; order Unionida; family Unionidae; genus Unio; species Unio delphinus. The sequence continues at coordinate 11,466,378 of JAQISU010000076.1, forward strand.
GTGAATCACCATGATAGTAGCTGATAATAGTATCCAGCGGCATTCCATCTTGTAGATTTCCAAGGTTTCTATCCACAAATATACCATTCTTTGTTGTATCAGCAATTATAAAGTCGAGTTCTGCATTGTAGATGATCAATCACATACATCATCCTTTATTGCCAGATGAGACTTCATGTGTAAATTTACAAATGATTTTTCCAGCTATATATTTGATAAATGATAAATCCATGCGGTGATTGCTTTATGGTTCTGGCATCCAAACCTCAGTTTGACATCTAGATGAAATTATTGCTTCACCGATTGTCAGTGATAATAATAGAAATGAGGACTTTTTATAGCGTCTAATCTTTCAAAGCTCTAAGCACTTTACAAAATCTATAATGATATGACTACAGAAAAACAAAAAACAAAAACCATGAAATTGGAAAACATAAAAAATGCTGAAAACATTTAAGGTACAAAACATTATTAGGTCTATAAATTTGTTCCTGCAGTCGAAACTGGTGAGTTTTAAGAGCACTCTTAAAAAGGATCACTGTATCTTTATGTCTAATTTCAATGGGCAATTCGTTCCACATGGTCGGGCCCATGTATGCAAAAGAATGTTGTCCATAAGACTTCGTTTTCATAGTGGGAACAATGAGTATACAATTGTCAGAAGAGGAGTGTAAGTATCTTGCTGGTGTATACACATGGGTGAGGCCAGATAGGTATGTTGGACTGGAGTCTGTCAGAGAAACATAGCATAGAGAACAAATTTTGTGTTTGATTCTGTATCGAATGGATAGCCAGTGTAGGGTACAGAGCACTGGTGAGGTGTATTCTGATCGAGGTACTCAAAAGATGATCCGAGCAGCTGTTTTTTGAACTATTTGAAGTTCTGGAGTAGATATTGTGACAAACCAGACAGAATTGAGTTACAATAGTCCAGTCTTGAAAGTACTAATGAATACACAAGCGTTTTAGTGGCATCATCTGAAAGATATTTGCAAATGGAGCTGATGCATCTCAGCTCAAGATATGCACTGTTGCATATGATCATGATATGTCAGTGCAATGTGAGAGTACTGTCGAGAGTTACACCTTGTATCATACTGACTGAATTTAATGTTGATGTTGCTGATATTTATTGTTTGAGGTAAAAGATGTAAATGAGAAAGTTTTATGTTGTGATCAGAATGGCCTCAGTTTTATCAGCATTCATCTGCAGCTTGTTACATGTCATTCATGATTTCACATCATAAATGCACCTCTCTACTCCTTGGATGGTAGTATCAACTTCAGTTGGGTGGCTAGATTTGTATATTTGGGTGTCATCAGCATACAGTTGTTGAGAGACTGGGTGATGATCTATAATACTTGAGAGTGACTGAGTGTATAGAATGAAGAGAACAGGTCCATGAACATAGATCAACTGGGCTGGAGTTTATTCCATTTGCAGAAACAATTTGTGTCCTGTTGGCTAAATAGGACTTGAACCACAGTTAAGCTGTATTCTGAATGCCAAATACATGCTGGAGACAGTGAAGTAATATATCATGGTCTGTTGTGTTAAATGCTGCATACAAATCAGGGAGGGTGAGGACTGTAATCTTGCCACTATCCAAAGCAGAGAGAATGTCAGTAAATACTTTCAGAAGAGTAGTTTCAGTACTGTGGCAAGGGGGATATGCAAACTGTACATTGCTAAAAAAGACTGTTTGAATTCAGGTTGGGTTAGAACAACTTTTTCTAAGATTTTTTATATGAACTGGAGATTAGAAACTGGGTGGTAGTTCTTTAAATTGTTATGGTCAAGTGTTGGTTTCTTCAGCAGAGGCTTTATGATGGCAGTTTTGAAAAATGATGGGAATTCCCCGGATGAGAGAGAGATATTAATAACCAGTACCGGATTTACCATTGCACTTAGGTATGCTTAAGCATAGGGCCCTGTTGGCCAGGGGGCCCGTCTTCTTGGCAAAAAAATTTTACGATGAATTTTTCAAATGGTTTTAAAAAGTCAAAGCATCCAAATGTTTTCCTAAAAGTTATATAAGTGAAATTTGTCTGTAGTGTTTGGGTTGAGTACCATCTGTGGGGTTTTCTGAGTGGTTTGATTAATTCCAGCTGAACCTGGCGTGGTGTCTTTGTGATTTTGTATATTAGATGTAGTGAGTTGAGGATAGTTGATTTATATGTTTGGTTATGGTGATATGTTGTTCTTGTAGAAGTATAGCCAGAGTAGATAATTGTGTATAGAAATCTGTTAGTAAGTTGGCTTTTTTCTGTGAAGTATATGCGGTATGGTTTATGAATCTTTGATTGTTATGTTGTATAGAAGTGTTTGTGTGTATCATTGTTTTTCATTGAGTGATGATATTAAAGTGGTGCCATCATTTTCTGGAGTATTTTTTTGCAAATTCGATCTAGTTTTGTTGCATATTTTTATACAACTGTCTGTTTTAATTTTTGATATTATATTGTTAATTTCTTTTGTTAATTTATTACATATTTATTTTAAATTTGTATTATTCAGTTCCCAGAATCAAATCCAAACAACTGATATTACTGCTCCAGCTCTTTAATTCTAACAATGAGTAGACAATATGAAAGTGGTGCAAGTAAAAGAAAACGCCAAAAAGAACAAAAAGATATAGTCAAACATTTAAAGCCCATCATCTCATTTGGCTTTGCATACCTGGGACAAACAAGTTCAACAGCAGATACAGAAGATTCAGATGTGTTACATGGCACCCTGGAACATTGTCAGTAACTCCAAGTACCATTAGATCCACAGACACGGAAGCTTCAGTTTCCCCCACCAAATAAATGTACAGAATCGCTCTTCTACTGATTTTATTGTCAAGAATGATGTAGGTTTATGGACCGCATTGAGCAATGAAGAAATTTCACACTGGATTGAGAAAGGCCCTTTGAAATGTCAACACTGGGTTAGACCTTTCACAACTTCGAAGCAAACCTACAAGAACCAAACTTGTTCATGGTCAGGAAGTTTATTCTTCTCCACTAAAATAAATGGAGAAAGCTACCCTTGGGAATAGCTAGTATATTCTCCAACAGAAGGAAAAGTCTATTGTTTTGTATGCAAACTTTTCTCAAAATTATCTAAGAATGTTTTTTCACTTTCAACTCTAGCTTCTTCAGGATTTGATAACTGGTCTCATCCACAAATTATTAAGACCCATGAAAATTCAAATAGTCATATGGACTCTATGTTGACCTACTTAACAAGAAAATATGGTCAGACGCTTACTATAAAACTTGATGAGCAAGTCAGAGCAGAACAGGAAAACTGGAGGCATTTACTTCAGCGAGTAATGGCAGAGAATGTGGATTGGCTTTTAGAGATGATGAAATTTTCAGCTCACCAAACAACAGAAACTTTCTCGGTTTGCTGGAATTGATTGCCAAATTTGATCCCTTCTTATGTACCCACATAAACCAGCATGGAAATAAAGAATCTTAACATCCATTATACCTGACCAAAACCATATGTAAAGAAGTTATCTAGCTAATGGCTAAAAAAGTTCTTGACGAAATAGTGAAAGCAATCAAAGAAGCAGGATATTTTAGTGTATCGGTTCATTCAACACCTGATGTTTCCAATGTTGTTCAACTCACTGTAATTGTTAGATATGTTTCTCCCCATGATGAAATACCAGTGGAATGATTTTTGACATTTATTGATCTGAAGAATCACACAGGTGAAGGAATGGTTGAATTGATACTGAACTTCTTTGAAGAACTTGAAATTGATTTCAGTAAATGCAGGGGTCAATCATATGGCAATGCATCTAACATGGCTGGAAAGTATAATGGCGTTCAACAGAAGATTCAGGAAAAGAATAAGTTTGCAAAATTTATTCCCTCTGCTGGACTTCCTTAAATCTGGTTGGAAAAGCTGTAGTTGACTCTTGCCTGGATTCAGTGAATTTCTTTGGCGTGGTCAATGAACTTTATTGCTTTTTCTCAGCCTCTACAAGATGGTGGGCAGTGCTGAAAAACTTCTTGCCACCAGTCAAATGTTCTGCAACATTTATCTGACACAAGATGGGAGGCCCATGCCAGAGCTACGACAGTGATCAGTGAAAGTTATGTTCACATTCTTAAAGCACTGTCACATCCATGATATGATGACACTGAAAAGGGTGATACTAGATGACAAGCTCAAACAAACTCTGTTGCAGAAAATGGAAGAATTTGATTTGTGTCCATGTTTCATCTATGGACAGGTTTGCTTGAGCAGTTTCACAAAGTAAGTAATGCCCTTCAAAGTACACAGATTTTATTGACCACGTGTGCAAACCTATACAGCACACTTCTGCAATTTGTTTCCAGCACACGGGAAAACTTTGATGAGATTGAGGAGCAAGCAAAAACTATTAATAATAATAATAATAATAATAATGCTTTATTTATAGAGGGTGACTCATTAGCCAAGGACTATTCTCCCTTGAGGCCCTCTTAATGAAAGTATAACAAATGCACATTGTGTGAAGAAGCAATAATTAGAGCTTAAATTAGCATGTTTCGTATTAAAATACTAAATTCCATTATCTGTTAGAAACACATGCGTGCTCCTGATATCTCTTCTTAAATACTCTAATATTTTCAGCCGATTTTACATGTAGTGGAAGCTTATTCCACAGAACTGTACCAGAGTATTGAAAACTCTTTTTGAATTGCTCTGTTCTTGGTTTTGGTACTAGAAGGTTTCCATGTGAGATTGATCTCAACTGGTATTGTGTTGAAAAAGGCCTGAATAAGTCCTGAAGATACTCTGGTGCAGTTCCATGTAGACATTTATATAAAAGAACTGCCTTGTGAAAATCTATCCTGTCATATATTGTGAACCATTTGAGTTCTGTAAATAATGCTTTTGAGGGATGGTCAACAGATGTATCTAAAATTACACGTGCTGCTCGTTTCTGGAGTTTATAAATCCTGTCAAGCTCAGATTTAGCACAGTTTCCCCATACATTAGAACAGTAATCCATTGTTGCAAGAATATACGTCTTGTAGTATAGATTGCGAGTTTCCATAGGTAAATATTTCTTGATTCTACCTGATGTAGAGTACAGAACTCTCCAAAGAAGGCGTAGAGTACGAAAACGATACCACATGATGATGGTTGTGCAATTGAAGCCTTGGATCATACTAAATTCCTCAAAGTGATAAGTTTAGGATACATCATTGATCCCTGTAATTGATGCTCTTCACTCAAATTTAGACAGAAGAGCTATTGTGTATAGGAGTGTTGCTGACAATTTCTCATTTTTAATTATCTGCAAGTAACGAGGGAACAAATTCACCATAGTGTCAAGACTAGAACAAGAATATCCAAAGGATGTTGATCTCAGTTGTGTTGATGAACTCTTGACTTTCTACTTGTATGTCAAACAGACTCATGCAGAAAAAGAAAGTTTCAACCACCAAAACATATACCAGATAATTAAACAGGAGAAAATTTAGGCTGCTTTCCAAATGTGGAAACAATTTTTAGATTGTTCCCGTGTTTGATGGTCACTAGATCATTTTCTAGGCTGAAAAGGATAAAAAAAAATGACCTTCATTCAACAATGTCACAAGAGCGTCAATCTGGTCTGAGTATTCTCTGTATCATCATCATCATCATCATCATCATTCTCTTGACCTAGCGTGGTCGTTGAGGCACTGTGCTGCTGAACTTCTGACCAGTTCCCTCCATATGTCTCGATCGTGTGCTAATGCCCGTGTCTCCAAAAACTTTTCCTGGTCCATTCTGTGATGTTGCCACTCCACTTTTTTCTCTGTCTACCTACCTCTCCTTCTACCACCTTGGACACTACCCTGCAGTACTGTTGTGGATAGACTGTTGGCTCTAGTGACATGGCCATACCATTTCAGCTTTCTCTTTTTGACAGTGGTAAGGTCTTCATATTGACCTACTTTGTGCCTGATGGTGTTAGGCACTTCTTCATTTGAGATGTGGTCAGCGTAAGAGAAGCCAAGGATGGTTCTGTAGCATCTCATTTCAAGTGCTGGATTCTTCCTTGTAATTCTTTTGTCAGGGTCCAGGCCTCACATGAATGCTCTCATTAGTCGGATTTTAGTTTTCAGACAGATATTCTTGTCTCTCCATATGGGTCTTAGCTTTGACATAGCTGCCGTTGTTTGTGCTGCCTGTGATAAAATTTCTGCTCTTGATCCCTCTTCGGTGACTATGGAACAAAGATATTTGAATTGGCCCACTGTTTCCAGTTCCTGTCCTCTGATCTTAATCTTGGTTGAGATTTGTTTGCCACTATTTGTCATCAGCTTTGTCTTCTTGACTCCACATCTTCTTTGAGAATGGGGAAATCATCATTGTTGAGTTTGGAACTTCAAGCACCTCTGGGTTTCCTGTGGATGGATGGTTGTAGAGTTCTTTACATTACTCAGACCATCTTTATTCTTTCTGCAATATCACTCGCATATGTGATGCATTTTCCATTTTCGTCTTGAATGGTACTTACCTTTTGGTTTCTTCTGTCTGGTGAGGTCTTTCACAATATGGAATGCCTTTTTGCTGTTATTCTTTATCAGACTGTATACTTATTAGATAATGATAAAGTGCGACTAACTGATTTTGATGAAATCATTGATGAGTTTGCACTCAGGAACTCTCGAAGGAAGATGCTCTGACATTATATAGCCTACTGTAAAAATGTAAACTGGTGTTAAGAGGGTAATACAAAAACATGGCAATTTGATTATTTGACTGTTTTGTGTAAACAGTAAACTTCTTCATCAATCATCATTGTAAAAATAATGATTGATCAGGTAACACATAATATTTTAACTACCCCTAAATTTCCTAAGTATGTATGCCTGACTACCTGTGTAGGCCTACCGGGCCTACCTCCTTCAGGGCCCCACATAAGGGGCTTCTTAACTTAACTAGAACTGGGCCTCTTTTGTCCTAAATCCGGCACTGTTAATAATATCAGTTAGTGAAGGCAATATTAGATCTAAACATTCAAGCAGCAGTGATGTCGGAATTGGATCAAGTTCATATCACTTTGGTGCACTCTTCATCACGATTTTTTGTACTAAATCCATAGAGACAGGTTCAAATGCTCCTAATGTTGTCTCTGAAATTCTGTATCATAACTGTATGGTGATGAGTCGATTGAAATTATATTGTCAAGCTTTGCAGAAGGTCTGCTGGAGAGAAGGTAGTTGGAAGTGGTGTACATTTGTTCCTTGACATTAGTTTGTTAGTTATCTTGAAGAGATCTTTGCAGCTGCAACTCTCAGTGATCTTAGTATTGTAGTGGATAATTTGGCTAAATGGACCATGTTTGTGACGTTCTTCTTAGCGGCTTTTTAGATTTGCTTATGAATAGTGAGTCATGGTGGAAAGCCTCTCTGCTTTACAGCGATGTCTTTTAGCAGTGCAAAGCTGGTCCTTAACACTGCAATACCATGGAGAACACATTTTTTTTTATTGATACTCTGCACTTGGTGGCTGGGGCATGTTTTTCAAGCAATTGAACTTGTGCAGTTATAGAGTTGTTCTGCTGTAGGATGTAAGCAAGTTATTGGGCTTTCTTGGATGTCATGCATTAGTTGGTTCTATTATCATACAGAGGTTTCTCTTAGTAGCAAATAAAGGTTGAGGGTTGGGGACTGATACATCCAGATGGCATATAATACAGAGGTGATCTGATGCAAGTTCGTAGGATACAAGGGTGAATCACAGAATATTATCATCAGGTCTATGAAGAATCCAGTTTAAAATGTGACCATGTTTTTGGGTAGGTTGGTTAACTGAATGTTTAAGGTTGAAATTATTGAATTTCCATATTCTGGAAGATTTAGAAACTGCTTCAAAAAGATAGATTCAGTCAGCTTATTCTTTCTACTAGGAGGAGGAGGGCAGTAGAGGCAGAAATTATGGACTGACCTTTGTTTCAGTGTGAGTGTTGTTTGGCTAAATTCAAATGATGTGTGGCACATATTGAAGGTTGTGTTGTACTTAAGACATTTTATCATGGAATTCATTGTGATGACAGCAATTCCACCTCCGCGAGAGTTGCGAGGGGGGGGGGGAATGACTTGACGGAGTAAGCGGTGGGTATTAAATCCACGCACATGGGCTCATCACCTGATGTTTTTAGCAGGAAGATGAAGTCGATATATTGGTCATTGATAAAATTAATTATTTCTTTGTGCCTTTCCTGTGGTCCTACTGATTGGCCGTTGAATAATTCAATACGCAGTGGTATCTCTGGAACGATTTAAGATGAATTTGCACCAGGTTGTCAAAATTAACAGCTGAATTTTTAAATTGTTTATCTTGAAAGGGAGATAATTGAAATTCTTCCTGTTCTACGCCAGCCAGCTTTGAAACAACGTTTCTTGTTTTGCTTCCGTTTACATTTAAGTAATGATGAATGTAGCCTCAGTTTGTTTAGTATTGAGTACAATGTAGTATGAAGAGCCAAGGTGTTTTCATTTAATTCAATTAATGAGGGTCCATCATAGCGTAAACGGGTTGACTGGCAATGATGTGATGGGGGTTTATTAAAAAGCAATGGATTTCTTAACAGTGGAAGAAAACAGCTGAGAAAAATTCTAATTGCCCTCATTCCCAAAACAAGGAGATGAAGAAACACATATGAACTGAACAGCCAATGCGTGATGAAACAGAATAATATAGACAAAGATAGACAACAAGCACATATATCATTAAAAATAGCACAGAAATGGAAGAGCTGCATCAAGCTGGTTAAACGATAGCGGCCATATTTCTGGAATGGAATACCACTATATTGGCATCAAGCATATTTCTCAGAATCACTTTTGGAGCCCAGCAATGTCTTTTCTTTGCACAGTAGTACATGAGATTTATCTCTTGATTTGGTTCATTACAATGATGACCAAACTAAATAGTGATGACTGGATGAATGACCAAACCAAATAGTAATAACCGGATGAATGATTATATCTTAGCAAATCAAGTTAAATTACAATCCACTGACAGCTTGTTGTTTATTGCAACTCAAGTCATTGAGTGTGTTGGATGCCCAAATCTCTCATAATACCTCTTACATTCACCCATCCCAAGAAAGCGTTCAGGATAACACACAACCATATCAACCAAAATGTCATCTCAGTAATCATATTTAGTATTCCAGAGACTGATTTGTCCATATTTGACACATGAACATTGAATATCCTCAAGGAATTCTCGAGGTGTTGGTTGCCATGATTTTTTTCTCCAGCAAAAGTCAGCAACGACGGATGAGATAATAAAACGATTATTCAATTGTTTTACTGGATCTGTGTTGGCTGTGTATTTTTGTGCAACATTATTCATTTGATCATGAAGAGATTCAGTACGATAAAGATCACCATACTGTAGTGCCAATTGAACAAATGCATGATTGTTGATGGATTGCTAGCAACTAGACTGCTCGCAGTCTGACTGTTAAGGGTCTGCACTCTCAAACATCCACACCGACACAGGGTTGTGCTTACTGATATCATATATGCACTCAAGAAGATCACCACAGTAATATCTAACTGACTTTTCTTGTATAAATATCATTATACTCTGTGTCCATGCATGAGAGTTATGATCAATTATTACTATCAGAGATCCCCTCGTTTGATACATTTATGTGTACAAGATATCATGGTTATTGTTACCATTATTTGGAATGTTTAGTTTCATTTCCAGCTCAGCAATATCACTTATCTTAGCTTCATGCTCTCTGATGCCCTTGCCCACTCATTGATTTTTTTGTTGTTGTCGCATTGAAGATCTTTAAGACCATTTATCATATTTGGTCATGAAGTGTTCTATGATTCTACATGCTTTAGAAAAATGTTCGTCTTCCTCATTAGTTGAAGAGCATCAATTATGAGGTTCATTTAACAGATTAACCCCTAGCGGTGCATTTAGGTGGCAGGAGGTAGTAGCCTACTGCCAAGATATGTAGTGTTGAGGTCATATATGATACACTAAAGTGGGTGGTGTTATAGAAAGGTAGACAGATTTAGCTCTACAATGATACCATATAATCTGGACATTTTAGTTACACTACAAAATAAAGGGGGGAAAAAAATTTTGGACCAGTTTTTTTTTCTCCCAAAATTCGTCTGTGGTCTGAATCCGATTTTGTGTCCATATTTAAGACTTTTTGGCATCAGTTCTAAGGCAGACCAGTCTGAAGTGCAGATAAGGATAAGATGGGCAATTTTAATACAGAATCTTCTCCATACAAAAATGAGCACAAAAAAACTTTAAAAAAACTCAAACTTTTCACCTTCTGCTCATGCACAAGCAAAATAACTACTGTATATACTTGTGTATAAGCCTGTTCGCGTATCATCCGACCCCCCCCCCCCCCAAACTGAATTTGTAAAACTTATAAAGTGCATGACCCGTGTATAAGCCGACCCATAATTTCTAAACTACCGGTACATCACAAGATGCACAAAGTGAGTTCTGAATACATTTATTTAGGCTAATCACATTATTAAATAAAATGAAAGTAAGAAAGCTAATTTATATGTTGAAATAAAAACAATTCTAAAGTGTTCAGTCTTAATGGAAATTTAATTAATCCTTGTTCTGAAATCATGAATTATAAAAGTTCAATCACTTTTAGAATCCTTCAAATTCAGGCTCTGTATCAGACTTGCCAAACAGTTCATGAAACTCGGCTTCTGTTACGGGCGTGCTTTCATCATATACGTCATCATGGTCATCCAGTAGTCCGGTTCATAAAACGAGAACACCAGCTGGCTGATGCAACAAATTTTGAATCTGCCAACTTATATTTATAAATATTTGCCATCTGCATATTATGTAGACAAATTGCCGCCAGTCCCATACTTGGCTTCTAGTTCACAAAAAGTTTGCATGCTGCAGCACAGTTGTTATTTGCTTCTGCATATTCAGTAATGTTAAGTTTGAATGCTGCATCATAAGCAGAACGCTTTCTTTTACTTCCAGTACTATTCATTTTATCTGATTGAATTGAATATAAACTTCTAGAGAGATTAAACTGAAATAATTATAGTAGTAGTAGACTATTTATATACCTTATCCTGTAGTTATTTCCATGTGTGGTTGGTTATTAATTTGTATATGATAATTATTTATCATTGTTGTTTATTTGTATTTTTTTTTAAAACTACCAGTAGTGTGATTCAATTGATCAAAAAATGATTGGTTTCAGCATGGACAATATTCAAGTATTGTGACAGTTTATAACTTTGAGCAGAAACCATGTCCACTACCATATCTCAGTAAACAATACATCTGAGAGTCAGCATGTATTAGTAGTCATTGGCATTGTGCAACAAAACCAACCTATTATCTCCGAGGCATTTACCACAGATTAAGCATATGGTAGCTATTGTACAACACTCTACCGCTAACAAACCACTTTGCTTTACAAACAACTAAACAACAGTAGAATATAAACTGTGGCTGCCTATTACGTCTAAAACACCTATCAAAGAAATCCCACAAATTATATTGTTTTACAGTTATTCACACTGACTCAAATATTGCACTGTTATTTACCCTTCCTAATCGTGCATGCAACAAACCCCTATGGCGCCTCTCGCTATTGTTCCTTTAAAAGTATTGTACATGTATTTCTACTCTCAATCAAAATGTTTGTCGATATACCTTCAGCATTGTAATTCTTTTATTTTTTTTATGTAGATTCTTTTCATATTTACACTGAAATAAGCTAGTGTGCAATTGTACGATACCGTAGAGTTTAATGATTACTGATTAGCTGAGGGTTAAATAATTGACTAGAGATTACTAATATTGCGTTTTTTTTGGAAAATACACATATTTCCATGGTTCAAATAACACATGTGGCTGTATTTTCTGGTGGTTGGACATCTGTCAAATAGACGTCAAGTACGTTAAAACGTGTTTTTCATTCATTATCCTACGACTTAAGTTAGCAAAGAAATATTTGTTTTACTTAACGACAGGACAGATCTTATGAGCCATGTGGCATCATTAGGCATGTGATCTCATCTTCGGTGATCGACAGAAACAATAAATACTGTAAAACGAGGAAAAAAAGCATACATTTCAGACTTGGACCTTGACCCGCAGATAAGTTGAACCCCCTTCTTCCAGGCCTTATTTTTTTTCCTAAATTTTTCTGCTTATACGCGAGTATATACTGTAATGGAAAACATTTGTAACACAACTAGGTATTGGGCTAATGAAAAATTGCTTGGAAGTTGATGTATTAAAATGTATTCATAAATAGTCCCCAAAATGTGTAACTTTCCTACTCGTATTTCATGCAAAAGCCTCCAGGGGTTAATGTGTTATAGGGATTTAATGCATTCCTCCTCTTCTAACATATTATGAGTGGGTAAAAGATTTGAAGAAATAATGAGTTTTAGAGTTAAATATATTTCTTGTATAGTACTTAAGTAGTTATTACAGGGCTTGAAAAGTTTATAAAACTCCACTCAGGCAAGTAACATTACTAATAGTTGTTTCATTCTAGAGTTAGCACTTACTCAACAAACTATTGTAAAAATGTAAATGCTGATTATATTAATGACCTAAATTCAGTTATATGAAAGATTGTTTTCCAAAACTTATTCTTTGAAACTGTTAACCACCAGTTGTAAGCAGCGCTGGTGCAAGGCATTTTGGTGCCCTAGGTGAGATCAGATATCTGGCACTCCGCTTCCACTCATGCCTTCCCCCACCTGCCCATCATAAAATAAACCCTTAGCCCAGCGCCCTAGGCAATTGCCTAGTTCACCTAGCAGAAACGCCAGCCCTAGTTGTAAGTGATTACAAACTGAAATCATGCAGTCAGCTTTCCTTGGATAAGTGTTAGTCCAGTTAGCTTTCCTTGGGTAAGTGTTAGTATTGAAGATTGAATGAGCTTGCTTATTTTTGCAGAATATAGCCAAATTATATATTTAGTTGAAGTGATCATCATCTGCTTTGTATTGTTGAGTGTATGTGTGTGTGATTTGGATTTTTAATGTACCTTTAACAATGTTTCAGTCATATCACTATGATGTCTGCAGTGTGTCAATTTATAGTGATGTCTAGCACTGGAGCATCATGCGACATACATGTAGTATGATATCCCACCCATTCACATTATCCTGATACCATGCAGGCCAACCTGTCTTTACACTAACCTCTTAATGCTGAGTGCCAAACACGGCAGCTGTTAGTAACATTTTGTGTAAGTCTTTGTTATGACAAAGCTGGGGATTGAACGCATGACCTCCTGCATCCGAGGCAATTGCTCTCACCATCAGGCCACCTGAGTGGTGTCTTTGTATAGTTTAAGATTGTGCTTAAAATCATTGCTCATTTTTCCAAAAAAGCCTAAAAATAAGTGATCACCATCAGCTTTGTATATAGTTGAAGATTTTGCTTCAAGTCATTCAAAACACAGCAGGTATTGAGTGTAAACAATAATTTGTATATGCACATAAATCTTTCTTTTATAATGCATTTTAGTAAGGTGTATGTAGGTGGGTCTACACAAAGTTACTTTTGAAGAAGTGCATGGAATTAGGCGAGACTTGGTATGGACCTTATTATCAGAAAGACCTAATTTGATTTTTATTTTGACATGTTTTCATAGACTAACAGTATCTTGATTTAGAAGTTTGCCCTTGCTTCATGGAGTTTTTTTTTATAGTGCCATATTTGCATGGACATTCCAGTTTTCTGGACACTGATTTGCTTGTGTACTTGTAATCAGACATTATTCCAACGCTTACACTGTGTATATTTTGTGCAATATTTCAGCTCAAGACATTAATGGAAAACTGTGATGAGAAAGATATTGAAATACGGGACATAAGGACTGAGTTGCAAAAGGATAGTGAAAAGATACATACCATGGGGCTGACGATAGGTAAGTACAGTAAATCTTTGAATATACATGTGGTACTTCTATGGACTTTCTGATTATGTTAACTAACATATTGTCCACAGAAACACAATTTATTCTGTATAAATTTATCAGTTATCTAGACAACCAGTTGTGGTTACAAAGTGTACATTTCCTGATGAGTCTGGATAATGAATGTTCTACTGTATATAATCTTAAACTGTAAATGTAATCTGTATATTGCGGAAGAAAAAATTACTAAAACAAGACTGAACATAAAGCTTTCATAATGCTACACCCTTCTTCTTTTTGACTGTAAGGAAATTGATAAGTCTTGCTACTGCATATTGCAACACCAAAATGTACTTCAATGGTTGATTGAGCATTCAACGTGTTATGTTGTTTCTCTGCAACTGAAACAGTGTCTGCATTTAGCTGATGTCAAACTGGTTGTTACATTGAATTAAACATATTTGACACTTTAGTGAGTGCAAAGGTGTCACTGGTTAGGAAACTGACACACAAATATTCACTGAATTTAAGAAAGATTGAAAACATATACCAAGCAACACATGCCTAAAAAAACTAATTCAGAATAAATAATTATGTTGATTAGCAAATTGTGTTAATACCATATTAGTTAGGCCAGACACAAGAGTGGGATAGAATTGAGGCTGTCAATAATAATAATAATAATAATAATAATAATAATAATAATAATAATAATGATGATGATGACTTTGTTTAAAGAGTCGAATACATTTATCTAAAGAACTGTTAAAGTGAGGCCCTTATACAAAATAACTTATTTATATACAAACACACACATATGCATAAATATACAAGGCATGTATACAAAAATATATCCACATTCTTTTCTCTCACCCTCATGTAAATTTGCCCATATATTAAACTCACATAATCGGTATACATGCAATATGCAATTAGTGCGAAATAGATGGGTTGTATATTTAGGGAAACTTATTTAATCTTATGATGTGTTTGGTTTTAAAGCTAGAACCTTGATGTTGTAAATGTTGGGTGTTGTAAAGGTAAATTGAAACAAGCTTTGTGATTGTTTTCATCATTATTTCTGCTTAAGAAGTCCTTTGATTAATTTAATGCAGAGCTTGTATACAGAATCATCGTGTCATTGGTCCAAAATGCATTTGCTGACTTATGGAAACTATTTTATTATGATTTTTTAAAATAAATATTTGCATACTACAAGATATGAACTGCAGTAAAATTTGTCAACACTTCTTTATTCTCTGTAAAGGATACTGCTATGTATTTTAGCAGCAGAAGGGGTGAATCAGACAACATTTTTAGACAAGTTTTCACTAAAATCACGCTTAAAAACAATGAAACCAGTGACATCAGGCCCCAATGTGTGTGTGAATCTGATATCGTTTCATGGATTAGGTCCAAAAAAAATCAATGAAATTAATGAAATCCTCCATCGATTTTTTTGGGAAAAAGGACTACAACGTCGTTGTCACTTACCCTCTCTGCTGCTAGAACTTTCAGTTCTGGTTAACAAAAATCATAAATGATTTCAACCGAATATTTGATCCAGTCCGATACGATATCGTGTTCGAGGGTCATGTAAATCACTACGACGAAAATCACTACGATTTTACAAATAGACTAATTTGTAAAACCTCCTCTTGTAAATCAATCAGATTATTAGACTGGTCAGTGAGTTTGAAATTAATTCTGGTTAATGAATTATTATGACATCGCATATAGACTGGATTCACCGGTTACTCAATTATTAAAAACCCTGGAGGAGCTGTTGGTGCAAATGAATACAAAATATATCCCTGCTGAGCTTGATTTGATCGTTCTAAATTTATTTGATAGCTTCCTTCGATCACATCACATACTAAATTGAGCGCAATCACCGTTGAAATATTCACATTGAACGGAGCAATATGCCTGCCACCACCATCTGGGTCATTATTGTGTGTCAGGATAGTTGTTTGTGGTTGTGATGGTGTTTTTTTCCACGTATCATGGATTTTTTTGAAACCTTCATCGATGGCATCATCGAGAGATTTTTGTAGTTCTAAGAGATTATATCCTGGTAGTTTGAATGTTGGAATATCTCCTATGCGGATCTTATAGTCTATTGCAAATAAATCTCTTGTTTTAGGACTACTGTCACCTAATACCTCTTGAATAATTTGTGAATGAAATGTTTCCATGTCATTGATGATTTTGTTACATGTTTCTACGACACTGATAAATTCATCTCGGGTGAGAGTGCCGGATCTAAGGGATATCAACAACAACGAAATATCGTTATTGAAAGCTGTGAAATTTTCAGTGATTTTATTCCGGTTAGCAAGATGATGAAAAAGTCGTATTTTTTCATCATATTCTACTCTAATGAAAAATACGACTTATCATAATATCTATAGCTTTTTATTGGATTATCAGATTTTATCCTGTCTGTGATATAATCGGTTTTTTTTGGTTCTGGTAAATCAACGGTTTTTCCCCCGGGTGGTAATTCAGGCCATCCTAGTACGGTTCTAATAGAACTCTGATAGATATCTACGACGTATCCTTCTGTGCTTATTTCAATGGCAGATGATAGTGTCGGCACATGAACTGTTATAGCTATTTTTGACTCTACTCCAGTAATCGATTTTATTCTACGCGCGAATTCATCATTGATTTGTTCAATTTGGTATGATCTGGTTGGTATGGAAACAGCATTCCAGTCTGGGGTACCGTCGGGTTTATTCTTATTTGCAAATACCAGGGAATTATTCGGTTGTTGACCACCAAATGATTTTGACCTAATATTTGGCCAACTGTGGTATACTCGTAATTTTGCTAGCGCTATCTCCTTCACTGGGACCGGAGAGGGGAAATTCACACTGAATTCTGGATTCGTTGAGGTTATTGAGATCATGCTTGTTTGTACTGGGTTTGTGTTCTCCACTATTTGTTGAAGTAATTCCATCGGTGTTGTCATTGTTATTATACTCATGTTTTTGTATTTCTAATTTTGACATCACAGAATCATATATATCTACCATCGCTGAAAACTCACTCTCTGATATAATTGTATCATCGAGCGATGACGATATCAATGAGGATAATTGCGAGTATGCAGTGGACACAACATGAAATTGAATTATGTAGTCTTGTAGTTTCCGTTGGCTGCATGAGGATATTTTTTTTGTGATTATTGAAATAATTCCAGCGATTGTTGTTGCCGCAGAAATGCAAATTGGAACAGCTATCGGAGCCATCATTGTCACTGAAGACAGTATAATACCGGCTCCGGTGATTACACCACTCACTGAATACACAGTAACATCAATTGCGGTAATTCTCCTGCGATATTTTTTAATTTTCATTGCATACTCCTCAGACAGGGTTTTGAGTCTAGTTTGATATTCTCTGACCTGATCATAGCGATATTGCGATGATGAAATCATTTTTTATTTTAACAACGCTAGCGTTTTTAATTGTGAAATCCTTTCAATTTATTTACTTAAATCCGCTACGAATTCCACATACCATGTTGTTGAAACCCTAGCCAAAGTTTCATCAGTAGATGTTATAGTGAACTTTTCATTTGTACCCTTGTCGATGATCGTTGAAATCGTATTATTGACCCCAGATGAACTGGACGATGAAATATTAAATTGAGACAATGGTGTTACTAGTGTTAATCGATAAATACCCTTAACGGTTGCAGTGATATCTAATTTGTTGTTTGTAGGTGACCACTCAAATGATCCGTGTTGGATTGTATATACTATGTTGTTAGTTTTCTCATGAGGAATTTTTGTTTTTTCAATAACTGTTATCATCCTCGAAAAATCACCTTTGACGGCTTCGATGAAGTTTTTCGTCTCATCGATGGATTTTTTAATATCAGGGAGTTTTAGTTCAATTTTATCGAATGTAGTTCCAATAAATTTATCAATGATATTTCTACGAAATGCGGTAAACTGTTTTATGTGTTCTTCAATTCTAGATTCAAGTGTTGTTAGTACAACCACAGAATTGTTTAACTCATCGTTGAGAATTTTTAATCGATCTGCAATCGTCGAAACGAGTACACCCGGTTTGAGTTTACCCTGATCGGAAAATAACGCAACGGTGTTCTCGATTGCGTTTTGTTGTTTAACTAAAATATCATCCAGAGAAATATTACTGGTTTTCAATTTACCCTGATCGGAAAATAGCGCAGCGGTGTTCTCGATTGCGTTTTGTTGTTTAACTAAAATATCATCCAGAGAAATATTACTAGATTTCAATTTACCCTGGCGATCTTGAAATACAACTATTTCATTGGGTTCAACACTTTCTAAATTCAACGTCTCAGCTATTTCATCTTTAATTTTTTTTGTTATATCCTTGATAGAATCAGGGGTTGCAGTGCCATCGGGTTTGGGTTTCAAAGATCTCCCCCAAATATCAATCATGTTATTGTAAAACTCTTTCTCTCTCTAAAAAGCGATTGCTGGTGTAGTCATTTACGACAATATGAGGTGGTTTTCTAGATGCTGAAATAGCGTCAAGGACATTTAATACTTCACTGCCGCATATTGGTGGGTCATTGATTTGTTGTGTTGGTAGCGTAGAATACCAAGTCTTCATTGGAAATTGTTTTATGTAACGCATAAATTCTTTTGGTGGGGCTAATCCATATGAATCAAAATAGACAATCCCACGTGGATCAATAGCGTATGCAACCCAGTGAGTTCCAGGTCCGGTGCTGTTATCGAGATTAATAATACCTGTTTCAGTTTTGTTTGGTTGATGTGGTAATTGATCTTTCATAAAAACACCTCTGAAATGTTTAATCGCTAGTTTTTTAGCAGCATCCATTAAATCAAAATTGGACATTGGAATCATCGAAGATTTGGGAACCATAGGTTCCTCAATTAATAAATCGTTCCTGGTAGTCTCAGGCCTGATCCGTGAACGGATCTCCCGCTGTACCATGAATACGGGGTCCCTGGTAGTCTTAGACCCTTTCCGCTGTACCACGAATACGGGGTTCCTGGTAGTCTTAGACCCAATCCGTGAACGGATCGTCCCTTTTTTTTATATCCTTGTCCAGCTGCCTTTTTCAACGCCATTCCTGCTGCAGTACCAACGGCTCCTAACGCCGCTGCTTTAGCCACCGCTGGGGCTGCTGCTGCAATCAATGCTGGTATTGCAGCTAACAATGGAAATATACCGCCTGATTTTATCATATTTTTAATAGCAGCCGCAGAAAGAGTAATCTGAACCCCTTTTTTATCCTTGAAAGCATCATTGAAATGTTTCACCTGACGAGTTGTCAGCGATAGTTTATTTGCACCACCAGTCATTTGATTAGGTTTCAATGTGATTGTGGTTCCACATTTTTTAGCCGATTCTGATTGCAATTTTTTGATTTGACCAGGAGTTAACGCAACACTAATAACACTATATGACATTATACATAATAGATTGATTCTAATTCAATGAAAAATCGAGAAAAATTGTTCAAAGATTTTCTACTGGGGCATCTACCACTCTCATTCTTCCACCAACACCTTCGAGTAGCATTGATTTATCACTGAGAATGACAGCAACCGCTCTATAATCAGCAATAACACCACGAGTCACATTAGCTCTAAAGTGTATATCAACAACTGACTGTCTTGTCAAATCGAGATGTTCCAGTGAGAAGTAATAGATCGGATACAGATTTTTAAAATCATATTGTGATATTTGCAAACCAGTATCCACATTTTGATCGCGTGCCATAAATGACAACAGACGATGATAAACTCGTGCAATATGATTTTCTGTGTAATTAAGTTGTATATCCTCGGATGGTTCCTGCTGGCCGTTTATTCTCAGTGAGACGTCTTTCACACCTAATTGATCAAATATCATATGACTGGAGAGTTGATTGCCAACTCGTGTGGTATCCTGTAACGCTACGAATATATTACGTGGCGCAGAAACGCCTTGATTTGATGCTAGGTTCCAAGTGAATAACCCGTTGATATTTGATTGCTTCACATCTGTACTCACGGTTAGCCAACTCAACAACGACTTTCCTCCTTGATCCATAAATGATAGTAATCGTTCTTCTGCGGTGATTGCTGGAGTCAACACTGGCATCCACAATGATATTTTTGTTAAATCGACTCTACCGGCATCAGCATTGGCGGCTGCAGCATTTGCTGGAATCCTCCAAATTGCATCATTATCATCACTTTTTCGTACAAGCGATACTGTATGCTTCGCCCCGTAGATAACTTTTCTGACGTTTCTACAGAATCCAAATATGTGATGCAGTGGAATCGCACATGAAAATGATTTACGCTCTCCTTGCAACATTGCGTTTCGTGTTGCGGCTCCTAGATTGAAATTAACGTCGTTGTTTATAATCATATTCTCGACATCAGAATCACTATTATCACGTTTTTTTGGTCGTCTTACAACAAATTGATTTCCACCAGCGGTATTCTTACCATCTTTTGCAAACATCATAGAGGGTCCTGCTGATCTTGTATAATCATCAGAATATCTCGCTAACCCGATTATTGTTGTAGCCACATCAACATCACGATCTATGGACTCAATTTCTTTTCCATCAATGAGATATCTAGCACTCTCAAATAGCGCCATAATACCATTATTGACAAAACCGACTTGAGTACCAGCTGGATACGGTGCTGGTACAGCAGGAGTATCACCAGCTGTTACAATTTCTCCTTCTACTTCAATAAATGCTTCACAGGGTAAAAAGTATTTACTGGTATCATGGACTTGAAGATCAATTCTTGCTCGACTATTTGAGTTTATGGCATGATAGGCGTAATATTGATAATCGCGTACAGAATCATTCTTGGGGACTGGGGCATCTATATCAAATGCTGGATCAGATGACCTTTTGAACATTTTATTCTATTTATCAGAGTCTAAATAGTGAAATCGTAAACGATTTTTCCATTTTCATCGTCGTAGTTTTTTAAAGCCACTTCCCGCTATCATATTTGCAATATTGCTTTGGTCCCCTTGATTTACCATCGACGCTAGTTTTTCATCTACTGCGTTATTTATAATTTTACTAACACTTGCAGGCATTTCTTCTGTAGACGGTAACGGTTTCTTTTTTCGCCTCACTAATGATGTTATTTTATCCTTCGCAGTTGAAAACGCTTTCCCGGCAAGATCTCCAACAGTACTAATACCCTTATCACGAATAACATCAATGGCTTTCATTGATAATTGTTTAGCTAATGGCATCACTTTTGGGGCCATTCTTGAAAAGAATCCTAAAATGGTATTGCCGAGGCCATCTCCATAGTATGCCTTATAAACTGGAAACCGTGAATTAACTACATAGACGAGGGTTGGTTTATCATGATTGTAGTGTACGATCATTATTATAAAAACAATAGTGTTTTCAATTGTTATTTAATCACTATGATACTCATTTGCTAACTCGTCAATGAAATCTCGATATGTTTTGATATCCATGATACCGCCGGCAAATAACCGTCTACAGATATCAGCTGCTTCATTAATTATTTCCGGTGAATTATTTCCAGCTCGGAACCCTCCTACAAGAACATCTAATCGTGATATATCATTGATAACACTATCAGGACAAGTGTTTCCAATCCTTGGATTTTGCAGTCCACTTCCGCTATAACCAGCTGCTTCATCTAGTTTTTCTAAACCCGTTTCTTGTAAATAATCATCATCATCATCATCATCAGGTGGTAGTTGTTGTTTTTTAGGAGAGAAAGATATTTTCTTTGCAGGCTGCTGTCGCCGCTTTTGCAATCTTGGTTGTTTAAACTCTTCGTATTGATTATACACGTGATCCACCGCATCAATATATTCGATGTATGATGCACTATCTGTCTTATGATGTTCTGGTTTCAACCATTTTTTTCTGTTTTCATAAGACGTAACAACAAGCTCAGGAATTTTTGTTGGATCAGTCCCATCAATTGCTGCTAACCCTTCCTCGTTAAATCTCACGCGTAAATCATCTACTGTTCTCTTTGATTCCATTTGTTTTGTTTGTTCAGTTTTCGCTGCTATTTTTTCAAGTTCACCAATAACAGATTTTCCCGTCTCGGGAACATCTCCCAGTAAAGCACGCTCTACCCCTTTCGTTGCTGTGGTTACTGGTTTAAACAACTCTTCAGACCCCAGAGCAAAATCAGTTTGTAAACTCTGTCGTTGTTGCAGTTTATTTCTTACAGAGTCACGAATTGGTACAAATCTCTTAATTGCATCTAATCGTTCACGAGCCAATCGGGTTGTTAATGCCTCATTGACCATTATTTGAAATCAGAAACCATTTTTCAATTGCAAAACACTTGACATGTCAGATGATTTTTGATACGGTCATGGAAGTGTTATTTCATCGTGAGACACCTTCTATCACTGATGGAGAAAGTGTGGAAATTGTATATAAAATAATTAATACCACAGTTTCTCCACTTTCTTGACATGTCGGATGATTTTTGATACGGTCATGGAAGTGTTATTTGATTGTTTTAACGGCTCTATCAATGATGGAGCAAGTCACATAATTGTATATAAAATAAATAATACTGTGAGTTGCTCCATTCTATTTTGATCAATCTGACATATCGTCCATCGATTTTTGACATACCCTTTGAGGGTCGGCTAAAAAAAATGAAGGTCGGAATGATAAATGGTCAGGCAATCAATGGTCGGGTAATCAATTTTCTTGAATTAATGCTCGTAGGTTTCTAATTTTAGAGTTGACTTCTTTTTTCAATTCGTATTCGTACCCCAATTCTTTTCGTATTCCCTCTACGATAGTATACAACGGAACGAACACACTGATGTCACTGGAAAATGAAAGAGAGTCTTTAATAGAATTCTGAATTCTTTTGATGAGTGCATACTTCTTGGGTAGCATATACTTGTTAGTGCTAACTCCGTATTCTATATCCTGAAAATCAGACACAATTTGATCAGGATTTAATCCATCTGATAGTTTGATATCCTGATTTTTCAATTTTGCTATTTCAACTATGATGCTATTCATGTTTTCAGAATTCATTATTCTATAAGAATGACATATCTCTAATTGGAAATTATGACGCATTAGACATAACTAAATTGAACTTTTTGTCCGTTCTTTTTTGAAATAGCCGTCTTGGTTATCCCCTCTGCAACGAATCGTACTGAAGTTCTACAAATATTGAAATACTTACCGGCTTCATATAATGATTGAAATATTTTCTCTTCGTTAGTTATTGTATTCAAAGATTTCACTGGTCTCGCTTTTGAACAAGTGTCAGTCCTTCCTCGTTTGGAATTCTCACTCTGTGTGATAGCTTGCAGATTGGATAAAGAATTGTTCCTTGGATTAGAATCAATGTGATCGATAACAAAACCATCTTTGATCAATCCATTAAAACATTCAAATACGAAACGATGATTGCGAAATGTCTTCCTTCCAACATTAAACACCAAATACCCCATACCATTATCCCACCCAATTGGGTTCTTCAGTCTACAGTGTCTTACAACACCATCACTGGATGCTTCGTAATTTTTAATCACTGGGTGTAGTCTGAATTCTTGGGTCATTATATACAACACTATTTGTCTAATTCAATGACTGACCCATTTTGCAGTGATTGATTATACATAAATCTTTCATTTAGACACCTGTTTTATATATAGCATGAAGGAGTTCAAGAGATTGACTTCGAAAAATGCTAAATTCAATACCGATAGAGAGTTCAAGAGATTATTGAAAATCAATCCTAGATTTAATCTCGATAGACTCAAAAAACGTATAGTAGACGGAAACATGAAAGAGTTTAAGAGATTATTGAAAATCAATCCTAGATTTAATCGCGATAGACCCAAAAAACGTCCAATAGACGGAAACAAACGTAACAAACGTCCAAGAGACGGAAACATGAAGGAGTTTAAGAGATTATTGAAAATCAATCCTAGATTTAATCGCGATAGACCAAAAAAACGTAACAAACGTCCAAGAGACGGAAACATGAAGGAGTTTAAGAGATTATTAAAAATCAATCCTAGATTTAATCGCGATAGACCAAAAAAACGTAACAAACGTCCAAGAGACGGAAACATGAGATCACCATGGAAGGATGCTCAATTCAATCTTGATATAGTTTCTAATACACCCAAGAATAAAATTCTTGATAAACCCATCAGAGACTGTTTTAATGAATTCAAGCGTGATGGAGCATCTAATTGTTGGTCAACATTTCGAATTGATGGTGTTGTTGACGCTACCATGAATGATGAAAAAGCAGCAGTGATCATTTCACGTCTTGGGAAAAAAAGTCATTTTTTCCGAATCAAATTCATTATCCGTGAGGATGGCAAATGGATTATTAGGGATAAATTTGAACCCATTCTCAGGGGCAAAAAAACTGTCACCGTGAATCAGGATTCAAAACCGGGAATTTTGACTGGAATTGATAAACCCTACTACGAAAGATCTTATCCTGTCACAGCAGTTGTTTACGGGATCTATCCGCTCAATGAAAAACCTGATATTTCAAAACTAGCACCCATGAAATATTCGACAGGCCTCAATTGTGTAGCAGAACGAATAATAGAACACTTCACAAATGTGTCCCGGGGAAATAAACTAACTGATCTAAGACGAAAAAAAATAACCGAGTGGGAGTTCACGGTAAAAGAGCATGGGGCAACAATTCAGGATATAACTAAATTAGAAAAATCATTAAGATTTCCAATATCGGTAAGGACAATCACCGGAGAAGTATTATACGAATCGAAATATAAATCACAGGGAACCCCCATTGAAATTATTGATCATAACACACACGCGTGGTCATCTGCAGTAACAATATTCCCACGGGATAGAACCGCAAAATATCTACCCCAAACCGAAGAGTTTTTTTCAGAGCAGAAATTATTTGATGCTATTTACCATTTGAGTAAAAACGATCCCATGTCAATGTGGCTATTTCATAGTAATTCAGACGAAGAATGCAAATTTGATCAGTTTGTAAGGCCTAACGGAGAATTATACCGTACTGAAGAGCTGCAGAATCAAATGAAACAACTAGCTAGTGAGTTTTCTGAGGGGGAAATCGAAGATCAATTATTAGCAAACTGTTTCACAGTACCATCCATTGCAGCACATTTTGCTAGAAAGAAAAACGCGTGGAAACCAACACGAAGTGAGTTCTTATCAGATGTCAAATTGTCCTGTCTTGAATACAGCCACGGCGGATTATGGAACACAAAATACACCGCTGATACCGTTATTTCAGTTGATATGATTGCGTGTTATCCAGGAAGTTTTCTTGGGTATGGAGAATGCGAGAAATATTTTAAACGATTTGGACACCCCACACACGAAATGACCCGTGTTGCTATTAATGGACCACTGCCTGATTTTGATTTAACCGGATTCGCTTGTGTAGTATCATTTGAAATGGCTACAGGACTTCATCCGTGTAGTTATCTTTGGATTGGTAAACACATGTCTGAAAAACACTGGATGCCAATAGTGTTATTACGGTATATGCTTGATTGTAAGATGTTAAAATCATTAATTGTCAGTGAAGCAATTATATCCTATCGAGCACAGAAATCAGTCTGGTTACCACAACCTGATCTAGAAAAAATAATTAGCGAAGAGCGAAAACTGTTTCCTGATTTTAATGAACAACAAATCATGGATTGGTCCCAACAGTTATTTGAAATCAGAAACAATGAAGCAAAAAATCTTGGACGAAGAATAATCGGTAAATTTACCCAAGGTGGCAAAGATGATAATACGAAATATTCTTCACGATTGATTATAGACAACGCTGAATACGATTTTGTAATCGCGGATCTAACGAATAGGGGCCTATATGTCAATCGTAAGGACGCATTTATGTCCGATGGAACCAAATTGGGTACAATTGTTACCTACAATGATGGATACCATCCGCAGTACACACACTTAAGAGCTTCTATGCTCGGTTATGCTTCTATCAATCTGTTTTCAATGATCAATAGATTTCCTACCACCGCAGTTAGAGTTGCTACTGATTCATTTTACATAAATAGCAAAATGGCTGATTTTAAGGCTACTGGCAACGAGAAATGGGGATCATGGAGAATTAAGAAAGAAATGATTCATGATTATATTCCATCAGCAGATGTTACCATTGAAAATAATTACTTAGAAAGCAATAAGTGTTCAGAATTTTCTAATGCACCACCGATTTCTGATCCAATATGCCTGTATAAAACAGTTTATTTAAACGGTTGTGGCGGGTCAGGAAAAGCAACCCGGGCAATTGAGTTATTCCGTGGGAAAAATCCTACGGATTTCACAAAAATGATTGTGCTAACACCAACTCATAGACTTGCAAGAGAAATGATACAGAGAGGGGTAAATGCCTGCACTTATCACAGCTTTTTCCGATGGAAGGGAGATAAATGGACTCCTGAGCGCATGGGAGAGAAATTTATTCCTGAAATTATCATTTGGGATGAAATAGACACAGTGTCAGAAGATGTCTTAAAAATATTTCTTGAGTGGTTGTTATTGAAGAATACAAAAGTCGTCATGTGCGGTGATCACGGCCAACCACCACCATTTGTCGGTGCATCTCCACATGAATGGCTAAAGGGTTTTGTAGACTATTATGAAGAAATTGATACCGATCATAGATCACTTGATAATGAATTAAAAGAATTGAAGAAACTAATTAGATTACAACCGGATAGAATCCAGTGTGAAATAACCCGTGAAATAATTTCGGAAACTCCCATGAATGAGTTTTGGGAAGCGTGGAGACCAAATGATTTAATCATTGCAAGTAGAAAAATAGTCAGGGATACACTTCAGATGAAGTTATTTGAATTGCATAAACAAAAATTTGCAACGCTTCCAGTACCGTTATGTTATAGGCCATCGGATACACGAAAACAGAACATCGAAGTTGATATTCCAGGCCTGACAGAGTCAGGGCGTGAAAAGAAGATTCTCGTATTAAATGATATTGTGCTGGTTGATATCAATGTCGTTGAAGATGCATTGTGTGCTAATAAATCCCCGTGGACGCTAGGTTATGCAGCAACAATACACTCTTCACAGGGATTGACTATATCGGATACAATTGTTTGGATGGTAGATAATCGCATAGAATGGTCAAATTTAGTCTATCTCGCAGTGTCTAGAGTACGAAAAATAAATCAACTTCGAAGAATTGTCTTCGATGATGAAATCATTGGTGGAGATGATGAAATCATTGGCGATGATGAAATCATTGGTGACGATAATGATATTATTGATAAAAAACTCTCCGGTTACAAACAACAGGACAAAAAAAAACAACGAGAATTTGATATTGATGCTGAATTAATAATCACTTTGAAGAAACAACAGAATAATCACTGCGCAAGTTGCAATTGTATAATGCGTTGGCAGTATTCGGATAAGGATCCTCGCCAATTCACCGTAGACAGAAAAAATAACAATCTCGGTCATGTCAGAAATAATGTGATGTTGACTTGTCTTGAGTGTAATAGACGCAAGGGTGCTAGTTAAGACCATGGGGTGGCAATTGAGTATCCTCGGGTATCACTTGTAATTGTTGTCTAGTAAAACCCCGTTGAGGGGCAGTTGAATCCAGTTTATAGATTGGAGGTCTACCCGTAGATCGTGTTATACTAGATATCTTATGCGTAGTGACGCTCCAAATAGGATCAGTAGCCCTTTTTCTACCCCCTTCAAGCTCTCCTGGTTCGTATAAGTACCTCACAATAACACTACTACCAAGAATTGGTTGGGAAACGCTAAAATCCTTTTGTGGTTTTTCAGGTATCGACTTCTTTTTAATCGCGTTGATAGGTTTCATGTTGATGGTTCTAGTAATCTCGTTATTCAGTGCGGTAACTACACCTGGTAATCTCTTAACCCATTCACGGGATCTTTTTTCTTGGATGAATTCTTTTGCGTATTGATATCCAAATAACCGTTCAGCAAGAATCCGATTAAATCGTTCTACAATGGCCTGATCACGATGCAGTGCAGTATGCCCTCGTCTGATAGCGACATTGTGATATTTCATTGTAGATAACACTGCACCCTGAAATTCCTTGCCCGGGTCAACTTGTAACAGATTTGGCCAGTGCAGAGGGCTCCTTCGATAAATCCTTTCAAATGCAGAAGCCACTTCAGTGGCTGATTTTGTTTTTAACGGTTCTGCTTCTTTGTATCGACTTGCAATATCAACTACAGTTAACGCATATTTGTAACCACGATCATGTGGCAGAAATAATATATCAGCCTGATGAACTTCATTGGGTCCGGTTACATCAAAATGCGAGAATTGAATTTGTTTAGGCGGTGGTAGATAAATTTGCCATAGTGCCTGTTTGGATAACCAATGAGCCGCAGTGTTTTTTTTCACTTTTGCGGCGCTAGCGAGTTTACTGATTGCAGCGTTACCCCTCCAGTATCCTCTTGGGGAATAATAAATAGATTCCATGTTGTTATTAATTACCAGCACCTAACATCAATTTACTTTTCATTGCCGATTTTATCAAAAAGGAAGCCAATTTTTCTTTGAAGGATTTATCAGTGATAGAATTCAACGCATGAATTAATTTCACATCTGCTAGATGCCTGTGTTGCAAATTGCTACTTTTATAAGCAACATCATGAAGGTGACAGGCCTTATCAATAGCGTTTATTGGTTCCTCACCGGGTCGGGGCTGATTTTGATCATTGAGTCTGATATCAAGTCTTGTTCCCGGTCCACAATAACTATACCCTGGAAGGTGTTTTTCTCCGGGGTATTTTGCCCATGGGGTTCCAGGGAGTTTTGCTAATTTGGCAGCGATATCACCTCCTCGTTTTTTTTTAAAGGTTCCTTGGGTTCCTTGGGTTTAGAAACAAATCTAAATTTCTTTGTACTACACTGTACGCATTTACCAGAAAGCGCTGATCGGTTATTTTTAGTTGTAATCGTCGTCAAGTCATCTGTGCCAGTACGCGCCTTACACTTCACGCAATATAGATCCATAATTTATGTATAGAGATATGAATATAATTGATTTTTCAGCGACTAAAACAAGAGAACCAGTGAAGCATCATGCAGCGCTACCAAACTCTTTCCGCGCAATTATAATCGGACCATCTGGATCCGGTAAAACGCAATTGTTGCTCAATTTAATAATGAGATGGATGAAGTGGGATAAGTTGTATTTAATTGCCCCTAGCGTAGACGACCAACGATGCTATGAAGTGCTAAAAGATTTTAATGAAAACGCTTCAGAGATTGCTGGCAATGATGTTATTGAATTTATAACCGATATTGACGAGGCACCATCCGTGAATGACCTCGATGGAAGTATCAACAATTTAGTTGTATACGACGATGTCATGTTAGATAATCAAAAAAATCCTGCTAGAATATTTTCCCGAGGCAGGCATAAAAACACTGATGTGATTTATGTCACTCACCGCTACACTCAGATTCCAAAAGTGATTAGAGATAACTGTAATATGCTTGCTGTATTCAACGGCGTTGATACACATACGCTACGAAATATTTGGCAGACATGGTGTTCTGATATGGACTTCAATCAATTTAGAAATTTCTTTAGTCATGCTCAGTCTGCCCCACACGGATTTGTAACAATAAATTTACATGACCCTCGAACACGATATCGTATCGGACTGGATCAAATATTCGGTTGAAATCATTTATGATTTTTGTTAACCAGAACTGAAAGTTCTAGCAGCAGAGGGTGAGTGACAACGACGTTGTAGTCCTTTTTCCCAAAAAAATCGATGGAGGATTTCATTAATTTCATTGATTTTTTTTGGACCTAATCCATGAAACGATATCAGATTCACACACACATTGGGGCCTGATGTCACTGGTTTCATTGTTTTTAAGCGTGATTTTAGTGAAAACTTGTCTAAAAATGTTGTCTGATTCACCCCTTCTGCTGCTATTTTTATTTTAATTGGAAATGATCTAGACTTGATTTAGATGTACACAAAGGCTAAAGATAAATAAATGCATATACATTGTCACGAAGTAAGGGGATTCCAAGATGACCACTATTGCTTAACTGGCTTGAAGCAGCTGTTCTGTTTTTGTGCAGTTTTTCATGATATATGTGCTTGTTGTCTGTCTTCATCTACATTATTGTTTTTCATCATGCATTTGGCTGTGTTCGTTTCTTTTTTTTTCATCTCCTTGTTTTGGAAACGAGAATAAACAGAATTTTTTTCATCTGTCTTGCTCCACTGCTACAACATCTTTCGTTCCAGTCGGCCTTTTTATGTTATGATGGATCCTCATTAATTGCTTAAATGACCACTCCTTGGCTCTCTACTCTACATTGTGCTCAAGACTAGACAAACTGGACTACATTCAACAGTACTTAGATGTAAATGGAAGCATAAAAAACGTTGTTTCAAAGCTGGCCGACGTAGAACAGGAAGAGTTCAAGTTATCTCCCTTTTGCCCTTTCATACTAAACAATTAAAAAATTCTGGCCATTAATTTAGATAACCTGGTGCGAATCCCGATTAAAACATCAACCTTTGTGTCAACAATCCCAGAGATACCACTGTATTGCATTATCAATGCCCAATAAATAGGACTACTGAAAAAGAATATACTTCTTTTTACCAACAATCAAAATATCAATGTCTTCTTCCTGACTTTTCTGCCTCTACCAACTCCTCCTAGTAGAAAAAACAAGCTGACTGAATCTATCTTTTTGGAGCAGGTTCTGAATCTCCTGGAGTACGGAAATGCTATAGGTGGCAACCTAATTATTCTTGAAGATTTCAACTTTCACTTTGATTGTCCTGGAAACCCATATACATCAAAACTCCTAGATTCCATTCATGTTTTCAACCTTAAACAGTCAGTTAACTAACCCACCAATAAACATGGTCACATTTTAGACTGGATTCTTCATAGACCTGATGATAATATTCTACAGTCCATCCTTGTATTTCACGAACTTGCATCAGGTCACCTCTGCATTATTTGCCATCAGGACATATCACTCCCTAACCCTCCACCATTATTTGCTACTAAGAGAAACCTTTGTATGATAAATAGAACTAAACTAATGCATGACATCCAAGCAAAAGTAACAATTTGCTTACCTTGTACAGCAGAACAACTTAACTGCCTGCGTTCATTGCTTGAAAAACATGCCCCAGCCACCAAGTGCAGAGTATCAATTCAAAAGTGATCTACGTGGTATAGCAGCATTAAGGACCAGCTTCACAGTTAAAAGAGACTGCAATAAAGTAGAGAGGCTTTGGCTTTCCACCAAGACTTCCTATTCATAACAAATTAATGAAGCTGCTAAGAAGAACGTCACAAACATAGTCCATTTAGCGAAATTATTCCACTACAGTACTAAGATCACAGAATGTTTCAGCTGCAAAGGGCTCTTTGAGATTACTAACAAACTAATATCAAGGAACAAATGTACACCACTTCCAACTACCTTTTCTCCAGTAGACCGTCCGGACATGTTTGCAGATTTCTTCTGTGACTTAGGTACAAACCATTAGAGATATGCTTGACAACACAATTTAAATTGACTCGTCATCATGATACATTTGCAATACAGAATATCAGCGATAACTGTTTAGCAGCATTTGAACCTGTCTCAATGTATTTAGTATGGACAGTTGTGATGAAGAGTGCAAAGTCTTGTGAACTTGATCCAGTTCCAACATCACTGCTGCTTGAGTGCTTAGATCCAATATTTGTTTCACTAACTGATGTTATTAATATCTCTCTCTCATCTAGGGAATTCCCATCATTTTTCAAAACTGCCATTATGAATACCTCTGCTGAAGAAACCAACACTCGACTATAACGATTTAAATAACTACCGCCCAGTTTCTAATCTCCCATTGATATAAAAAATTCTTTGTTCTAACCCATCTTGTATGATCTCATCTGACTTCAAACAGTCTTTTTAGCAATGTACAGTCTGCATATCAACCTTGCCATGGTACTGAAATTACTCTTATAAAAGTAGTTAATGACATTCTCTCTGCTTTGGATAGTGGAAAGTTTACAGTCCTCACCATCCTTAATTTGTCGGCAGCATTTGACTCAATTGACCATGATGTATTACTTCACTGTCTCCAGTGTGTATTTGGCATTCACAATACAGCCTTACTTTGGTTCAAGTCCTACCTAGTCAATCAGATGCAAATTGTTTATGCAAATGGAATACACTCCAGCCCAGTTGTTGTGGTGTTCCACAAGGGTCTGTTCTTTGACCTGTTCTCATCATTCTTGACACTCAGCTGCTCTTAAGTGTCATAGATCATCATCCAGTGTCTCACCAATTGTACGGTGATGAAATGCAAATATACCAATCAAGCCACCGAACTGAAGTTGGTAGTACCATCCAAGGAGTAGAGAGGTGCATTTCTGATGTGAAATCATGGATGACGTGTAACAAGCTGCAAATGAATGATGATAAAACTGAGGCCATTCTGATCATAACACAAAGACTTTCTCATTCACATCCTTTACCTCAAACAATAAATATCAACAACATCAACATTAAATTCACACAGTCAGTATGAAACCTAGGTGTTACTCTAGACAGTATTCTCGCATTGCACCAACATGTCATGAACATATGCAAGGCTGCATACCTTTAGGTGAGACACATCTGCTCCATTCGCAAATATCTTTCAGCTGATGCCACTGAAACACTTGTGTGTTCATTAGTACTTTCAAGACTGGACTATTGTAACTCAATTCTGTTTGGTTTGTATTAATATCTACTCCAGAAACTTCAAAAACACAATTGCTTGGATCATCATTAGTTTACCACGATCAAAGCACACCTCCCCACTGCTCTGTATCTTACGCTGGCTATCCATTTGATCCAGAATCAAATACAAAATTTGTTCTCTGTGCTACGTTTCACTGACAGACTCCAGTCCAACATACCTATCTGGCCTCACACATGTATATATGAAGTCATATGGACAACGTTCCATTGCGTTATATATGTTATAAAGTGCTTAGAGCTTCTAAAGATAAGGCACTATACAAAGTCCTCATTATTATTATAAATATTAAGTAAGGTACATAACAGATATTTAGTAAACATCTTTAGTAGTGATGTTTTTGTAAGGTTACAAGTTGTATGTATACTTTAATTTCAAACACATTGATCTTTGTATTTTAAACTTCATTAGATGAAAATATACAAAAAGTTTTGATTATTAAACCAAGTTTTGCTTGTGTCAAATTTTAGTTAAAAAATATTGATGACTTATGAATCATCTGTATGCAGAAAGTATGAAAAATTACAACATTCAAGTATGATTCGATGACAGTTATTCTTGCAGAAGATTTTCAGAGGTTTATTGGGAGCGCTGTTTCCATGTTGTACTTTGGGAGCAGGAAATTATCACTTCTATTAAACTAGATTATGCAGTGCTTAAATGTTATTGATTCTCTTTTGGAGTTGAATATCTGCAGTTTCATGTCTACTGTGGATTCTTTATGGCTGTCCAAAGATGCAA
The DNA here is from genome assembly GCA_029339505.1 of Unio delphinus. Taxonomy (NCBI): domain Eukaryota; kingdom Metazoa; phylum Mollusca; class Bivalvia; order Unionida; family Unionidae; genus Unio; species Unio delphinus. The sequence goes on from JAQISU010000076.1 coordinate 11,499,837, forward strand.
ATCATTCATGATTTTGCAGATTTAGTACAATTATTTGGTGGAAATTCCACAAAATAATATTATGTGACAAACGTTTGTACATATTTCTTTTAACTGACAATAAATGGGGATAAAATGACCTCATTGCTGTGCAATTTAATGTCATAATCATGTAGATTCTCAATTTAAAAGACATTATTAGGTAATTAATGGAAATTAGTCAATACATGTATATAAAATGGTGGCAGAGATGTAGAGGTAAGAAAGAGGCAGATGATTCATAGGAAAGGCTAATATTTATTGTTATTGATGTGGCCAAAGATAATTAAATAATTCAGGGCTGTGAAATTTTTAGAATGTATAAACTATTTATTCCAATTGGACCATTATTTTTACTAACTCTACAGGTATGTAAAGGCTCTTAGGAGGATGCAGTATGATTGTATATAAGTTTGTTTCTTTCAATTAAAAATGTTATCCAGTCCAGATGGACTGTTATCCAGTCGTAGATTCCTAAACGTTAATGCAGGGAGTCACCAGTCGCCATCATATATGTCAAGATTACTATTTTTAAAAATAGCTTTTAAACAGCAAAAGTGCATAAATGCTATACAAATAATGCTAATCTGCCATCAGATATGGTTGTCATTGCTTCTAAACGATAACTCAACAGAGTTTGACCAAATTTTGCAGTATGCATCCAGTCTTGAAGATCTATAAGGATTATACATCTGATCTCAAATAAAGCCACCATTTAGGCCTTTTTCAGTTTCAGACAAATGATGCAGATATGCTAATAAATATGGATGAAGATAAAAAGATATGAACCTATAAAGATTTGCATTTGTATTTGAGTTTTGAGTAGATGTCATTTAGGTGATAATTTGCAGACCTACTTGGGCCTCTTGTTTATTTGATGGATACTTATTGAATTTCATTATTGTAAGAAATCAATAATTTAGACATCCAGTATCAAACAATCTGCCCATGTAGAAAACAAATGTTTGATGAAGTAAGGCATATCCACTCATTCAAGAATCCACTAACTGCATAATTGTTTTCCACAAAAAATATATTATCCACAAAAGTGAATACACCAGAATTTGTGTATCACATACCATATTTCAGATGACCTGGATAAACAGCTAATAACATGTCAAGAAGAAATAGATAAAACTAATTTTCAACTCTCAGAGCTAAAGCAAGAATTAGAAGATAAAAAGGTGGGTATCTTTTAAGCACATATTCTTTGTTACTTTTTAGTCAAACATTTGTACATGTATAACACATTTTTATTACAAAAAATAAAAATAAGTTACAGCAATAATTTATGCTTCAAACTTAAATACATTTTTGTCTCTCTTAATCAATAATGATTTTTTCAAAAATGTACAATAGTCACAAAATAAGAGATTCTGCATTTAAGAATGTACCTTCTTTGAACCACATGATAATGACTGATTCAATTTTTTCAATGACAGTCAGGACTTAAACCCATCTATTCCTTTGTAGAGGACTCATAATGTGTAAGCAGTTTATTATTGTCATTAACTGTTTATCAAAAGAATCAGTTACTCACTAAGCTCTTCTCCTGCCAACTTAATGATATCTGCAGTGGAATGTTAACAAAGATAATATGCAGTTTGTTACTTTCCTTAGGGACAATTTCTTGAGGCTGAGAAATTAATTCAGGAGAAAGAGAAAGAGATTGAAGATTACATAACGCAGAGACATGAGATGAAAAGAAAATTTCAAGAAGCTCAAGAGACAAATGAACAGAGAATATCAGAACTTGAGGATGACCTCAAATCTAAACAGAATGAATTGATGGACTACAAAGATAGGTTGGTAATACCTGTTGATAGTCAATCTCAGTTTTTGTGCAACAGTGAAAGATGAATGTGTATGAGCTTTTGTGTAGTCATAACTGTATATCCATTTATTTTGCATTTCATACACTTAATGTTTCTATTCATTTCAATTTATCCAATGGGCATCAATGTCAGAGTGCATAAAATGTGTTAACTTGTTAATCAGATTTTTAAAGTTAATTTGCTCAGTAGTCTGATCCTGTAGATAAGACTTCAACTTTCGAAAAAGCTACATAAAGAAGAAATTGTTTTGACAGTCCTAATTTTCTACTCTGTACCAATGATCTTTAACTTGGGTAATTTTTCACTTGCTGCTGTAATGAAAATGTGCTCAGGAAATTTAACATAGATTGATCAGATATTTTTCTTGTGATGCAATGCATACATTTTATCAGAAAAATCTTCATTTAGATTACAAGAAACTGAGAATTACCTGGGAAAAGCGCAGGCTTTGATTCAAGAAGTTAAAAGCTCAAAAGGTAAGGACTGTTTCATTGGATTTTGAAAAGATTTATGTGTATTTTGCAAACACATGATGCTTGGAACATTTTTTAATGATTGTTAATTGGTTCTCAGCTATTTCAGCACCATTCATCTCTTTATTGGTTTATTTCAACACAAAGGATAATAACAGTTGTTTGAAAAACCACTCAAAAATAAACTTAATCATCTTGAAATTGAGATAATGTATGCTTGTGGGAAAGATTTGATGAGGCTTAGACTTGGATATATGATAGTGGAAAACCTGTCAATTATTTGTCAAAAGCAATTTGTGTTTGTTCCCTGATGTATGTGATGAAGGGCACATAGTGCTACCCTTGACTGCCTTGCCAATCTATTCTTGATAATATTCTTCCAGTCACTGGTCACACTTTGTTAGGAGTTTAAGTACATTGTTGGCAAAAGGGACATAACTTTGTGTGTGAATGTCTGTTGGTATGTGCAACTCCTTTCCATCTAAGGTAAGTTATTGTGAGTATATTATGTGTATTGATTTCTGTTAAGTTTTTAAAAGGAGGATTGGTGGATTATTTATGCTCTGACAGCACATCACTAGTTTAACAGTCAGAGTTTGCCTTAAAATTTAATTAGACTCGGGTTGAGACTCAGATATGGCTTTCTGCTAGTGGAAACCTGTCACTTGCACTGTAGTTGACATCAGTAATTTAGTAGACCACCTAACTAATTAATCTTTTAACACTTCATTTGGCTAAATCAAAATTGAAGATACTGAAATCTTACATTGCCATATTTACATCTACTGGAGTGGGTAAAAGTGCTGGATTTTGATGCAGCTACAGGTGATGCACAATTTATTCCTGAGATTATGGCGTAAGTCTAAAATATGGCATATCAAAAGTAATTTTCCCATAGGAAACATGTAAATTAAGGAAATTCTTGGGCACATTAGATCTCTAAGTTTTCAAGTTATGATTCTTTATCCGTAGTTTTCAAACAAATTAATACTGTATAAGAATAAAAGCAATTGACACCAGCAGTGGTATAAAAACTGGCAAAATGGCGTAAATTTTAATGTTTTTTTAAATATTATGAATGATTTTAAAATGTTTGCATGACTTAATTATGTTGGCATATAATATAATGAGCATCATCTGTATGTTATATCTGTTTATTACAATTTCAGTTAGATTACTCCATATACTTCATGCACTTTTGTCTCATTATTTTTTTTTGGCCTTTCACTTTTTGTCAACATTATTTGTATTTATTGGTCCAGTTATTGTTAATCTGAAAAATTAGCTGAAGTAAATATATAAAAATTGTGTATGACTGACACAAACTCATAAAATATGAAATAAATGAAAAACGTGATTTATACATGTTCTAATGGTGATCTTTATTCCAAATACAGATATGCTGCTGGTAGAAAAGACTGATATTGAAAACCAATTGACAGAAGTAAAGATTCAGAAGGTATTGAATCTTGATTGAAATGCTTTATTTCCCCAAGTGTAATATGGTTTCTGACAAGATTTAAGTTAGAAGCAATACTCTTATTTAAGATTGATAGGATCTCTGTTATTCTAATATTATCTATATATTATAAAAGCTTTTTTCCCACATTGTCTTTTGTACATTACATACTCATTTGTGTACAAGGTAGATGCAGAGCTGCAATAAATAATGTGTTAGTATATCAGAGTCAATGTGATTGATTCTTTCTTTGATTTTAAAGGAATAGAAGAAACCTAGTTTAATAGCAGCAGAACAGTAGCCATAGCTACAATGTAGATTTATGCTTCTTCATGTTATAAAAGCCACAGTAAGATACAATCCAACAATGCGTTCATACACCCATTACGTTAATTTTATTTTTTCTATTGATGAATTCAGTCACATAATAATCTATGACCAGATTATTGAATATTTTCAATCTGTGTGGATATTTTTGATGGAAATGCTTGTATTGTAGATTCAATGTATGTTATGAGATTTACAGGTGAGTATGTGGTGTTGATACTCTCTCTGTTCATGCTATAGATTAGACATGTATATATTATAAACTATACACATGTATGTACCAGTGCATGGTTCTCTGAATAAAGTAATATATTATATATGCAATTTCTATTATAACTGCAAATGTTTTTCTCATTTAATATACATTGATTTAAAATGGTAATTGTGTCTATGAAGCATGCATTTTTGCACCCACTTTTAAAAACCAACCCACCCCCTGATAAATCTACAAATGTGTACTGTACATAGTTGTTTATAACATGGTTCGGTTCATAACACGGTCAGGTTCTATGGTTCCCAACTACTGTGTTATAGTGAGTCACATTATATATATATATATATATATATATATATATATATATATATATATATATATATATATATATAATTCTGTTTTTTTTAGTTAACATAATACTATTGCAATGGTTTGTAGGTCCATGTAGCCACAAGAGGATTAAACCAAACTGTATCCAATGCTCAAAGTTTGTATGGAAAATTTGTTGTGCATATTGTAGATTATGAATCTCAGAAACCTGGAACCAAACTTATTCCAGCCATACTTATGACTGGAGGAGGAGGAGGAAATAAACTGTTCCCGCCCTCTCATTATCAGAATTTTCTTGTTTTTCCACTCATAGATCCCATCACCACAAGACTTTTGTGAGAAGCTTAGCTCTTCAGCTCTGATGAGCATACCAGGAGTGTATGGGGCTATCTACTTATGCAGCATCTGAGGGCCCTCTTGAAAGAGGGACTTAACATTAAAGGAGTTGATCATCTTCATGCAGAATGAAGATGTTGAACATTCTTTATGTACAGAATTAAGGTTGCTCCCTCCCCGGAGGAGGTAGCACACTGCACACTGTGTGCTACAAGTAGCATGTTGGTCCTTTCCATTAGTGAGGTAGAGCACCATATAAGCATGTTGCTCTTTCCTAGTAGGGAGGTGGAGCACTGCACTGGAATGTTGCTCTAACCCCATTAGGAAGGTGGAGCACTGCACAAGCATGTGACTTCCTCCCGATAAGCTGATGGATTACCACACAAGCATTTTGCTCAATACTGTTACAGTGATTCTTGTTGTTGTAGGGTTTAACACCACTTTTTAGTATAAGGCTGTACATGGCGGCCAGTATTAATAGTGGAGGAAGAGCCTGGGAAAACCAGTGAAAGAACCACTACCAGTAAGCTTTCTCATATATCCACAATGGCCAAATCCGAGACTTGAACCCACGCAGACAGAGGTGAGATGGCATTGATTCGCAACAAGGCCCCCCCCGTTAACAGTGATTGAGCACCAAAAGGAAGCCAGTTGCCTCATCTCACACAGGAGATAATGCAACACTCCAAATATTTGAAGCATAGTATGTAACATCTTTCAGATGGAAGAGGTCAGTATTTAACTCTTGTGAGTGATGCACCAGTTGAGGATAATGTATATTCTGATTATCACTCTGTGGCATCATGTTATGGGGAGAGGGTATGTACGTTGTTTCCCACCAACAACCGCCATCCCTTCCAGTATAGAATTAGGAATCTGCCTACTGCTGTTAGACTAGGAAAGAAGAAGGGATTGGCACTCCACCTCAGGGTCATTTGTAAGGCTACTGCCTCTTTCTGCCCTCACAGTAGAAGTACAGATGTTGCTCATGACCTGCCTTCACCTTCTAACCTGGTCACATCAGATTATAAGGCTAGAGGTTCACTTCATCTAGGACAGGAAAACAGTGCCATCTCCTCTTTTCTAACCACGCTGAATTACAGAATGTGGCAAAATGTGTGCCAATACCCTCACTGATGCCCAACCAAAACCCAGTTCAGAGTATGCTAGTCAGTGATGATGTCCTATCTGTCCTTGTTGACTCTCAACAAATTTTAGGTAGAAACAGTGCCATTGACATCTCCTAGCAGGCCCAGGCCTTCCCATCAATGGATGATGATGATGAAGTCTGGTGCTTTGCTAAGTCATTAACTCATTCAGCTCAGCACTGTTAATAGGATCACTGCTGCTCTGCCCCAGCAGCACTAAACCATGTCTAGCTGCGTATGCCCCATATAGTATTACGTTTAGACATATTTGTAAATATCATGCACATACGTTTACTCTTACCTTAATTTCTATTCTTATATCAAATAAAAATCCATGAAGTTTTCACCAATTATTCGAAATGAATTTGTCTACACAGTGATATATGGATTTTTTATTTGTCCAGGTCTTTCACAACTATTTTTATACACTATTTATGAAATTAGCACGATCACTACAGTCTGCTAGATCTGCAAGAACTCTTATCATTGCTATCAGCATCATCTTCTTCTGACGACTTAGTCTCAGAAACTTTGATGTCCGAATCTAGATCTCGCAAATTATCCAACTGCCCAACATATTTTTTCTTTCCTTGTTCAATATTTTTGAGAATAAACCCAATAAATTCCTCATTTTTGCTCTCAGCGTCAAGTCGTATGTCTGCCATCATTTACAATTTTTCATTTTTCATGAACAAATCATGTGTAGTGAAACTGTCCTCCATTAATAAACCCATGTTTCTGTTCAAATTATCACAAGAAAAGTAAAATCATTTCTGATTGGTTAATATTGGTCTGATTCATGGAGAAAAAACAACATTTGTAACCAATTTCATGATTAAAGGAATTTCTGGGAGGTTTGCGGCAGGTCAAACTGTCACTCGGCAATGCTATGGGATGTCAGTCCCTCCAAAGTGGGGATTTTAACATGAGCCTGGACAATCTTCCAATCAAAACATTTGAAGGAATGGAACAGAAAGCTAGGTTACTTGTCACCATAGTATCACATACTGACATCTCAGCAACATCATTTAGTATGCTGAGATAACCATTGCTGAATCCAGCCCCCTTGCAACACATACTGGAAGCAGTGACCAAGACATCTAGACAATGCACTTTCTCTTGCAGTCGCATTATAGGTGGAATTTACATATCCACCGTGATGTTACTCTGGATTATTCAGAGGTCTTACTTAACGATAACAAAGATTTTTTAAGGGTTGCTTTTCAAGGGATTCATCCCTATTTTGGCTTCCCAAGACATGTTGGACCATCAACATTGGTCCTTCTCAACGCTCCTGGTCCATCACAATCAACCATGAAACATGGAAATAGGAATCACCATAAGAGGGCCGTCTGTCATGTTTTTTCAAACATATGCAGTCCAATCAAACACATAATCTCAGACTAGACCTCCTCATGACTTGGGTTCCTTGTGCTTTGGGAAGATGCCAGAGACCACAAATGTTAGTTCTCTAACTCACCTTCCTTTCCTATAGAAAGAAGGGGAGAAAACATCCCAAGGGACCCAAACCATCTCCTGTCATGTATCCCTTTCCCAAGCATTCCCATATGTGGTTGTTTAAGCTTCTTTTCAGATGCCTGGTCAAGCATAACAGAAGATGATGGGGTCCTTTCTGTCATGAGCAGGGATTACCGACTCCAGATTTGGGAACATTCCACTCTATTAAAGAGTTCCACATTCTTTCATCAATCAAGTCTGGTGATATTGAGGGAGGAAGTGCATACCCTGTTGCAAAAAGGTGCAATAGAGAGGGTTATAAATAATCAATCTCCTGCTTTCTGTTCTTTGATAGCACGATTTCATGATGGAGAAAACATCCTCAATCTGGAATGTTTTTCATCCATTAGATTGGGCAGTCACCTTTGATTTTCAGGATGCCTATTAGCAAATCCTGATATATCCTCCACACCACATATATCTTTGGTTTTTCTTAGAACAGAAGTTTTTCAATTCAAAGTTCTACAATTGTGAATCTCTTCTACATCCAGAGTTTTCACCTGTGTTGTGGGATTAGTAGCTACATAACTCCAATTACTGGGGGAACCAATTTTCTAGTATTTTGATGATTGTCTGATCCATTATACATGGGTTCAGTTCCTTCATCAGAATCTGTTCCATTCTTGATCTCAGGTAATTTGATAAAGCTCGACAATCTAAACATTTTCCATTTCTTAAATTTGTTTACATATAGCTGCATTTGTTTTGTATTTTGGACTGGAATAAGGGTATAGGTATTTCAGACCTAAATACAGGTGTACATATTTCTTGTTAAAAATCTTTTTTTTTTTTAAATTGAAAGAAAGAAGATACAAAATTTATTTGAAATTTTCTAATTATTATAGTTTTCTGGTTTTGTTCTGAGAGTGTAAATGTATCACATGTATATAGGGATATAGTGTGCTAAAATATGATTGGTTTGTTTGAAATGAAGGCTACCACACTAGTCTTTAATCACCATATTGGAATGTATAAAGCAGTTGCCACTATTACTATATCTCATTTTCATAATATTCAGCTTCTAGTTATGTTGAAAAGGAAGTAAGAATATTAAAAAAATTCTTCATGATATTAGGTGTTACATACTTCTTCATTGGTGATGTGATCTATGTAAGAGATGCCACGGATCGTTCTGTAGCATGTCATTTCAAGTGCCTGGATTCTTCATTGTAATTATGCTGTCAGGGTCCAGGCCTCACATGAATGCAAAAAGATTGAGATAACTTGTGCTCTCAATAGTCTGATTTTAGTTTTCAGACTGATATTCTTATCTCTCCAGATGGGTCTTACCTTTAACATAGCTTCCATTGTTTGTGCTGCTCGTGACAAAATGTCTGCTCTTGATCCTTTCTTCGGTGATTATGGAAGCAAGATATTTGAACTGGCCCATTGTTTCCATTTCCTGTCCTCTGACTTTAATCTTGTTTGAGATTTGTTTGTGACTATTTGTCATCATCTTTGTCTTCTGCGCTTATTTCCATGTCAAATCTGGAAGGTGTTTCATCCAGATTCTTCAGTGTGACAAGCTCGTCTTCACTGCCTGCCAGCCCATCAATGTCATCTGCAAAGCGGAGGTTGGTAATGTTACGCCCTCCAATGCTGATTGTCCCACTGGTTTTCCAGGGCTTCATTCATGATGTGCTCTAAGTAGATGTTGAAAAGCGTGGATGACAGGAGACAGCCTTACATACTCCAACTGTTGTCTTGAACCAGTCCCCCACAGAACCTTGAGCAATTAATGCAATGGTAGCCTTGTCGTACAGCTGCTTGATGGTATTAGTCAAGTTTTGACCCATGTTGTACTTTTTCATTGTGGCCCACAATGCTTCATGCAACACTCTGTCAAAGGCCTTTTTTAAATCAATGAACACATGATAGATGCCTTGTTGATGTTGCGAGTACTTTTCACACAGAACCCTGAGATTGAATATTTGCTCTGTTTTGCTTCTTCCACTCTGGAACCCTGCCTTTTCTTCAGTGATTATTTCTTTTTCTTGTGGTTTCAGTCTGTTCAAGATGATCTTCAGCATCACCTTACTAGCATGGCTGATCAAACTGATAGTTCTGTAATTTTGGCACAGCTGAAGATTGCCTTTTTTGGGGAGTGTTATAATCAGTGACTGGATCCACTGTGTTGGTCATTCACCTATCTGCCAGATCTTGTTGCAGATATTTGTTTGTAGCTCTATTGCTGTATCCCCTCCCCCACCCCATTCTTGATAAGTTCAGCTTTGATGTTGTTTTCTCCAGCTGTCTTCCAATTCTTCAGTGATCTTATTGCTGACTCCACCTCTTCTTTGAGAATGTGGAAATCATCATTATTTGTGGAACTTCAAGCACCTCTGGGTCTCCTGTGGATAGATGGTTGTAGAGTTCTTTACAATACTCAGTTCATCTTTCTGCAATGTCACTTGCTTCTGTGAGGCATTTTCGATTTTCATCTTGAAAAGTACTGACTCTTGGTTATTTCTGTCTGGTGAGGTCTTTCACAATTTGGAATGCTTTTATACTGTTATTCTTTATCAGACTGAACTCTATTTCTGTGCACTTTTGCCCAATCCATTCTTTTGTTTTCTTCAAGTGTTTTTCTGATTTTCTTTTTTATTTCTCAGTACTCCATTGCCCCTGTTTTGTGATTGTTTTTTTTTAGGTCTCTTCAGACATCACACAGATTCATAATCTCTTCTGTAACCCAAGGTTTTTTCTTTGGGCAATAAAGGTCAAAGATGTCCTTGGTAACTGTTGTCATGACTGTGTTAAAAATGTCTGTCATACCTTTAACATCAACACCCAGCACAAGGTGTGGAGCAAATTTTCCTCCAATTGTGGCTTGAAATGACTTGCAGATGTTAGGGTCCTTCAGTTTTTCAGGGTTGAATTTGAGCCTGATTTAAAAATTATTTAATGGAAATTGTCACACTGTAATTTGTCAACAACAAAATTATGGACTGATGGCAACATTAGAATATTTGTTTAAATTGTTTAATAAATGTCTGACCTAACCTAATACATTTAATGGCTAAAAGAAAAAATCAGATTTTTCTGTTTGTTGCAAATGGCTATTAAGATGTAAAAAAAATTGCGCTAAATAATTTTTGATTTACTTCCCATGTTCATTTTTAACTGGTGGCCCAGACCAGAGTGTCCAAGTGGTCTAAAGTGCTCACCACTAGGGATCACTGCCATCTCACCTCTGTCTGCATGGTTTCAAGTCTTGGGTTCGACCAGTGGGGTATGGGAGAAAGCTTTCCAGGAGCTTCTCATGGGTCTGAGGTTTTTCTGGATTCTTCCTGTACCATTAATACTGGCTGCCATGTATAGCATATCTTGTGCTGAAAAATTGCATTAAACTGTACAACAACATGACTTTTCACTGTTGAAATCTATTATTGAATTATTTTGAGGTTTTTGATTTAAAAGTTTGTTTTGCAGGAGGAATTGCTGATTCAGCAGGATGAAAACTGTATGAAATTTGTAGAGTTGTCAAATGAAAATATGGAACTGAAATCACACCTTGCTGGCAGCAATGAAAAAGTTGCAATAGTAGAGGTATGAATTTCTGTATTGTTTATAACTTTTAAAATAATGTTCTAGTTCATGTCCAGAAGTTTGACATTTTATTTAGTACATTTATTGTGTAATGCTGATGTTGAGTTTAAGATTGTTACGGTACTTTTGTCAAGCCAATGTTAGTGGAAATTGAAACATAGCATAACTTTTATGATTACAAATAAAGAGTGATTGATTTAGTGAAAGTTATGGATGCACTATGAGTGAGCATGCAAGAAATAGGAAATTGATTAGTCTATACCTACTCTACCTTATGGTACATGGAATGTTCTTTTATGCACTTGCAAAATTCCCCAATGTTACAGTTATACCAACTTTCCCTACTTGGTAAAAGGAATGCTCTGATATGCATTCTCAGACACTCTTGGTGTTCAAATGAGACAATCCAATATGGCCACCTTCTTTCACTGTGGTAGATATAATGGTGTGATATGCACTGTCAAATGTTCCTAGTGATAAATGAGACAGTTCAACATACTCATTGTGGATAAGATCAGTGTTTCAATATACTTTTCCAAACTTATCTGATGCTAAATAGAACATTCTAAAAATGATCTATATAATCTGTTTCTTGGTTACATGGATGGTTTTATGCATTAATATACTTTTCTGATGTAAAAAAAAATCCAATATCACCCTCCAACCTTGGTGTTGAATAATATGTTCCTTAGCTTTTTTACTCAGCTATGTGTCTCATATCTGGCCAAGCTTCTGCTGTACAGTTCTACTTATGTTGTTGTATACATCTTTCCTAGCAAAGGACTTGGGGTAATTGAGGTATTTTTGAAGGAGGTGGTGTTTCTCATCCAGCAACTGCTTGATCTTGTTGTAGTTCTCATCAAAACAGTCTTGATGCTTTCTGGTTTAGAGTCCTACGATTTCTAAAGCTGTGTTGTAGACCAACTCTCTGAATGCTGCCCAGTTGGTCTCCACATTCTGATTGTCGAGAGGGGTGGATTTTAGACCTTCTTTCAGGGCATCCATGAGAGACTGTTTGGTACTGGTGCATTTCAGCTTCATGATGTTTAGTCATTTGGGAACCCTCTTTCGCTGTGGGTGTCTTTTTGGCTGAATGCGGATGTTGAGCTTGGTGATGATGAGGCAGTGGTCTCTCCAGCAGTCAGCTCCAGACAAGGACTTGGTCACACACACATCTTGCCTGTCCCTCTAAGGTACCTCAATAGACAGCCTCATGGTAACATACATGTGGCAGCTATTTTTCCACATGTATATCCATCCTTATTCCCTTATTGTCAACTTGTAAAGGTTGAAAGTTGCATTATGTTTAAGACATTTTATCATAGAATTTTTGGTGATGACGGCAATTCCATCAACACAAGAGTGGTGGGGGAATGACTTGATGGAATAACAATGATGGCCACAATGTTAATCGATAAAGATTAACTTTTAATTAGTAGCGCTGGCTTTTTTGCTTGTTTATTTAAGATTAATTATTAGCTATTCTGCCACGAAGGAGGGCCTGTCATTATCTCAAAATAGTTGCATCGATTAGGATTATTGTGTTTCATCAATGCATTGGCTGTTCAGTTCTTATGTGTTTCTTCATCTCCTTGTTTCGAAAACGATAACAATTAGAATTTTTCTCAGCTGTCTTGCTCCACTTCTACAACGTCCTTTGTTCTTGAATAAACCGTCATCACCTGATCGCCACACAACCCGTTTATTCTATGATGGACCCTCATTAATTGCTTTAAAATGACCACTCCTTCACTCATACTACAATGTGCTCAAGACTAAACAAACTGGAACTACATTCATTATTATTTATATGTAAATGGAACAAAAAAAGAAACACTTCAAAGCTGGCCAGCAAAGAACAGGAAGAAGAATTCCAGTTATCTCCCTTTCACTCCCTCCGGCTAAACAATTAAACAATTTGGCCATTAATTTTGATAACCTGGTGAAATTTCCTATTAAATCATTAACCTTTGTGTCAACTATCCCAGAGATACCACTGTGTTATTCAACACCCAATCAGTAGGACCACCAGAAAAGCACACAGAAATAGTTAATTTTATCCTGACAGAAACCTGGCTAAAACATCAGTTGACGAGCCCAAGTGCGCTGAACTAATACCCACAGATTACTCCATCAAATCGTTACCCTGCCACTCTGTGGAATTGCCATCATCACCAAGAATTGCATGATCAAATGTTTCAAGCACAATACAACCTTCAGTTGTTGCCACACATCATTTGAACTAGACCAAACAACAACACTCACACTGGAACAAAGGTCAATCCAATTTTTTCTGCCTATACCACTTTACTCATAGTAGACAAAATAAGCTGACTGAATCTCTTTTTGGAGCAGTTTCTGAATCTCCTGGAAACCCATACACATCAATAATCCTAGATTCCATTCATGTTTTCAACCTTAAACAGTCAGTTAACCAACCCACCAATAAACATGGTCACATTTTAGACTGGATTCTTCATAGACCTGATGATAATATTCTATGGTCCACCTTTGTATCCCACGAACTTGCATCAGATCACCTCTGTATTATATGACATCTGGACATATCAGTCTCTAACCCTCCAGCTTCATTTTCTACTAAGAGAAACCTCCGTATGATAAATAGAACCAAACAAATGCATGACATCTATGCAGACCTAACAACTTGCTTTCCTTCTACAGCAGAACAACTTTATAACTGCCAGCATTCATTGCATGAAAAACAAGCCGCAGCCACCAAGTGCAGATTATCAGTTCAAAAGTGTTTTTTGTGGTATAGCAGTGTTAGGGACCAGTTTCACACTGTTAAATGAAACCGCAATAAAGCAGAGAGGCTTTGGCTTTCCACCAGACTCGCTATTCATAAACAAATCTATGAAATGACTAAGAAGAACATCACAAACATAGCCCAGTTAGGCAAATTATCCCACTACAGTACTAAGATCACAAAAAGTTCCAGCAGCAAAAAGCTTTTTGAGATTACTAACAAACCAATGTCAAGGAACAAATGTACACCACTTCCCACTACCTTCTCTCCAGTAGACCTTCCAGACCTGTTTGCAATTTTCTTTCTTGACAAGATACAAACCATTACAGATAAGCTTGACAACACAATTTCAATTGACTCGTCATCACCATACATTTGCAATACAGAATATCAGCGATAACCGTTTAGCAGCATTTGAACCTGTCTCTATGGATTTAGTATGGACAGTTGTGATGAAAAGGGCACCAAAGTCATGTGAACTTGATCCAATTCTAATATCACTGCTGCTTGAGTGCTTAGATCCAATATTGCCTTCACTAACTGATGTTATTAATACCTCTCTCTCATCTAGGGAATTCCCATCACTTTTCAAAACTGCCATTGTAAAGCCTCTGCTGAAGAAACCAACACTTGACCATAACGATTTAAAGAACTACTGCCCAGTTTCAAATATACCGTTTATATATAAAAAATTTAAGAAAAGTTCTAACCCAACTTGTATCTCATCTGAATTCAAGCAGTCCTTTTGACAGTGTACAGTCTGCATATCACCCTTGCCACAGTACTGAAACTACTCTTCTGAAAATATTTAATGACATTCTCTCTGCTTTGGATAGTGAAAAGTTTACAGTCCTCACCCTCCTTGATTTTATGCAGCATTTGACACAATACTAATAGACCATGATATATTACTTCACCATCTCCAGCATGTATTTGGCATTCAGAATACAGTCTTGCTGTGGGTCAAGTCCTACTTAGTGAGCAGGACACAAATTGTATCTGCAAATGGAATACACTCCAGCCCAGTTGATCTATGTTGTGGTGTTCCACAGTGGTCTGTTCTTGGACCTGTTTCTCTTCTTTCTATACACTCAGCTGCTCTCAAGTATCATAGATCATCATCCAGTGTCTCACCATATGCTGATGACACCCAAATATACAAATCTGGATATCCAACTGAAGTTGATGCTACCTTCCAAGGTTTAGAGAGGTGCATTTTTTATGAGATCATGGATGACATGTAACAAGCTGCAGATAAATGATGATACAAAAATCACCCCTACAGAAACTTCAAAAAGTTCAAAACACAGCTGCTTGGGTCATCATTAAAGTACCATGATCAAAGCCTTACACTGGCTATCCATTCCATCCAGAATCAAACACAGAACTTGTTCTTTGTGCAACGTTTCACTGACGGATTCCAGTCCAGCATACCTATCTGGCCTTACCCATGTGTACACAACAGCAAGATAGTTATGCTCCTCTACTGACAATCGTATACTTATTATTCCCCCTATAAAAATGAAGTCATATGGACAACATTCATTTGCATACCTGGGCTCAACAACTTGGAGTATGTCACAGAATTAGGCGAAAATTGAACTGATTTTTGTTCTTCTTGAATCGCAAACGAAACTCACCATTTTCTTGATTTCGTCGTACACGCATTACCTGGGGTGATTAAGTGATTTTCTCCAAGGTAAGTGGTGTGTAACAATTTGCATGTGCCAGTTTGTTATTTACATGAAATCCGAAATACTCGTTTCACGTGGTGCACGGCAAGCTCGATGTGATTTATGTTCACCTATAGAGAGTATATAAGGCGAGATATTTCTCATAATAATTACGGGAACCAAAATATCTAATCGAAGGATAGATAAGCTCATCTTGCAATCTCCAGCCAAAGGGGTGAGTGTTAAATTTACATTTTCGTTTTATTGTGAATTTTATTCAGATTATCATTTCGTATAATGATGCTTTTATTGCAATTAAACGTGGAATATTTGGAATTACTAGTCACTATTAGACTTTAAATGCAATATCGTAATCTACGGCTTAGATTATTTTTGAGACAACTATTATTAGTCTGGTTTTGTTTATTGTAGCTGTTACCGTGTTTCTGATACTGTAGCTGACAATCGCTGTTACCATAGATCTGATAATCGCTGATACCGTAGATGTCAATGTTTCTGATACCGTAGATCTGATACCGTAGATCTGATACCGTAGATGTCAATGTTTCTGATACCGTAGCTGCTAACGTAGTTGATACCATTTCTGATACCGTAGCTGTTAACACATCTGATGCCATCTTTTGATAAACGTCTTTGATATCGTCTGATTTGTTGTGGGACATCTATTATTTGTTCCGGAACATCTCTGTATAAATATCTGAATGTGATTGTGCCGTTAATTTGTGCAAACGGAATTGAAGTATCTGTCTGTGTGTCGAACTGTCTGTTCGTCAACATCTGTGTAACGTGTAAATATCCGGAAAGCTAGAAGTCCGAGTGTCGGAGCTGTCTGAGTTGTAAAACATCCGGGTCGACATCTAGGGTAGTGAGGAACCGTTGGTTCTGGTAGATGTTGTATGTTGTCTGAATGTATAACTGTGGTGGATCCGTGAAGGGAAACGTCCGATAATAGTATTGGTCAACCCTAGGTTTTCGGGGAAACTGGGAGACGATTCAACTGTTGCTGAATCGTGCGGTTATACGGGGTCGAGACACATATGTGTATTGAAATTGTAATACAATTTAATACATTGTTGTATTTGCATGCTTATGTCAGATCACAATAATATTTCAAGTGATCGCATAGATATCAATAAAAGCTAGCAACTTGATTGAATACAAGTATATGGTCGTGCTAGTTATCACAATCCATCGTGCGATAGTATAGTTTGTCGTTTGTGTTCATTTTTCGTAATTTATACTTGCATTAATTTAACTTTCGTAAAGGATCCTTGGATCTGTGTATAGTCTAAGAGATCCCTTTACATCTGAGATTCCTTTTGTATTAATATTTAATTTGTTCATGTATTGTGAATGGTTGTGAGTGTAATTGTGGGTTGAGTTCATGAATTATTGTGTTGTTACATCTGTATTTTTTTCATTTATAATTTATTACATAAATTAATATTTTTTTTCACAAATTGTGTTTGTATTGTTCATTTAATCCACCCTCCTCTCGGTAACAATTCTGTTACAGAGTGATGGCTCAGAATGCAGACCCCCCCCCCAGCATCATCAACAATTACGAACTTGAGGTAGTCAGTCAGTTCATGTACCAAGGCTTTACCATCAGCAACAACTTATTGCTCAATGCTGAGCTCAACAAGCGGATTGTAAAGGCATCAACAACTCTCGAGGTTGTTGCAAAGAGTGTGGAAAAACTACGCTGACCTTAAACACTATGATCTCCCTGTACCTGCATGCTAAGCACTCACTTGTAAGGCAGTGAAACTTGAACTCCTGTATGCCTCAGAAGAGAAAAGACTGAGGGTATTTCACTTGCAATGTCTATGATGCATATGCAAAATCTCTTGGAATGATTGAGTAAGAAACAATGAGGTGCTTGAACGTACCTAGATTCCCAGCTTGGTCACACTCCTCCACCTACATCACATCAAATGCCTGTGCCATGTACTTCAGATGGATGATTGACGGGTCACCATATACCTTCTTTGTTCGGAACTTGCCTCTGGCAAAAGGTCAATTTGATGGCCACATCTCCACTTCAACGATGTCTACAAGCGCGACATGAAAGCATTGGGAACACCTGGGAAGAGCTTGCTTAGACAGGCCCAGCTGGCGACACACTCTGATCACTGTTTTGAAAGCCGGTGAGAACAAGCTACACATGCTAGCTGATGAAAAGCGATCTTGGAGGAAGAAGAAGCAGTTCCAACACAAAATAGATCCACTTTTAAATGCAGCAAGGACTGCTTTTCCTGTGTTGCTTCAACAGATACTGCACAGCCACCAACCGGGATATCTCTCATTGTCCCTCAAGACAACTGGATGCCAATATGGTTACAATACATAAGCATCTATATATAAAGATATAATTAATCTGCGACACATGGTTTCAAGAAACCCATCTCATTTCTTCGAAACATGTTATGTACAATTCCTATAAATAGTAAATAAGGAAATTGTTTGAGTACAGGGCCATATGGTTTTACCATTTAACAATATGAATATCAGTAGATATGACATGAACCTTGAACTGTACTCACTATTTTGTGTCTTGCTTGCTCCTGATGTCACCAGATAGAATCTTTGATATGAATCAGAAATGTATTTTACAAAACTGTATTATTTTTATATATTTTATAATATGAACGGGTATACTATAGCTAATTTTCTTACCGAGGTAATTATGAACATGCAGTCACCCAAGTACCTGGATACCCATTTACACTTTTACTTCCAAAACCAAAGTGGGTGTTTCTATTAGAGCTTTGGCATGCCCTCTCTTCAAAATAATAGATGCCATGGAGCAGAAAACCCAGTTACTTATGACCATAGCTTCACTTCTTAACTTATTCTCAGTTACTTCCTTTAGTATGAGAAAGGCTTCATTGAATCCAGCTGCTTTGAAACACATGCTGGAAGCTGTGGCCAAAATGTTGTTGCATGTGCTTTCTATTGCCATGGCACTGGTAACATTTCTGCACAACCTCCATTATTCTGCATTAAACTCGGCAGTGGTCTTGCTTAAAGACTTTCTTAGAGCTGCTTTGCTAGAAGCCGAGACCCTATTTGGTAGCTTCATACCTACTTTCAAGACTTGTGTGATCATCAACAGTGATCATTCACATCCACTCCTGGCCTGTTGTAGTTGACCAGGAAACGTGTTCCAGCAAATCGTCCTAATGGTCCATCCACAAAAAAATTTTAAGCAGATGCAGACCCATTCCAAATCCACAAATTCAAGCTAGACAACCTCTTTGCTCATCAGGTTCATGGTGGCCAGGTTGCGGATGACCCCAAAAGAGAATGTTTGCTAACCCACCTTCCTTTTCCACTGGAGGAAGGGGAGGCAGCAGCCCTAGCAATTTAACCCCTTTCTTGATGTGCATCCCCTTCCTGAACATCCCTTTATCTCCGTTGGGAACCTTAAATGCCACTGCTGACTTGGTTCCTTTAGGACATCTTCACATGCACTCTATACAGTTCCTCCATGTTTAAAGGTGAAAACCACACTGATTCTCTATCAGTGCCAATCCTGCTAGGACCAGAATTTCTCCACCATTTGTACAGTTGGGGTATTGATTTGGAGCCAGAGGGTGTTATTCTTAAGGTTTATTGGTCTTGGGCCAAAATGTCTCCCTGCATCAGCTACCTAGAAAGTACTATTTCCAGCATTGCACATGTGCATCAACACAAAAAAGTGGTTGATGTGTCATGACCTCCTCAGACAACATGTCCATCATAGCATATATCCAACATCAAGGAGGCACAACTTCCCCTTCTCTTTGCAGTAAGGTTTGGAACCTCTTTTTATCTGGGTAGCCTCAGATGATGTCACAATCCATGTTTGCTGCATTCCAGAATATGCTGAGCTGTTAACAGATTGGTCTCGCCAGGCTGTACATTTTCCAAGGTTATACTAAAACCTTGGACATCAGATGTTTTCCCATGGTTTTCAATGCTTAAAGGGTCACATGACATCTTTCTTAAAATTTGTGTTTGTGTGTTAGTTCTAGGAATAATAATTTAAAGTACCAGTTTAGAAGTATAATAAACTATGACATTATTAGTGTAAAAATGTTTTCTGAAAAATTGTATGACACTATTTATTTGTCACATTAGTTATAAGAAGAGTAATTATAAATTATACAACTGAGACTGAAAAGGTTGCATTGATGATTGGCATAACATTATTTTTTTTAATTATCATTTTTAATATGATAGTTGGTAATATCACAGTTATATGGAAGTTTAATCCTTTCAATATGATTTGAGAAGAATATACCAAGCACTTGATTCTGTTTTCTGACAACAGAAAGAGGTTGTAGTCTGCTTGTACATGTACAACACTAATTCCATCTCTGAAACACATATAATCCATTTACGATTTTGAAAATATTAAACTTTACAAAAAAAGTTGGCTTTTGATATTTAAATAACATGAAAATTGACCTCCAAAGTTATTGATAACATTAATTTGAACAATATTTTTACTTCAAGTTTAAACAGGTGTAAAATCATTTTTATTTGCAATTCATATGCAATTCAAGTATTACTGAAATATAGACAAACAAGGTGCTGTAAAATACAATTTCCAAGTAAAAAGGCAACATTTGTAATCCTCATTTAAGCTTTGCAAAGCCACATCTATCCTTTCAGTGATCAAGTAAAAATGTATGTCAATACATGTAGTTAAATTGTAGCTAAATTGTGAATGGCAAAATGATCAAGTAAAAAACACAAGACTGTTTTAGTGTACTTGTAGCTGATAAAGATTTTATTTTATGCACCTAAATTCTAACACCTAACGATGAACTCTTCCTTTGTGGCGGCCCGTGTTCTAGGGGTGGGGTTCTTCCAAAATATTTAAATGACTTATGAGGAAGTTCCCCTGACCCGTAATTAAAAATGTTAAATTATTGATAATAGATTTATAGCTGTGAGCCCCCAGTCAGCAATGCCGATGGTTACATTATAAATAAACACGAAGATAAAATTCAATTAATAATAATTTAATAAAATGTGAACTTTATACGATAATTAACAATCACTCGTCTCTCCCTTGACCAAGTGACAGCCAAGTTCATCACATGATTCCTTAGTGTGAGTATAATTTCCCCTGTCCTTGTGATCTACTCATCTAATTTTCTCTGTTACACGCTTCCTTCCGTCTTTCTCCTCCTTTCCTTTCCTCCTTTGACTCTTTGTCCCTCCTGTCTTCTCCACTTCCGTTCCACGTTCCTCCTGTCTATCTACTCCAACTTATAATTTCCTTCTCTCCTCGTAGCTCCTTCTACTTCTCCTTCCTTCCGTCTCTCAATCCGAGACTATGACAAAACTTCTCAAGTCTGTCACTCAAAGCTTCCTGTGAAAAACCACAAGGCGTTAACATAGGGGTCATAAAATCTCACCTCACAGTAAATCAATAGTTAACCATCAGCTATGGCGGTAACGGTTTTGGTCACGCATGTGCACACATCGAAATTAAACACAGGCTTTTCGCAATTTACACAATGACACAATAACACGGTATCAGAAAATAATTCCGCAGACATCCATACACTGCGTAATATCAGGACATGCACGCAGATATATATATATATATATATACAAACACATAAAAATATATCAAATATCACCGTATTATAATATTACTACGATTAGATGTCTGTCTGTATATTTTTTCCACAAGCGTGCCCAAATATCCAAATATTCATATACTAATTTTACACACTGCAACCAGTCAATTTAACAATGGCGAAATATATAATTACATAAACAAATGTGCTACTCTACCATAATATAACCACACAGTGAATCATAATATGAATTCTTACGGCAGCTAGCAAGCAATATAATTCTTTACAAATATCAACTCATCTTTTCAAAGATGCAAATATATTAACTAGCGAAATAATATGCAAATATATTAACTAATGAAATAATATGCAAACATATTAACTAACGAAATAAGAAGCAACATATTACATCACAAAATAAGATGTAGCATAGTAACATCACGAAATAAGAGGCAACGTATTAACATCATAATTAATTATTCGTACTACGATTCTAGTAATATATATATATATATATATATATATATATATATATACAACAATCCTTCAGTTAAAATTGCAGTCGTATAAAGCAGAGATCGAACACTATTTGACTGACCTTGAAGCTGTATATCTCTTAGATTCCCAGAATTTAAGATTTACGCGCCAATTTACGGCTGGCAAATGGAGTTCCAGTTCTTAGTGAAAATCACTTCCAGTGGATTATAATGAACTAATTTAATTTCTATCGACATAAGATATTATTCTTGGTTTAAAACAAGGGCTCACCCATATCACATTCTGATTGAACGGTCAATTCAGATCTACCTGTCTGTCTTGGAGAAACTGTAACTAATGTCCACCTACTCGTTGGCCACGCTACCTTTGATGTGGTCATAAGCTTCACACCTACGTGACATTTTTAACCACCCTTGCCGCGTTTCTGCTCTCTCAACCCAACTAAGACCATCTTACGTAAGGGGATTAGCTTTACCTTGGCCACTTTTACACATCAAACACGTCGGTCAGAATTACCTTTTATACATGTACAAGTGGGTCGGGATAAATCATGACACCCTTCTATACTTCCTTTTGTTACGGCTATTGGATTTAATTTTATTTATTTTTAATTATTGGGTCCAAATTTATCATTTAGGTTTTAATATCCATTAATTGGGAGATTTTTTCTTGAATGTTCAGGCTGACTTAGATTCTCTAATTGTAAACAAGTTTTGACCTTGGCTTGTTTGACCTAAATCCTGACCTTGCTTTAGACATTGTCAACAAGCCTCTAAATCTATTGGTCAATTTCAAGGACAACATTTTTATTTTTAGTTCTTAGGGGTAGGAAAAATCTAGAGTATGTTATTTTTAGTAAAGGTAGTCTCTTTCTGTGACCTTCCATGAACTTCTATCAAGTTCTAGAAAATCACATGATTCCTCTTGTTTACTTCAGAAGAACAATATATATAGCTGTATTTTAGAAGCTGACAGTAGTAGAATCTTTGGGCTGTAAGTTATTGGTTGTGTAATTCATGTTTGAGTTATAATTTTTATTATTCTTGTTTTGGACTTTGTGTCAATACATTGAAGAAAGAGGATTTATTATCTATTTGGAGGAGAAAACATGTGCTCATAATTCATCTGGATGATTTAAAAACAAGAACTGCATCACGTGACATTGTCAGCCATTTTGGATTATTACATCGTCAAGATTCGAACCTGGAACTATTAGAACATTTATTTATCAGGACTTGAAATTCCATTAGTGGATTATTTTGTGAATTCTATATTTGTTGGATTTGATTCTCTAAAACCGTAAGTTTAATTATTTTATGAAAATAATTGTACTTAATAAATTCATTGTTAAAGTTATACAAGCTTGTTAGTTTTCACTCTTTCTGTGTTGCTGCTTATTCGAGCCTAAGCACGTAACACTTTAAATACAAATAATTTTCCAACTGCAATACATGGCCAGTTTATCTATGGAGGAGGTATCTCTGAACTTCAGTAGCTTCTCTACTTTATTTTTTTTCTTCAAATGCATTTGTAAATGAATTCTGCTTCTTGGACTTGCTTGTCTTTAGAACACTGATAATATCAGTGCTTTTTTAAACAATTTGATTTGTCTGAAAACATAGCAAGTCTGATTCAGCAATACTTCACAGCAGGTTTATTGTTGTGGCCAAGGAAGCAAGGAGAAATAACTTAGG
This sequence comes from Unio delphinus, assembly GCA_029339505.1. NCBI lineage: Eukaryota > Metazoa > Mollusca > Bivalvia > Unionida > Unionidae > Unio > Unio delphinus. The sequence continues at coordinate 11,523,279 of JAQISU010000076.1, forward strand.
AAGATGTGAATGGTATCTAATCAAATTTCTTAAACAAAAATGAATTTTCAGGCCTGAATACAATGCAATTTGTATTTATTTGTTCTAGCTAACAGAATGCTTCTATTTGCTTCTGTCGGTATGACTTATGTTGGTACACACAATCAGGCACTGTATGGCATGATATGAGATACTATATTTTCACATATATTATATTTTCACACATATATAAGGATATATTTTTCACTTTTGAAAATACAGGAATGAAAAATATGAACATTATTTACATACACAAACACATACATACATACATACATACATACATACATACATACACATGTGTGTATATATATATATATATATATATATATTATAATTTTACTGTATACATAGCTGACAATACATGTCATGCACTAATGACCATCCAAAATGACATGATATTTTTGTATCCAAATTTAGTATTTTAGAGCTTCTCAAGAATATTAGAATTGGTTTTAATACTCAACAGTTAAAAATAATCAAAGGATAGAAGAGATAGACTTGACTCACTTATCATGAATTCCAAAAAATTATTTTTGGCCATTTGTGTCATTTCTTCAAGAGACTTGTATACCTATTCAAAGTAATTTTGACTAGACTTTGTAGTTGTATTCCAATAAACGAGTTGATAGCACTCTGCTATTGATTTTAATGTCAGTATTATTGACTCTAGTTTATAGTTGTTTTGGCCTGTCAGCATAATAATAAGTATGAACTTTTTTTTGTGTGGCAAATAATATTAATTATATGATTAACCTAACATTGCAAGGTCCTAGGCCTTGACAAACAATTGTGAGCTGTATTTACAGATATCTTATGGACATGTTAACTTTTACATATAAGCAAATATTACCAGATTTTGCATGTTGGAAGTTCCCAAAAGAATCTACGATGGTTTACTTTCTTGTCAATTAAAACAATACTGGGACAAAATAAAGTGACTTCCTGAATTTGTGATGATTCTCTCTGTTCTGTAAGAGATGTTTAATATGAAATTTATTTGATGTTTTTTCAGAGAGACCGAAATATTTTGAATTCTCACTTGTCTGCAAAATGCGAAGAGGTGAATAGTTTGGTTGAAAAACTGATGCAAATAACAGAAGAGTTTGAGAAAGAAAGGTAACAATATCACTACTGTATTTGCAGGCTATAAGACTACTTTTTTTTACCAGAAAATCTTATCTTTGTCTTATACTCCAAATCAACTTATGTCATCCAAAGGGGGCCAAGTGGTCTAAAGCGCTGTCCATTACGGACCACTGCCATCTCACCTCTGTCTGCGTGTGTTTGAGTCTAAGATTCGGCAAATGTAGTTATGTGAGAAAGCTTGCCAGTAGCTTGTCGTGATTCTTTCCCGGGGTTGTCCAGGTTCTTCCTCCACCATTAATACTGGCTGCCATGTATAGCCTATATTGTGCTGAAAAATGGCGTTAAACCATAAAAAACAAAAACAAAAACAATGTCATCCAAATCGTTTATAGTATTTTTCATTTGGAAAATAATTCTACAAAAGTGCATAAAATAATATGTAAAAAATATATCATTTTGGGAAAGAGCTCATGTATCAAAAAATATAGGACCACACATTGAGTGTTTTAAACAATTGCATGATCATCAGTATTAAAAAGTAACATGCATTAGATGTAATTGACTAAGGAAACATGCACCAGTAATATACATTGTTTGTATTATGCTTTATATAAATTGGATTACATATATCAGTAGTAGAATTGACAAGTTAGAAGATGAATGACAAAGACATGTTCCATCACAATTGTCTTCTTGCACCTAATAATAAAATAACACTTGTATCCCATTGAGAGAGAGAGATGTCTTCACAATTGTAAATCTATATTGTTCACTTACCTGATAACTAATTTTACTCATGTAGAAGTGCAGTGCCATATTCTGTTATCACTTAATCCATTAGGTAAACAATTCCTACTGTTTTGGTTGCCAATTCCATTATCTGAGAATCACATGGCTTTGTAGTGAAATTACATGCTGATTAAATATACTACAGCTGTATTTAGTCATTCAAAGCTAGCACTTGTTTGAGGTCAAGATTGGGCATACCAGATCCAATTAGCAAAGCTACCAATAGGGAAATGTGGATACCCATGTATATTATGTGGCTACTCTCACATTGCACCAACATGTCATGAACATGTGCAAGGCTGCATATCTTGAGTTGAGACACATCAGCTCCGTTCGCAAATATCTTTCAGTTGATGCCACTAAAACACTTATGAGTTCATTACTTTCAAGACTGAACTATTGTAACTCAATTCTCACAGGCACTTGATTCTGGGGAAATTAATGTGTAAACTCACCATGTTATATTGTGAGTGTACACATTAATTTTCCCAGAATCAATTGCCTGTGTCAATTCTGTCTGGTTTGTCTCAATATCTACTCCAGCAACTTAAAAAAATTCAAAACACTGCTGCTCGGCTCATCTTTAGAGTACCACGATCAGAGCACACCTCCCCTCTGCTCTGTACCCTACACTGGCTATCCATTTGATCCAGAATCAAACACAAAATGTATTCTCTGTGCTACATTTTACTGACGGACTCCAGTCCAACATAACCTATCTGGCCTCACCCATGTGTGCACACAAGCAAGATACTTACAATCCTTATCTGACAATCGTATACTCATTATTCCCACTATAAAGCAAAGTCATATGGACAACATTCTTTTGCATACCAGGGCCCAGCAGCATGGAATGAATTGCCCATTGAAATTAGTCACAAAAACACAGTGATCCCTTTCAAGAGTGCTCTTAAAACTCACCTTTTTGACTGGAAGAACAAACTTAAAGACCTAATAATGTTTCCTACCTTAAATATTTTCAGCATTTTTTATGTTTTCTAATTGCATAGTGTTTGTTGTTGTTTTTTTGTAGTCATATCATTATAGATGTTGTAAAGCGTTTAGAGCTTCTAAATATTAGACACCATTCAAAGTGCTCATTATTATTATTATTATTATTATTATTATTATTATTATTATTATTATCATTTAATATAATGAAAAGAAATGCAAGGTGGTTACTCTTGTAAACCTTTGCTAGTGACATCTTTTGAACTTGCCATGGAACTGACAGGAATTTAAAATAACATCAATCTTGAGCAAATATCAAAACACAGTTGCAATTGATCAATCGTGCCATGTTCATGATGTTGTGTATTGGAATAAAGATCTGCAACAGCAACATATTGCATATATATAATAGATTCACCCACCAAAATCTGTAGAAAATAAAATCTGCTAGAATCTCTGGCCAGCTATTTGATAAGATCTGTGATTAAAGGTAAAATAGCAGTAGGAACATCAGTTAATCACTGATAATAACAATAACACAGTCTATTTATTTTATTCCAAGAGGATACTAGAGGGATAGAGCAGCTGTTAGTAAACTTGCTGATACAGCAGGTGGCATAAGTGCTGTTGCTTCAGATTGGTTATCCAGACAAACAATATGACAGATTTATCTACCATCACCTAGAAAGATTCAGTATGGACAAGTTTGATATCAACACTTCCAGTGAAGTTCATCAGTCAGATATTTTGTTTTTACCACATGACACTGTTAAAAGTGATAGAAGTCATGCACACACATATACATTAATTGTTGTAGATATAACAATAATATAAACAATAACACAGTCTATTTATTTTATTCCAAGAGGATACTAGAGGGATCGAGCAGCTGTTAGTAAACTTGCAGATGCAGCAGGTGGCACACAAGTGCTGTTGCTTCAGATTGGTTATCCAGACAAACAATATGGCAGATTTATCTACCATCACCTAGAAAGATTCAGTATGGACAAGTTTGATATCAACACTTCCAGTGAAGTTCATCAGTCAGATCTTTTGTTTTTACCACATGACACTATTAAAAGTGGTAGAAGTCATGCACACACATATACATTAATTGTTGTAGATATGATATTGCAAGTAGATTCAAAGAAGCAAAGCCACTATCAAGTAAAACAACAACTGAACTTGTATCTGTATTTAACGAATTTATTAACATGGACACGTGTGATTGCCATATTTGCTACAGGCAAAGAATTTCTTGCTGTAGTAACGTATTTCATGAAACAAAACAATGTGAAAATCAGAGAAAGGAACATCACGTTACATCGCAATTAAGCAATCATTGAATGATTTAATAAAACACTTAATGAGCAATTATTTTGATATGAGTATGCTCAGGAAATTTCCACAGGGAAGAAATCTTATGAATGGGTTGCGATTCTACTGCATGTAATAGCCATGCTTAACCACAAAGTTACTCATAAAACTTTGATGAAACCCTTCAATGCAATTGTGAAGAAAGGCATACAAATCAAGCAGTGTGACTCTTTCTCAAAATAACCATTATTCGGTAATGTGACTCGGGTATTTATATGAACCTGGTGAACTTGATGGTGGTAAAAAAAAGAGCAACTGGTCCTATTGGAGTGTGAGCTCAACTAAAATTTCCAGCGTGGTAAGATCTACAGGCAGGCCTACAATCTCCAGATTAGATTTAACTACTGGTACTCCTCAGCATGGATTTGAACTGCTCTGCAGGTGGCCTTGTAGTTAGAGTGTCCGCCACGGAAGTGGGAGGTCCTGGGTTCTGTCCCCATCCAATTCATACCAAAGACTTTGAAAAAATGGTACTAACAGCTGCTTCGCTTGGCGCTAAGCATTAAGAGGTTCGTGTCGGGTCAGCCTGTTGTCAGGATAATGTAACTGGGTGGGACATCATGCTACATGTCTGCAGCATGATGCCCCAGTGCTTGACATCACTATAAACTGCCTCACTGCAGATATTGTACCGATACGCCAGAAGAATTGTTAAAGCTATGTTAAAACTCTTAATCAAACAAACAAATCAACATGGATTTGTTTGTGAACAATTACAAGTATGTCCTGACAATACACAATTATCACTGCCTTCACTTCTGTGAATGATGATTTGCTACAAATCAAATCACCAGCTCCTTGACATGAGTTGCACTCAAGACTAGTCAGCATTTCGTTTTCACATATGTGGCCAAGACTACTATTATTTCAGTCCACAGTAAATTGTCTTGGATTATTATTTGAATACTGCCAAAGCATTACTGTTTTACAGCAAATACAGTGATTGTTTTGTTGTTGTTTCAGGGTCATGATAAATTCAATATCAAAATTATTATATTTTTTTGTCTTTTTGCTGATAACCAGTTAATTTTTTCCTTACTATATTATTGTTGATTTCCTAAGTTTGATTCTTGTCTCCTGGCAGGACATCTATGGTGCAGTTGTCTATGGGACCCTCCGTAGTTGAGACATGAATCTGACTCAATACACCACTCAGTAAACTAAATTTGACCATTTTGGATCATCGATGATCCAGATCACTTTATTATGAATCATTAGACCCTGTGATGAATGAATACTTATAGCATATCCCAGAGTCCGTTAAGATTTATCCATCATTAATGTCCTCTCAGCAACATTCACAAGCACAAGAGCATTATCATTAAGAACAAGTTTTTGTTTCTTCAGTGATCCCAGATGTTTTGTTGACTGGTATCTGCTGAGTGGTAACATAAGGGTACAGGTAGATATGACAATTTCTCAAAGAAATGATAAAAATCTGCATTGAAGACAATCCCAAACTATTTCCTGGATGTGGCTATGAGATCACTTGGGTGCCATACATTCCAAAAATATTTTTTCATGTTGAAGATGCGTGCAACAATTTACTTGTAACGCATTCTTGAAATGTTCCATGACTCATTGGGCAACACAATTTAGAATAATATAGTCCACATCGGTCGAAGATCATCAATATCAGGTTCATCATTCAGTGGATAAATTGCATAAACATCTGCAGTCACAGGAGATGCATACTCATAGTATGTTTTGTCAATACCAGTCAACATTCCTAGTCTAGAATTTCTTTGTAACATGATGATGTCTTGGCAGTGCTGTACGCTGACAGGATCACGTTTTTAAACAGATAATCCATGTTATGTCATCATACATGGTTCCCATGCTACCGAGGAAACAGGAAAAAGTTGGGAGAAATTGTAACTTTTTTTCCAAACTCTGAAAAGTCTTTGAATTTTACAAATATTGATTTAAGTCAGGGAAAAACCCGGGAATTTTCTGCCACCACTTGATACTCGAAACAATTACATAACTGAGTTGTAATTAAACTGATCGTGAGCTAAATTTATTAAGTTCCGACCGGAATATTCCAAGGGTGCAATATGGATCATTTGGGTGCTTGCAATAAACATATATGCAGAGTCAATCCATTTGCTCGGTGAATTAGATTTGCCTAGTAGACTTGCAATAAAATAAACCTTTGTATTGATATTATTTACATAAAATGGCTTTAGAGTACCTAAAGGGGGCTTCTGAGGTTAGCTTGCTTTGTTGTAAAAAATAACCTTTGTCTTTGATGTCCTGTCGGAAAGTAGTTTACTGCTAACTGCCAGTTGTGTTTATTTACTGGGCTTCTGTCTGCTTGAATGGCATATTTAGTTATAATTAATACAAAGGAGCATTGATGTCTGTGGGTAAATAGTAATAATACTTTTGTAATCCGTACTGACAAAAAGATTGTCACTTGCACTCAAGTGTATGTATTTTCATATAATGAATTTTATTTGTAAGATCCTGTCATACAGTTGACCTGGATATAATTCAGTCTTGGTTATTTTGCACCTAACACTGTGTCATGTGTGAAAGGCAGTTAACTTCAATATATTAGTTATTTCCTTCTTGTTGAGAAATCATCAGCTTTTCTTCTGGCCTGCATGAATTTTTCACATGATTTTATTTTCTCCAAATATTCTGGGCAACGCTTTGTCATGGATGTCTGTGCACAAAACACTCTATTGTTTTTGCACTTTAAATTTTTTAAAATTGTTTTAATTTATTTTTTAAATTCCTTTGAATACCAGTGAATAGGAACCAAAGTTTGTTTCCATATCTCAGCTGTCTTTGTATTTGAAAGAAGAACAATAATCAGCACTCTTAGAAGACTCCTTAGTCTTCATCTGATGTTGGCTTGCTTTGCAGTAAAATAACCTTTGCATTGATATCCTCTAAGAACAAAAAGTCGGCTTATGAGGTCGACTTGATTTGTGATACAAATAACCTTTGTCTTTGATACCTTGTCAGTAAGTTCAAAGGATTATACTGCTCACTGCCAGTTTATTCAACACCTGGGCTTCTTTCAGCTTGGCTTCTATAGTTACAATTAGTACCAAGGAGTAAATAGTAATGATACATTTATAACCTGTGCTGGTGTAAAGATTGTCACTTACAGTCAAGTGAATGTGTTTCAAAATAATGATTTTTATTTGTGAGATACAGTAGATCTGGATATAATTCAGTCATGATTATTTGGCACCTAACACCATGCCTTAAATGAAAATGACAATTGTCTTCAAAATAGTGGTCGATTATTTTTTTCGTGTTTGTGATTTGGTTAGACCTAGTTTTCAGTTGGATAACATATTCAAACCATTGAGCACAATTTGTTTCTCAATGTTCATGTCATTGAACAATGTGGCATGTGTTATTGGACATAAGTGATACACGCTACAGCATGGAAGTCTATGCTACATATAAATGATAATACAAGGTTAGGTTCTTTCTTATTATTATCAATTTAGCATTTTGTTTATCTATTTCATTGAAGCATGCATTGCTGTGGGGGAAAACACAAATGCAATGAAAATTTATTTCGTTTTGTGAATGATGGGACATGACCTAGATGAAAAAGTTTCGCTATAAATTCTGAGACAGAAGAAAAAAAATTTATTTGAATTTGTCCCAATATATTCAGTAAATACGGTCATATGTAATGACTTCACAAGCAATAAATATTTGCAAATGCTGGTTGATTGGATCAACAACTCCATCTAATTGAATTTATGTATTAGGTTTATATGGATATCACCAAAAGAGTGTATGGCATATGAGCCTGGGACCAAAACCATGTTCACAATATAACATTGGAGTTTGAGGAATGGCCCCCTGTGCATTGGATGTGGTGTGAAAACATTATAGGGCTTTGAAATGGTTATATGATGAAAAGAAATGATGGCCATGAATCTCTTATAAAAGCAGATGGTTCTTGTTGGCTGTTTATCCTCAACAAGACTTCATTAACACCCAATTGATCAAATATCATATGGCTGCATAATTGTGAACCCAATCGCATTTTATCCTGTAATGCAACAAATATATGCCGCAGTGCAGAAATCCCTTGTTTTGGTGCCATGTAAATACACCATTAACAGTACTATCCATAGTATCAGTTGTTGTTGTTGTTAGCCATGATAGCAATAATTTGCTGCCTGTATCCATAAATGATAGTAGTCTGTTTTCTACGGTGATTGATGGAGTCATTACTGGCATCCACAGTGAGAATTTTGTTATATTTACTTTACCATCAGCGACTAGTGCAGCAGCAGGGACCTTTCTTGCCAGATTGCATTATTATCGTAACCGCCTCGCACAAGTACTACTGTATGCTTCGCTCCATAGATAACTTTTCTAACATTTCTGCAGAATCCAAATATATGATGTAGTGGAATCGCACATGAAAATAATCTACTCTGTCCATGCAACATTGATAACGCATGTTGCAAACCCTAAGTTGTAACAAGTACTATCACCTTTTATAATATCAAAGGGATTAGCTAGTCTTGGTTCGTGTTCAAGAGTATCATCTGGCTGATCAGCAATTCCAGTAGCTACTGGTGTTTGTAATTTAAGATACTTATTGTTGTCAGCTTAATCAGTAATATCCTTAGAGAACATCATAGATGGACCTGCTGATCTTGTATAATCATCGGCATATCTTGCTAACCCCACTATTGTTGTGGCAACATCAACATCATGCGCTATAGATTCAATCTCTTTTCCATCAATCAAATATCTGGCGCTACTAAATAATGCCATGATACCATTATTGACAAAGCCAACTTTGACATTTAGGTCATATGGTGTATCAGCTGCAACATTTGTTACGAGTTTTCTTTCTACTTTGATAAACGCTTCAGCAGGTAGAAAGTATTTGCTAGTATGCTGGACTTGAAGTTTGATTCTTGATCGACTATTTGGTTGTACTGCATCATAGGAATAATACTGATAATTGAGTACAGAATCATTCTTGGGTACTGGGGCATCCATATTGAACACTGTATCAGGAGCCGATTTGAACATATTATATATCTCTTGATCTAAATCGCAGTCTCGCTCGTGATTTCAAACCACTTCCCGCTATCATATTTGCAGTAATATTATCCTGGTCATTGCTCATTGATGCTATTTTTTGATCCACTACGTTATTTATTATTTTGCTAATACTTGCAAGCATAATTTTCATAGATGGTAGTGGTCCCAGCGATGGTTTCTTTCACCACCGAACTAACGCTAGTAGTTTTTCCTTAGCCGCGGAAAATGCTTTCCCAGCAACATCACCAACAGTGCTAATACCCTTATCACGAATAACATCAATAGCTTTCATTGACAACTGTTTTGCGATTGGTGCTATTTTTGGAGATATTCTTGTAAGTAACCAAGCAATGGTATTGCCGAGACCATCTCCATAGTACACTCTGTAAACTGGCAATCGTGACTTTACTACATAGACCATGGTTGGTTTGTTGTGGTTGTATTGTATGATCATCTTATTTAAATGACATTTATCTAATCAGTGATTCATCACCAATGACAAAGTCATCAGCGACAAAGTCATCAGCTACAAAATGTCACCAAATTAATCACTGTGGTAACCGTCCGCTAGTAGCTCATCAATAAATTCTTGATATACACCAATATCCATGATACCACCCTCAAATAGTCGTCTACAGATATCAGCTGCCTCATTAATTATTTCTGGTAAGTTATTTGCAGCTCGTCTCCCTCCTATGAGAATTTCTAATCGTGATATATCTCCAAGAATATTGCTAGGGCAACGAACTAGACCACTACCTGAAACCCCTCTTGGATATCCACCTGCGAATTTTTCATTTGTACCAGTTGCACCTTGTGCATCATCACCATCTTTTCAGTCAGATGGTGGTTGACCACTCCTTTTTTTTCTATCATTTGTTTCTACGCATTAAAATTATTATTACCTTTTGAGATTCTAGTTCTACCGTGTTTTGCCAAATATATTTTTTTATACCAGGTGTCAAAGGTTTTTATAGAGTCTTCAGTCTTTTATATATTTTTCCCTTGTCCCCTTTTGAAATGAATTAGCAGCAAAAGCAGCTAATTCATCATCCGTGGAATCTTTAAATTTATTTGTTTCTTTCATAAATATCTTTTCAGGTGGATATATTCTCTCTCTCGAAATTTCTTCTTCTTTTTCTTCCATTTGTTGTTGTTGTTGTTGTTGTTGTTGATCATCTTCAATAATATCACCTAGTCATTGTTTAAGTCGTTCTCGTTGTTCTTGTTCTTGTTGTTCTAGTCGTTCTTGTTCTCGTTGTTCACGTTGTTCTTGTTCTCGTTCCTGAAGTTGTGCAGTGGCTATTATATCACCAGGAAGTGTTTTTAAAGATTCCTTTGTTTGCTTGGATCTCTTTGCTATTTTTTCAAGTACAGGAAGAAGGGCTGGTTTTTCCCCTCGTTCCTCCGGAATATCTCCCCATATGGCTTTTTCAGTGGTCGATACGACTTTCTCGGTTACAGTGGTTATTGGTTTGAATAATTGTTCTGTTCCCGTTGTGAACTCATTTTGAAATTCTTGTCTCGTTTGGAGCTTATTTCTAACAGAATCACAAATTGGAATAAATTTCTTAATCGCAGCTAATCGTTCATGTGCTAATCTAGTTGTTAGGGCTTCACCTACCATTATAAATATAATATACGATCTAAATTGTAAGTGAAAACTCACCCACCCAAAATTCTTTTGAATTTCACTACAGTGTGTTCATTACTTCCGCATAGTGATAAATCACCGAAAACTATCATACCCGTCTATACAAATTTGTTCTATGCAAATAAGCACATACCTGTCTATAGAATTATTTGTCAATGGGGCTTTATTGTATGCAGATTACTCACCTGCAACGGGTTGGGCATTGTTTAGAGTGTCAGAGATTTTTCACTGTGTTGAGGTAACCAAAAGGGGATTTTCATTTTGTCTGATGATTTCTTCTCTTATTGTTTTGATTTTCGAGTTTATTGTGCGTTTGATTCATATTGTTTATCCAATTCACTTCTGACCTTTTCGATAGCAATGAACAGTGGGATAAACTTGTTGATGTTGTTACAGAATACAAGTGAGTCATTTACCGCATGCTGAATTCGTTTGATCAACCCATACTGTTTGGCAAGGACATATCTATTATTCCGGGCACTATCATCAAGATCATGAAATTCAGAGAGAATCTGATTACAATCTAATTTATCTGATAATTGTATTCCTTGATTTTTCAAATTTGAAATCTCAATTATAATGACATTCATATTTTCGAAATTCATATATGAAATATTATATATCTAATAAAAAAAAATTAGGGGTCCTTTTTGACCCGTTTTTGTATATGATTATATATGATTATATATAATTATATATTATATGATTATATATAATTATATATGATATGATCATATATGATTATATATGAACTCCATTTGCTCTAAGGTGTTATTCAAATCTTGTTGTGCCTAGAGATAATATGCAAGTTATGATATGATGAACTCCATTCGCTCTAAGGTGTTTTATTCACATCTTATTGCGCCTAGAGATATTATGCAAGTTATGATATGATGAACCCCATTTGGAACCTCTCAGGTGTTATTCACATCTGTGAGCAGCGGCCAGCATTTTAGTACAAAAAATGAAAATGTCCCCATCATGAACGGCCACTTTTGTTTCTTCAAATGTATCCAGAATCAATAATTAATTCAAATCTTGATGTAAGGTAAGCAATTTTGATTATCTCTATCATAGATACATGTCTCCGAGTGTCAAGTCACCATTGAAAGTGTCAACTTAAGATTTATAGTACATGTATATTATTATCTATGAAAGTCGATGTTTACATGAAATGGGCTCAATAATGTTATGATAGAGTTTGGGGTTTAACACCTATGTTGAGTTCTTCTTTTTGATGATTATAACCAGACGTAATTGTTATAATCATAACAGGGTCAGCATAGGCTAAAAATAGATTTTGTACATTGGCACACACAGAGAACCTTAAAAAAACAACAGGGTATCAGACAAAGCCTGGAAGAATCACGTGACCACACATTATGGCTTCCTTTACGATGACTGTCTTTTGTACACTTGACACAAGTTATGTCTGCATAATTAAATCGCATACAGACAGCAATAACCGAATAAAACATTACCAAACATTAAAATGTCATCACATTAATGGATGCATTATTTTAGAAGAAAGTCGTCGGTTATTCTACTCGATGATGTTGGGGGGGGGGGGGAATGCCGAACAATGTTATGTAGGAAAGACTCGAAAAGACAAGTTTATGTTGAAATAATTTGAATAAACAAAGTCATAACCGATAAGAAGGTTTTTCAGCAGCAGTGGTAAAATGGACCAAATGGAAACATAATTATGTATGTACCAAGATGTAAATGACGTTTTTGAATCCATTTGCAATGTGCATGACAACAATTCCCGCTCGCATATCACACTTACGCCAGAAAGATAAAATAGTAACTTATAGTCAGTTGAAATAAATTTGTTATTATAACAAAACGAACCTTTTAATGAATCATGTTTCATTTAGACGAAGATATTTAATGTTTTGAAGTATGTAGCTTTCATACTACATACATTACATATACATGTACTTCTCATAATAAATTTAGCCCCCCTCTGGAACGGCCACCCGTCTTATAAGGCCACTTTCCCAGTGCAGCAGGGGTGGCCACATAAGAGGGGGACAACTGTATACATATTTAAATATTTATAAGTATTTACATATTTACAATGAAATGATATGGTATTTACAAGTATTTACATAATGGTATTTACAATGAAATGATATGGTATTTACAATGATATATACAAATAGGAAAGCACAAGACAATACAACATATAACAATGGATTATAGGTGGACACACAGCACATACACACACGGGGCTGTTCTACACTGAAACCACCATACCCCCAACAAAATCACCTGGGTTGAATGCAAAAACACATTCACACCGTGTGACAGTGTGTGACATATGATGGTTTCACGGTTTGAATTTTGAAAGGCTTAAAGCCCCAATTATTATATAGAAAAACCTTCCAATAATTACCGTCGACAATAACACCTGTCACGAGATTTGAATGATGGGCCCCAGGACGAGATCCCAACCGCGTATGGAATACACTAGTGTTCGTAATCTATGGGTATATAATTTTGAATACGATATATGTGTATGTGAACCAACACAAAAAAAGCCATTCAGTTAGACCATGAGTCATCAAAAAATCCCATTGAGATACGTGACTACAACAAAAGAGTTATTGTTGTTTCAAAACCGTATACACACAAGACCTCACGAGTTATTTCCCTTGTTGTTACAATATACAATACAAAACAGAATTCAGACATATGTAAATTGAATTCTATGTCCGGTTCTCTTGGAAATCGCTGATTGATATATTTGTTCTGCAACATAGCGTACTGAGGCTCTACAAATATTGAAATATCTACCAGCTTCATTCATTGATTGAAATACTCTTTTTTAGTTATTTTCTGTATTAAATGATTTTATAGGTTTCGCATTTTTTAAGTTTTTTCCAGTCCCTCCTTGTTTGGTGTTTTCACTTTGTGTTATAGCTCGTAGATTCGATAAAGAATTGTTCCTAGGATTGGAATCAATATGATCGATTACAAATCCATCTTTTATCTATCCATGGAAACACTCGTATATGATTTTGTGACAGTAATATTTTTTCCCTCGAGCACCAAACATAAGATATCCAAGACTATTGTCTGTCCCTAATGGTTTCTTCAGCCTGCGGTGGCTGACAATACCATCACGAGATGCTTCATAATCGACAGGATGTGGTTGAAATTCTTGGTTCATTTATATACTATAATATTATTTGCCTAATTCATTATTTGGTTTAATTATTACTTGAGAATCTTTCAATGTAGTCTTGAGGTGTTCTTATGATTTTGTCTTTGACAGAGTCAGAGTCATTGATGGAGTTTTTAACTCTATTATCATAATAGCGCTTTAACTCTCTGTATCGCTTACCACCGCAATTGAGACATAACTGCGACTTACCACGCACACCTACCCCACATCATATACAAGGTAAGAGCCCAAAACTTCCATGATGTATGCTTTGTAAATAATATCCACAGAATTCATTTCTGGATGATTTGTTACAAGCAGTTACTGATCCTATCATAAGCCATTTGCAATGATTCATTATATAATAAATTCCTTATTTAAATACTTGTTTTAATTATAATATGGAGGAGTTCGAGAGATTATTGAAAATTACGCCATGGAAAAATATTCAATTCAATCTCGATAGAGTCTCCACTGATGTACCAAAGAATCTAATAAGTGATAGAAGCATGTTGGGTAGAATCTGTGATGGCTTTAATGAATTCAAGCGCGATGGAGCATCTCACTGTTGGTCAACAGTACGAATTGATGGTAGTGTTGATGCTACCATGAACGATGAAAGAGCAGCAGTGATAATCTCACATCTTGACAAGAAAAAGTATTTTTTTTTTTTAAGTGAAATTCATTATCACTCAGAAACGGGGAATCTGATTATACGCAACAAATTTGAACCCATCCTGAAAAATAAGAGAACTGTCACTGTGAGTCAGGATTCCAAACCAGGAATTCTGACTGGGATTGACAAACCGTATTACGAGAGATCCTATCCTGTAACCGTGGTTGTTTATGGGATCTATCCAATAAATGATAAACCAAGTATTGAAAAATTAAAACCCATGAAATATTCATCGCTGAATTGTGTAGCAGAACGAATAATAGAGCATTTTACAAATGCGTTGCATGGAAACAAATTGACGGATCTAAGACGCAAAAAAAAAAAGAAATGGGGATTAACAGTGAAGGAGAGCGGAGCAACAATTCAAAATGTGGCCGCGTTAGAACAGATTCTAAAATTCCCAATATCCGTAGAGATAGTAACAGGCGAGATATTCTACGACTCGAAATATAAATCCGCGGTAGCAATATTTTCACGG
Organism: Unio delphinus; assembly: GCA_029339505.1. NCBI lineage: Eukaryota > Metazoa > Mollusca > Bivalvia > Unionida > Unionidae > Unio > Unio delphinus. Next base: position 11,538,526 of record JAQISU010000076.1, read on the forward strand.
GATAGAACAATAAAATATCTACCCATGGAGTTCTCTGGAGAAGAACACTTTGGGGGAAATTTATTTGATTTTATTTCTCAGTGAAGTAAAAACGATCCTGTGTCAGTGTGGTTATATCAGAGTTTTGAAGCAAAGAGAGTAAATTTGATCAATTTGTAAAACCCAATGGCGAATTAAACCGTAATGAAGCCCTCCATGATGAGATGAAAAAACTAGCTAGTGGTTTTTCAACAGATTACAACGAGCAATTATTAACAAACTGTTTTACAATACTGTCAGTTGCAGCTCATTTCACGAGAAAGAGAAATCTATGGAGACCAACACACGCAGAATTTCTCTTAGATATCGAATCAAGCTGCGTGGAATATGGCCATGGTGGATTATGGAATACAAAATAAACCCCAAAAGTATTATTTCAGTTGATATGATTGCGTGTTATCCAGGGAGTTTTCTCGGGTACGGAGAGTGTTCTGAGTACTTCAGAAGATTTGGACATCCCACACACGAGATGACCCGTGTTGCGATTAATGGACCACTGCCCAATTTTGATTTAACCGGATTCGCTCGTGTGGTATCATTTGAATTGGCTAAAGGACTTCATCCGTGTTGTTATGTTTGGTTTGGTAGACACATCTCTGAAAAACACTGGATGCCAATAGTGTTATTACTGTTCTGGCCGGACCAGACAGTATAACCCAATACTTTTCATAGGTAGGTCTATGGAAGTATGTCTATATGGTAAACTAAAAAAAAAATAAAATAAGGGGCTATTACAATATGCATAGTGGCATGACATTTAAATACATGTAGCAATCAATACGATTAATCAGCATGCATAAGAATAAGGACTAATCATGTGTATTAATAAGGGCTAAAATACGAACACGAACTTCAAACACGCAAAATGAATGAACATTACTAACCCACCTACGAACCAGGGCCACACACACCCTTTTCAACAACAACTGTATATGATACAGGACCATAAACAACCGTACAAACGCGGATTACAAATATATGCAAATATTTTCTCTATAAACGCTGAAATGAACCAAATTCATATACACCGGCTCACAAACGTGTATGAACAAGAACTATAAATGTGTAATTGAACAAGGGAAAATATATAAAAACTTACTTGACAGTAGTTTGTCCTGTCCTGTCGATAAGACTGTAGGTTATGCACAATTTTCAGGAAAATCAGGTGTTAAGTAGCCCAAAGTAAAGTGAAATGTAAACGCGGAAGCGGAATACGGAGTCAAATCCGGAAACTGATTTAGGTTGTAAAATGGTAAAATAAACAAGGTATTTAATAAATATTTACAAATGGATTCAATCACTAAAAGGAGTGAATGAGATCCAGAACACTCCCCGCCTGGTATCTATAGAGATACCACTACTACTAATTCTATTGTAGTATATATAACAATATTCTTGATACAAAGTAATCCAAATTATTATATATGAATAAAACGTAAACCCAACGAATGTCACATGAATGAATTCTTATCCAACAGTTATGTAAATGGAAAAACGGTAATTGTCTGAATGTCAATAACGAATGAAAGATGATCCAATGAATGTCTTTAGTCAATCAGAAGTATAAGTTCAGTAATCTGACGTCTTTCGTTCGAAGATAAACGACGGCGGCAATAGCTTTATCTGAAGCGTCCGAGTAGACATGGAGTTCCCTGGTGATGCATTTGCTAAGTTCGGGCACATATGTCCTTGATATTCTCAAGTTTTTAAGTGGTTCAAGGGTGTTTTTCCAAGACTCCCATTTAGAGGCCAATTCATCGGATACGGGCTCGTCCCAATCTATGGTCTCTAAGACAATGTCTCGAAGGATGAGTTTCCCATATATGATAACAGGAGACAGAAATCCAAGCGGATCAAAAATGCTGTTAATCGTTGATAAGATTCCTCTACGGGTAATTGGTTTTTTATCGGAAGACAGTTCAAACAGAAATTTGTCCGCGTTGACATCCCATATTAGGCCAAGACTCCGTTGGAGCGGTTTTTCTTCCGAGTCTAAATCTAGATCTTTCAAATTAGATGCCAGATCAGTTGTTGGAAAAGCAGCCATTACTTCAGTGCTATTCGATGCAATTTTGTGAAGTCGAAGATTGCCATAGTCTTTTAATGCACTTTGAGTGTCCACTAAGAGTTTAACAGCTTCTTCGGGTGTTGAGCAAGAAGTTAACCCATCGTCGACATAGAAGTCCCTGGAGATGAACGATGTAACCTGGCTTCCGTACTCAGGTTCAGCTTTCAAAGCGGCCTTACGTAATCCCAGAGTTGCGACGGCTGGCGATGGACTGTTTCCAAAAACATGTACTTTCATCCTGTACTCAATGAGTTTCTTCTTGATGTCATTGTTCTCATACCAAAAGAAACGCAAATAGTTTCGGTGGTCCTCTCGGACGATGAAGCAGTGAAACATGTGCTGCACGTCTGCAGTAACAGCTACCATTTCCCTTCTAAAGCGAAGAAGTACACCAATAAGATTGTTGATTAAGTCTGGTCCTGTAAGCAGTACGTCATTCAATGACACTCCTTGGTGTTTTGCAGATGAATCGAATACGCCTCGTATTTGATCGGGTTTTCTCGGGTGGTAAACACCAAACAATGGTAAATACCAGCATTCTTCGTTTGCCGCTAGCGGTGGAGCTACCTCGGCATGATGATTGTCCAAGATTTTTGCCATAAATTCAAGGAAGTGTTCACGTTTCCTTGTATTTTTCTTCAGATTGGCGTCAAGAAGTTGTGCCCTATGTTTTGCCTGGGTCTTGTTGTTCGGCAATGGCGGCCTAGGTGACTTGAAAGGTAATGGAGCTACCCAGTGCCCAGTTGAGTCTATTTGAAACTCATTATCCATTTGTTGCATGAATATTCTGTCCTCGTGCGACATACCAGTTATGTCGTCGTCCTTTGTCCTCTCGAAAACTGAGGAACCAAACTCGCTATCTTTGCGATGTAGTGCGGGATTAGAAAGTTGCTCCCGTACTTCCAAATAGTTGTGACATGGCACTAGGGCTGTCGGCTGACCCGAAGGTGAAACATGAGTTCGGCTGACGTTGACATTATCGGGCGCATGTTGTTTATCTAAACATGCTTCTCCTATGACGACCCATCCTAGCTTGAGTCGCTGGGCGTATGGTGCTCCTCGATGACCTATTCGTTGTTCTAGAACGTAATGAGCTTCTGCCAAATCTCTTCCGATCAGTAGCATAATCTCTTTTCTTCTGTCTATTGGTTTGATAGACCCAATAAGATCGTTTAAGTGTTCATGGAACTTTACAACTTCTGGAGTTGCGATCTCGTTCTTATCATCAGGTATGTTGCCGCACTCGATGAGTGTCGGAAGTTCCAATTCTACGTCTCCATTGATGGATTCTATGATGAAATCACTTCCTCTTCGGCCGGAAGTGATGACTCGACCGGAACAAGTGTTGAGGGTGTAACTCTCAGGTTCTGATCTGACATCAAAGAAATCAAATAAACTTGGCAGGGCTAGGGATCTGTTGCTTTGGTCGTCGATAATAGCATATATTCTAAGAATTTTATTTGGATTGTCTTTGTTGTAAACATTAACCGGTAAGATTTTGGCGCATGACTTTCCATGAGCTCCTTTACAGATTTCAGTACATTTAGCTCGTATATCTTCCTCATATTGCTTCTTGGAGTTTTTGGAGAACTCCCCGCCATGATTTTCCGCAACCTCAGGAGGTAAACATGGAGAAGGCCTATTGACGTGTAAAGCCGTAGTATGCTGTTTGCTGCCGCAATCCTTACAACAAATCTTAGCCTTGTAATCACGACTGACATGCTTATCCGATGCACAGCACTTAAAACAAATGTTGTGTTGTCTTAGGAGTTTTTTTCTCTCTTCGATGGATTTGAACTTAAAGCCCCTACATTCATCGAGTGTATGTTTCGTGTTGTGTAGAATGCAGTTACTTAATGGTTGACTTTTTGGCTGATCGTCCTTTTGATTTGTCAACTCTGTTCTTCGGACATTCACTTTAGGTCTGGTTCCAGGAGTGTTTTTTGCAGAATCACCTTTTTGAGTGGGATTGTCCAAATCTACGGGTCAGAAACCAGGGTTATTTCTCAGATCGCATGTGTGCTCAAGAAAGGCATGGAATTCCTCGAATGGTGGGAAAGCGATGGAATGCTTCGAAGCATAGTTGGCTGCTCTGCTTGACCATTTTTCTTGCAATCCGTAAGGAAGTTTAGATACGAGAGGTCTTACCCCAGTAGACGAGTCAAAGTAAGCAAGGAGAGTCTTAAATTCATCCTTTTTCTTGAGGAATTTCACCTCTGACAGTAGATCCAAAAAATCATATAACTTCTCGTTGTCCCGGTTGGTGAGTTTGGGAAAAGACTCAAGTTTTTTCTTTATGGAAGCTTCTACCATCTCTGGCGAACCATACCTCCGATCTAGACGTTTCCAAAGTTCGTTTAATCCATTAGATGGATCCCCTGCATTAGACGATCTTATGCTTAGGGCTTGTTCTGAGGATTTTGGGCCTAGCCATTTAACCAACAAGTTGATTTGTTCCGAGTCTGATAGTCTCAGTTCTTTGGTTACACATTGAAAACTGTCTTTCCAAGCATGATAACATCCAGGTTTGTCGTTATATTGCGTGAGCTGGGAGAAAAGCAAATCTTTCCGTAACAAGAACTTTGTCATTTCCGATGCCCCATTATCGGTCATAGCTGAGGCATTCGGCAGGGTTGAATGCTGCGTCCCCATCTGTATGTCCTGATTTAAGCTATGATTTTGAGAGAGGACTAAGTCCCTTTGTCTTGCGTCGTGTGAAGTAGGGACAAATTCCGGTGCGCCTGCGGAGAGTTTAGATATTTTTGGCTCCTCGCTGGAACGTAATCTGGTAAGAGTAGATGTAATCGGCTGATAATCATCAAAGGACGTCCCAAAATGAACAGAACGATTTTCTCGGACTCCATAAGGAAAATCAAGGTTCTTATCCTCGCCTGTTGGTCTCTGTACGTCATGTAGTGGTTCACTGGTCATCGTACCAGACGATACCTTATCAGGCTCCACATCGCCAATGTTTCCTTTATCTATGAGCTGACTTTGTTGGCTTATGTATTCTTTAATCCGGTCAGAGTAATCCGCCGTTTGTTGCGGAGGACCATCCTCAATGACTTGACTTCCGGCCTCGTCCATTTCGTAGACACGAGCTTCTGCCTCGGCAATGGCCAACTCTTTCTTGGTTTGAAGGAGGATCATTTCAGTCTTAAATATGGCTGCTTCCTCGTCCATGACTGCTTTTTGTCGAGCCTCCATTCGTTCAAGTGCAGCCTGTTTTTCTGCAAAGAGAATGGCGGCCCTAGCGGCTTCCGCTTTTGCCCGTTTTTGTCTGGCAACGCTTGGGGCGTCAGAATGTTTTGACGACTGGGAACAAGCTTTGCTCCCAGAATGATGAGATTTGACGGACCTCTTGTCGTCATATTGACTTTTGTTCTTGAGAAGGTTTAGCGCCCTATCAACAGCACGTTTCCAAAAGTCCACTAGCTTGGATAAAGTATCTAAATCTTGGGTACTTTCATCTGACCTGGTTCCTTTCAGAAAGCTCGTAAAGGCGTTGACCTGACCCAGATATTTGGCATTTTCCTGTATGATGTTTTGCTCCAGAGCAAGACAGTCTTGGACCCTTTCAGACGGGCTGTCTGCAATTTTCAAATATGAATCCAGCATGGACCATAGGTATTCCACGTTCTGGGAATATTTGTCTCTCCTTTCTATGTAGGATTCTCTCCCCTTTTCTGACAGAGTACGGTTCCTTGGACCCAATTCTTCTGAGTGTAAAGACTCAAAGTTGTCCATGTTTTTAGGTGACTAAAAGTGCCCTGAACTTCTACCACTTTTAGTGAGGAGCGTTCTTACCTCGACTCCAACGTTGAGAGCTGGTTGCCTACCGGATGGAACGTGCTTCAGTGTCACTGGTCGACGGGACGTTGACTGTTGTTGTCAATTTACTGTTCTGGCCGGACCAGACAGTATAACCCAATACTTTTCATAGGTAGGTCTATGGAAGTATGTCTATATGGTAAACTAAAAAAAAAATAAAATAAGGGGCTATTACAATATGCATAGTGGCATGACATTTAAATACATGTAGCAATCAATACGATTAATCAGCATGCATAAGAATAAGGACTAATCATGTGTATTAATAAGGGCTAAAATACGAACACGAACTTCAAACACGCAAAATGAATGAACATTACTAACCCACCTACGAACCAGGGCCACACACACCCTTTTCAACAACAACTGTATATGATACAGGACCATAAACAACCGTACAAACGCGGATTACAAATATATGCAAATATTTTCTCTACAAACGCTGAAATGAACCAAATTCATACACACCGGCTCACAAACGTGTATGAACAAGAACTATAAATGTGTAATTGAACAAGGGAAAATATATAAAAACTTACTTGACAGTAGTTTGTCCTGTCCTGTCGATAAGACTGTAGGTTATGCACGATTTTCAGGAAAATCAGGTGTTAAGTAGCCCAAAGTAAAGTGAAATGTAAACGCGGAAGCGGAATAAGGAGTCAAATCCGGAAACTGATTTAGATTGTAAAATGGTAAAATAAACAAGGTATTTAATAAATATTTACAAATGGATTCAATCACTAAAAGGAGTGAATGAGATCCAGAACACTCCCCGCCTGGTATCTATAGAGATACCACTACCACTAATTCTATTGTAGTATATATAACAATATTCTTGATACAAAGTAATCCAAATTATTATATATGAATAAAACGTAAACCCAACGAATGTCACATGAATGAATTCTTATCCAACAGTTATGTAAATGGAAAAACGGTAATTGTCTGAATGTCAATAACGAATGAAAGATGATCCAATGAATGTCTTTAGTCAATCAGAAGTATAAGTTCAGTAATCTGACGTCTTTCGTTCGAAGATAAACGACGGCGGCAATAGCTTTATCTGAAGCGTCCGAGTAGACATGGAGTTCCCTGGTGATGCATTAGCTAAGTTCGGGCACATATGTCCTTGATATTCTCAAGTTTTTAAGTGGTTCAAGGGTGTTTTTCCAAGACTCCCATTTAGAGGCCAATTCATCGGATACGGGCTCGTCCCAATCTATGGTCTCTAAGACAATGTCTCAAAGGATGAGTTTCCCATATATGATAACAGGAGACAGAAATCCAAGCGGATCAAAAATGCTGTTAATCGTTGATAAGATTCCTCTACGGGTAATTGGTTTTTTATCGGAAGACAGTTCAAACAGAAATTTGTCCGCGTTGACATCCCATATTAGGCCAAGACTCCGTTGGAGCGGTTTTTCTTCCGAGTCTAAATCTAGATCTTTTAAATTAGATGCCAGATCAGTTGTTGGAAAAGCAGCCATTACTTCAGTGCTATTCGATGCAATTTTGTGAAGTCGAAGATTGCCATAGTCTTTTAATGCACTTTGAGTGTCCACTAAGAGTTTAACAGCTTCTTCGGGTGTTGAGCAAGAAGTTAACCCATCGTCGACATAGAAGTCCCTGGAGACGAACGATGTAACCTGGCTTCCGTACTCAGGTTCAGCTTTCAAAGCGGCCTTACGTAATCCCAGAGTTGCAACGGCTGGCGATGGACTGTTTCCAAAAACATGTACTTTCATCCTGTACTCAATGAGTTTCTTATTGATGTCATTGTTCTCATACCAAAAGAAACGCAAATAGTTTCGGTGGTCCTCTCGGACGATGAAGCAGTGAAACATGTGCTGCACGTCTGCAGTAACAGCTACCATTTCCCTTCTAAAGCGAAGAAGTACACCAATAAGATTGTTGATTAAGTCTGGTCCTGTAAGCAGTACGTCATTCAATGACACTCCTTGGTGTTTTGCAGATGAATCGAATACGCCTCGTATTTGATCGGGTTTTCTCGGGTGGTAAACACCAAACAATGGTAAATACCAGCATTCTTCGTTTGCCACTAGCGGTGGAGCTACCTCGGCATGATGATTGTCCAAGATTTTTGCCATAAATTCAAGGAAGTGTTCACGTTTCCTTGTATTTTTCTTCAGATTGGCGTCAAGAAGTTGTGCCCTATGTTTTGCCTGGGTCTTGTTGTTCGGCAATGGCGGCCTAGGTGACTTGAAAGGTAATGGAGCTACCCAGTGCCCAGTTGAGTCTATTTGAAACTCATTATCCATTTGTTGCATGAATATTCTGTCCTCGTGCGACATACCAGTTATGTCGTTGTCCTTTGTCCTCTCGAAAACTGAGGAACCAAACTCGCTATCTTTGCGATGTAGTGCGGGATTAGAAAGTTGCTCCCGTACTTCCAAATAGTTGTGACATGGCACTAGGGCTGTCGGCTGACCCGAAGGTGAAACATGAGTTCGGCTGACGTTGACATTATCGGGCGCATGTTGTTTATCTAAGCATGCTTCTCCTATGACGACCCATCCTAGCTTGAGTCGCTGGGCGTATGGTGCTCCTCGATGACCTATTCGTTGTTCTAGAACGTAATGAGCTTCTGCCAAATCTCTTCCGATCAGTAGCATAATCTCTTTTCTTCTGCCTATTGGTTTGATAGACCCAATAAGATCGTTTAAGTGTTCATGGAACTTTACAACTTCTGGAGTTGCGATCTCGTTCTTATCATCAGGTATGTTGCCGCACTCGATGAGTGTCGGAAGTTCCAATTCTACGTCTCCATTGATCGATTCTACGATGAAATCACTTCCTCTTTGGCCGGAAGTGATGACTCGACCGGAACAAGTGTTGAGGGTGTAACTCTCAGGTTCTGATCTGACATCAAAGAAATCAAATAAACTTGGCAGGGCTAGGGATCTGTTGCTTTGGTCGTCGATAATAGCATATATTCTAAGAATTTTATTTGGATTGTCTTTGTTGTAAACATTAACCGGTAAGATTTTGGCGCATGACTTTCCATGAGCTCCTTTACAGATTTCAGTACATTTAGCTCGTATATCTTCCTCATATTGCTTCTTGGAGTTTTTGGAGAACTCCCCGCCATGATTTTCCGCAACCTCAGGAGGTAAACATGGAGAAGGCCTATTGACGTGCAAAGCCGTAGTATGCTGTTTGCTGCCGCAATCCTTACAACAAATCTTAGCCTTGCAATCACGACTGACATGCTTATCCAATGCACAGCACTTAAAACAAATGTTGTGTTGTCTTAGGAGTTTTTTTCTCTCTTCGATGGATTTGAACTTAAAGCCCCTACATTCATCGAGTGTATGTTTCGTGTTGTGTAGAATGCAGTTACTTAATGGTTGACTTTTTGGCTGATCGTCCTTTTGATTTGTCAACTCTGTTCTTCGGACATTCACTTTAGGTCTGGTTCCAGGAGTGTTTTTTGCAGAATCACCTTTTTGAGTGGGATTGTCCAAATCTACGGGTCGGAAACCAGGGTTATTTCTCAGATCACATGTGTGCTCAAGAAAGGCATGGAATTCCTTGAATGGTGGGAAAGCGATGGAATGCTTCGAAGCATAGTTGGCTGCTTTGCTTGACCATTTTTCTTGCAATCCGTAAGGAAGTTTAGATACGAGAGGTCTTACCCCAGTAGATGAGTCAAAGTAAGCAAGGAGAGTCTTAAATTCTTCCTTTTTCTTGAGGAATTTCACCTCTGACAGTAGATCCAAAAAATCATATAACTTCTCGTTGTCCCGGTTGGTGAGTTTGGGAAAAGACTCAAGTTTTTTCTTTATGGAAGCTTCTACCATCTCTGGCGAACCATACCTCCGATCTAGGCGTTTCCAAAGTTCGTTTAATCCATTAGATGGATCCCCTGCATTAGACGATCTTATGCTTAGGGCTTGTTCTGAGGATTTTGGGCCTAGCCATTTAACCAACAAGTTGATTTGTTCCGAGTCTGATAATCTCAGTTCTTTGGTTACACATTGAAAACTGTCTTTCCAAGCATGATAACATCCAGGTTTGTCGTTATATTGCGTGAGCTGGGAGAAAAGCAAATCTTTCCGTAACAAGAACTTTGTCATTTCCGATGCCCCATTATCGGTCATAGCTGAGGCATTCGGCAGGGTTGAATGCTGCGTCCCCATCTGTATGTCCTGATTTAAGCTATGATTTTGAGAGAGGACTAAGTCCCTTTGTCTTGCGTCGTGTGAAGTAGGGACAAATTCCGGTGCGCCTGCGGAGAGTTTAGATATTTTTGGCTCCTCGCTGGAACGTAATCTGGTAAGAGTAGATGTAATCGGCTGATAATCATCAAAGGACGTCCCAAAATGAACAGAACGATGTTCTCGGACTCCATAAGGAAAATCAAGGTTCTTATCGTCGCCTGTTGGTCTCTGTACGTCATGTAGCGGTTCACTGGTCATCGTACCAGACGATACCTTATCAGGCTCCACATCGCCAATGTTTCCTTTATCTATGAGCTGACTTTGTTGGCTTATGTATTCTTTAATCCGGTCAGAGTAATCCGCCGTTTGTTGCGGAGGACCATCCTCAATGACTTGACTTCCGGCCTCGTCCATTTCGTAGACACGAGCTTCTGCCTCGGCAATGGCCAACTCTTTCTTGGTTTGAAGGAGGATCATTTCAGTCTTAAATATGGCTGCTTCCTCGTCCATGACTGCTTTTTGTCGAGCCTCCATTCGTTCAAGTGCAGCCTGTTTTTCTGCAAAGAGAATGGCGGCCCTAGCGGCTTCCGCTTTTGCCCGTTTTTGTCTGGCAACGCTTGGGGCGTCAGAATGTTTTGACGACTGGGAACAAGCTTTGCTCCCAGAATGATGAGATTTGACGGACCTCTTGTCGTCATATTGACTTTTGTTCTTGAGAAGGTTTAGCGCCCTATCGACAGCACGTTTCCGAAAGTCCACTAGCTTGGATAAAGTATCTAAATCTTGGGTACTTTCATCTGACCTGGTTCCTTTCAGAAAGCTCGTAAAGGCGTTGACCTGACCCAGATATTTGGCATTTTCCTGTATGATGTTTTGCTCCAGAGCAAGACAGTCTTGGACCCTTTCAGACGGGCTGTCTGCAATTTTCAAATATGAATCCAGCATGGACCATAGGTATTCCACGTTCTGGGAATATTTGTCTCTCCTTTCTATGTAGGATTCTCTCCCCTTTTCTGACAGAGTACGGTTCCTTGGATCCAATTCTTCTGAGTGTAAAGACTCAAAGTTGTCCATGTTTTTAGGTGACTAAAAGTGCCCTGAACTTCTACCACTTTTAGTGAGGAGCGTTCTTACCTCGACTCCAACGTTGAGAGCTGGTTGCCTACCGGATGGAACGTGCTTCAGTGTCACTGGTCGACGGGACGTTGACTGTTGTTGTCAATTTACTGTTCTGGCCGGACCAGACAGTATAACCCAATACTTTTCATAGGTAGGTCTATGGAAGTATGTCTATATGGTAAACTAAAAAAAAAATAAAATAAGGGGCTATTACAATATGCATAGTGGCATGACATTTAAATACATGTAGCAATCAATACGATTAATCAGCATGCATAAGAATAAGGACTAATCATGTGTATTAATAAGGGCTAAAATACGAACACGAACTTCAAACACGCAAAATGAATGAACATTACTAACCCACCTACGAACCAGGGCCACACACACCCTTTTCAACAACAACTGTATATGATACAGGACCATAAACAACCGTACAAATGCGGATTACAAATATATGCAAATATTTTCTCTACAAACGCTGAAATGAACCAAATTCATACACACCGGCTCACAAACGTGTATGAACAAGAACTATAAATGTGTAATTGAACAAGGGAAAATATATAAAAACTTACTTGACAGTAGTTTGTCCTGTCCTGTCGATAAGACTGTAGGTTATGCACAATTTTCAGGAAAATCAGGTGTTAAGTAGCCCAAAGTAAAGTGAAATGTAAACGCGGAAGCGGAATACGGAGTCAAATCCGGAAACTGATTTAGGTTGTAAAATGGTAAAATAAACAAGGTATTAATAAATATTTACAAATGGATTCAATCACTAAAAGGAGTGAATGAGATCCAGAACAATTATGGTATATGATTGATTCTAAAATGCTGATATCGCTGATTGTCAGTGAAGCAGTTGTATCATATCGAAAACAAACTGAAGTCTGGCTACCACAACCTGATAGTCTACATAGTATAATCAGCGAAAATAAAACACAATTCCCTGATCTCAATGAAAATTATATCGTGAAATGGTTCAAAGAAATCTTTGAAGTTAGAAATAAACACGCAAAAGATCTTGGTAGAAGAATAATTGGTAAGTTCACACAAGGTGGAAAATATGACCACAAATGATATTCTTCGTGGCTGATTATAGATGATGCTGAATATGATTTTTATAATCGCAGAAGTAACATAAGGTCGTATATGCTGGCTTATGCTTCTATTAATTTACTTTCGATGATAAATAGATTTCCTGACACTGCAGTTAGAGTCGCCACTGATTCATTTTATATAGACGTAAAACATAAAGAAGCAGTGTCTGAATTCACTAATTCAGACGAGAGTTGGGGATCATGGAGAATTAAAAAGGAAATACTGCATGATTATTCTAAATCAGCAGATGTTACGATTGAAACCAATTACTTGAAAAATAATCAGATATCAGAACTATCTAATGCATCGTTGTATTCTGATCCAATATTTAGATATAAAACCAGTTATTTAAACGGCTGTGGTGGGTCAGGGAAGACGACTCGTGTGATTGAATTATTTTCAGGGAAATCAAACATGATTGTGCTAACACCAACACACAGACTTGCAAGAGAGATGACACAGTGAGGAATTAATGCTTGCACTTATCACAGTTTTTTTTTATAGAAAGGTGACGAATGGACTCCTGATCGAATGGGCGAGAAATATATTCCTGAAATCATCATTTGGGATGAGATATGCACAGTATTGTTAGATGTGTTACAAAGGTTTCTCGATTGGTTATTGCTAGCGAATACAAAAGTGATAATGTGTGGCAATCATGGTCAACCACCACCATTTGTTGGTTTATCCCCACGTGATTGGCTGAAGAATTCTGTAGACTATTATGAAGAAATTATCATAGATCACTTGATAATGAATTACGCGAGTTCAAGAAACTAATCAGATTACAACCAGATAGAATCCAATGTGAAATAGCGAGTGAAATAATTTCAGAAACCCCATTAAATGATTTTTGGGAAGCGTGGAGACCAAACAATTTAATAGTAGCAAGTAGAAAGATAGTCAGAGACACACTTCAGATGAAGTTATTTAACACACACAAAGAAAAATTTGCAACACTTCCAGTGCCTTTGTGTTATAAACCCAAGGATACACGAAGACAAAATATCAAAGTTGATATTCCAGGCCTGACAAAGTCAGGAACAGAGAAGCAGATTTTAGTGTTACGCAGGATACACAGGGGTTGACTATATCCAATACAATTGTTTGGATCATAGATAATCGCATTGAGTGGTCGAATTTTTAGTTTATCTTGCAGTGTCCAGAGTATGAAGAATAAATCAACTTCGAAGAGTTGTTTTAGACTATAATGACACTACAGTAAGTGATATTGTCAGCGATGATATAATCAGAAATAAAACTCTCTGGTTATAAACAGCAGGATAAAAAAAATAACAGAAAATTTGACATTGATGCTGAATTTATAATCACACTGAAACAACAACAGAATAATCACTGCGCGAGTTGTAATTGTATAATGTGTTGGTCAGATAAAGACCCCTGCCAATTTACCATAGACAGAAAAAATAGCAGTATTGGTCATACCAGAGATAATGTGATGCTGACTTGTTTTGAGTGCAACAGACGAAGAGATGCTACTTAAGACCACGCGGAGGTAATTGAGTATCCTCGGGTATCACTTGTAGTTGTTCCCGAGTAAATCTGTGCTGAGGAGCAGTTGAATCCAATCTATAGACTGGCAGTCTACCCGTGGATCGTGTTAAGCTAGATATTTTATGCGTAGTGACACTCCAAATAGGATCAGTAGCTCTTTTTTGCCACCTTTGAGCTCTCCTGGTTCATATAAATATCTAACAGTGACATTGCCGAGTATTGGTTGTTTTGAAAAATCATTTTGCGGTTTTACAGGTATATACTTCTTTTCAATCGAGTTGTTAGGCTTCATATTAATTGTTCGAGTAATCTCATTATTCAGCGCGGTAATTACGCCTGGTAATCTCTTGACCCATTCACGAGATCGTTTATCCTGAATAAATCCCTTCACGTATTGATATTCAAATAACCGCTCAGCAAGTGTCTGATTAAATCGTTCAACGATTGCCTGATCACGATGTAATGCATTATGTCCTTGTCTGATGGTGACATTATGATGCTTCATTGTTGATAACACTGCACCCTGAAACTCCTTGCCAGGATCAACTTGTAATAGATTTGGTCAATTCAGAGGACCTCGTCGATAAATCCTTTCAAATACAGATGCCACTTCAGTTGATGATTTTGTCTTTAATGGTTCTGCTTGTTTGTATCGACTCGCAACATCAACTACGGTTAGCGCTTACTTGTAAACACCATCATGCGGCAGAATAGTATATCAGCCTGATGAACCTCATTAACGACGCTGACATCAAAATGCGAGAAATTAATTTGTTTAGGTGGTGGTAGATAAATTTGCCATATCGCTTGTTTGGATAACCAATCCGCTGCTGTAGTATTTTTCACCCTTGCAGCGCTAGCGAGTTTACTGATTGCTGATTTACCCCTCCAGTATCCTCTTGTAGAATAATAAATAGATTCCATGATGTTATTAATTACCAGCCTCCAACATCAATTTACTTTTCATCGCCGATTTTATCAACCATGAAGCCAACTTTTCTTTGAAGGATTTATCAGTGATAGAATTCAACGCATGAAACAATTTCACATCTGCGATATGTCTGTGTTGCAGATTGCTGCTTTTATAAGCAACATCATGAGCATGACATGCCTTATCAATGGCGTTTATTGGGTTTTCACCAGGTCGGGGATGGTTTTGATCATCGAGTCGGATATCGAGTTTGGTCCCGGGTCCACTATAACTATACCCTGGAAGGTGTTTTTCTCCAGGATATTTTGCCCATGATTTTCCTAGATGTTTTACTACCTTGGCTGCAATATCACCTCGGTTTTTTTAAAAAAAATCTCCAGATTTCATAGAAACAAATCTAAATTTTTTTGTACCACATTGTAAACACTTACCAGCAAGTGCTGGTCTGTTATTTTTAGTTGTAATCATCGTCAAGTCCTTTGTGCTAGTACGCTTCTTACATTTCACACAATATAGGTCCATAATTTATTTATAATAACATTAATGTAACTGATTTTTCGGCGATAAAAACACGAGAACCCGTTAAGCATCATGCAGCGCTACCGAATTCTATTTGCATAATTATAATCGGACCATCTGGAAGTGGCAAGACACAGTTGTTACTTAATTTAATAACGACATGTGTTACGGCTATTGGATTTAATTTATTTATTTTTAATTGTTAAATCCAAATTTATCATTTAGGGTTTAATATCCATTAATTGGGAAATTATTCTAGAAAGTTTAGGCTGACTTAGATTCTCTAATTGTAAACAAGTTTTGACCATGGCTTGTTTGACCTAAATCCTAACCTTGCTTTAGACATTGTCAACAAGCCTCTAAAACTATTGGTCAATTTCAAGGACAACATTTTTATTTTTAGTTCTTAGGGGTAATAAATATCTAGAGTACGTGATTTTTTAGTGAAGGCAGTCTCTTTCTGTGACCTTCCATGAATTTCTATCAATTTCTAGAAAAGCGCGTGATCACTTGTTTACTTCAGAAGAACAGTTATATATAGCTGTATTTTGGAAGCTAACAGTAGTAGAATCTTTGGGCTGTAAGTTATTAGTTGTGTATATCATGTTTGAGTGTTAATTTTGTTCTGGACTTTGTGTCAATTCGTTGGAAAAGAAGAATTATTCTATTTATTTGGAAACAGGACATACGTTTCATAATTTCATTTGGATGATAACAAAACAAGAACAACGAAACAAGAACTGCATCATGTGACATTGTCAGCCATTTTGGATTACATCATCAAGATTTGAACCTGGAACTATTAGAAAATTTATTTATCAGGACTCTAACAATTTCATTAGTGGATTATTTTTTTGAATTCTATATTGGATTAATGTTGGATTTGATTCTCTAAAACTGTAAGTTTATTTATTTTATGAAAATAATTGTACTAAATAAATCATTGTTAAAGTTTTTACAAGCTTGTTAGTTTTCACTCTTTCTGTGTTGCTGCTTATTCGAGCCTAAGCACGTAACACATGGATGAAATGGGATAAGTTGTATTTAGTAGTCCCGAGTGTAGACGATCAGCGATGTTACGAGGTATTAAAGGATTTTAACGAGAAAGCAAAATCGGAAATCGATGTTGATATTATTGAGTTTATAACCGATATTGATGAAGCACCGAGCATTGATGTTATTGATGGAAATATTAGCAATTTAGTTGCATATGATGATGTCATGCTAGACAATCAAAAGAATCCTGCTAGGATATTTTCCAGAGGTAGGCATAAAAATACCGATGTGATATATGTCACTCAATGATACACACAAATACCAAAAGTGAACAGAGATAACTTCAATATTCTTGCTGTGTTCAATGGAGTAGACACACATATGCTACAAAATATTCACCAGACTTGGTGCAGTGGAGATATGGATTATAATCTCTTTAGAAATTTCTTTAGTCACGCTCAGTCAATTCCACATGGATTTATAACGATAAATTTGCATGACCCGGGATCAAGATATCGTATCGAACTTGATCAAATATTCAGTTGAAACAATTAGTCTCCGCAACGACATCAGTGCCGGGTCGGAGACTCTGTCTCTGTAGCGTAAAATCCTAAAGGATTTCTCTTTTTTTTTTTGTCTGCCTGAATTGGTTTCGGTTGAAATCCCTTAGGATTTTACTGAATTGGTTTCGGTTTGCTTGAAATAGTTTCGGTTTGTCTGAAATAGTTTTGGTCTGTCCACCCTCTTTGCTGCTGGACATGGGGATTTCAGAAAGGAATTACTATTATTCTTAAACCTTGGACATACCACATTGGAATCGCAGGTAAACTTAGGCCTTGCCCACACCTTTGTTTATTTTTTGGCCAGACCATGTACTGGTGCTTTCTATAATTCCATCCCAGCAGCAGTTCCAACAGCACTAGGAGCAGCTGATTTTGCAACAGCTGGGGCTGCAGCAGCTATTAATACCGGTAGAGCTGCAATAAGTGGAAATATACCACCTGTGTTTGGAAGGACTTTAATAGCAGCCACAGAAAGATCAAGTCATATGCTGCTCTTTGATCATTTGGCATCATCGAAGTGTTTGAGTTTACATTATAACTTTGCAATATGACCAGTAGTCAGAGTAATGCTGATGTGATGATTAGACAGTTATACAGTATTTTTTTAATGATCCAGTTGCTTTATTGGATTACATTGTAATGGATTCACTAGCGAATCTAGTTACTTATTTTCCACTAATGCATCTCATTTTCCCACCAATGATTTCATGTGCATTGTTTTATTGGACAGTGTAACTGTAATTGCTCTGTAACCACCTGCTGGCGATGCACCATTTACACGAGCTTAAAAATGTATTTCAATGACATATTGTGTAAACAAATCAAGATGGTCCAGTGAAAATTAATGTATCATTATCAGGGATAACGAAGTAAAATCCAACTGAGATAGTGTCAGATTGCATCATTGTCAATAGTCTTTTTTTTTTCTTACAAGTACATCTGTGTGCTCTGCACCAAAGATAACCTTTCTAACACTTCTGCAGAATCTGAAGATGTGTGACAGAGGAATTGTATGTGTGAATCTGTTAAATCCACCTTTCAGTGTTAATCAACGTGCTGTGAATCCTAAGTTGAATTCTGGATTATTACCATGAACCACCAACCACACTTCAGTGTCAGCATTGTTGGTATTGTTTATCAGTCATCTTATATTATACTGTCTATTGTCAGGGTAATCATTAGTGTCCTTCCTGAACATCATTAATGGACTGATCTTGAGTAATCATTGGAATATTTTGCCAGACCCAATATTGTCAAGGCAATGTTAACGTTTTCCAGGCATAATTCAATGTTTTTTGCCATCAATGCTATATGTGGCACTGTTGAACAATGCCATGATGCCATTATTAACAAAACCAACAAGAACAGCAACAAAAAAATTGAACAAGAAACATACCAATGAAAGATGTGGAAAGTTATTGTTCCCAAAATGAACAATAAAATTACAGTTATCATAAACAGGAAATATAAATGTTGGATGAAAATCATTAAGATTGTACAAGAAGAAAAACAAATTTTTATTAAAATAAAATGGTTTTTTATATCCGGAAAATAATATTTTTATTGATATTTTTTATTGAAATGTCAGTGATATTACAAATCACAAAATACTATATTTTCAGAATTTTGGTAAAATCTCTGAAATTTCAAAAATAATTCTCACTGATATTTTCAGAAATGTCGTCAGTCAGCGAAATTTCAGTCAAAAAATTTGGTAAAATCTCTGAAATCTTTGAACATTTTGTAAAATCTCTATTTAAAAAAGGATATTTGAGTGTATGTCACAAAATTTTCACTGATTTCACTGAACTTTCAGTCACATTTTCACAAGGGTATGAGTTTTGTAGAGGATATTTTAGTAGGAAGCAAAAGAAGCTTATTTTTCAGAGTAAACATCAGATCAAATCCAAAATCTGCCTTGCACCAAAGATTCATTTGTGCTTGTAGTTCTTTTGATCAAGTTCAAAATTACACCTAATGTTTCTGCTATAATCAGTACAAGTCCAAACCTTGTTTTACAGTATGAAAATGAACTGGACAATCATAACTTTTCTATCTAACAGTTATCCTGTTGGAGGAGTATGATAAATAGTATACATAATTATTACATTGATTCCCAGTTCTCCTTAAGTCCATCTAAAAAAAAAAAAATTCAGGCAGAATACATAAGAAGGGATTTATTTCTAACCAGTGTTAATTAATGTGAATATGCATAGGTAATTCAAATAAAAGAATGAAAACAACACACACACACACACACACATCATGCATATATATTGCATGTATTGCTTTTATCTGACTTATCCCTTTTCAGCTCTCACTTCTTCCTGTTCTGTCCAAAAAGAGAAGTCGATTCTCCCTAAATTTCAAGTCTAACTTGACCCTTATTGCCTTACAGAAGTATTCATCTAACTGATTTTAATACTTTTAGAAATTAGACAACAAATTTGAGCTAAATAAGTCAAGTCAGTAAGTGAGAGCATAATTTTAATAGAGATAAAATAATACACATTACTAAAAAATATAAGATGTTGATAGGCTGTACATGGCGGCCAGTATAAATGCTGGATCAAGAACCCAGAAAGAAATACAGACCCACAAGAAGCTACTGGCAAGCTTTCTCACACAATCACATTGGTCAAATAAGAGACTTGAAGACACACAGACTGGGTGAGATGGCAGTAATCAGTAATTATGAGTGGCCTGTTGGTTAGAGCATCTGCCTCGGATGTGGAAGGTCATGGGTTCGATCCCTGGCAGAGTCATACCAAAGACTTACAAAAATGATGATAACAGCTGCTTTGCTTCGTGCACAGCATTAAGAGGTTAGTGTTCAGACTGGTTGGCTTGGCATCAGGATAATGTGACTGGGTGGGACATCATGCTACTTGTCTGTGGCATGGTATCCCAGTGCTAGACTTCACTATAAACTGCCACACTGCAAACATTGTAGCGATATGACTGAAATAAAAGTGTGTGATTTGGATTTTTAGTCCAAAACCTACATATTGTTACTATCAAGATGGAACCTTATCTGTATTGTCATGGGCTAAGACAATTAATCCATTAATTACCTTGTGTATTCATGTCAGTCAAAGAACTATTAATTTCACAACAGGTGGTCAGATAAATATTGCTTAGTCATGACATTCAGTTCACTCTTTTTTTTTTTATCTGAAGAGAAGATGGCTTTTTTAAAGTAACTACAGTAAAACCCGTCTTGAGAGACCACTTCTATAAGAGACCACCGGTCATGAAAGACCAGAATCTCTATGTGTATACTTATTTATTATAGTGTTATGAACTGTTATGAGAGACCACCTTTCTTGAGAGACCATTACTTTTTGGCAGATAGGGTGGTCTTTCAAGACATGTTCTACTGTATCATCTGGTAGACTGTTGGGCACTGCACAAGACTGAACAACCAGCTTCCTCCATTCCTCATGATTTTTCATTCTTTCTCAATGAGTCACTCAGTGTCAAGCCTCAGTCCAAACTCTCAAATGTTGTCTTCCCATATCTTTCTCTGCCTGCTTCTCTTTCTTCGTTTTTGTAGTGCCTTACAGGATTGTCTTGGCAGGTCCTGATGACTTGAGACATGCCCATGCCACTGCAGTTTATGTTTTTTCACTGTGATCAGGAGATCGTGAGCCCCAATGGCTTGTCTGATTCTCTGCTGTATTTTGTTCATTAGTGACATGGTCTTTGTGTGTGATGTTCAGGATCGTTCAGAAACATCTCATCTCTTTGGCCTGTATCCTTTTATCTACATCAACTGTTATGTTCCATGATTCATGGTCATAGAGAAATTTGGAGATCACCAGTGAGTGTATCAGTCTGATCTTTGAACTGTGTGCAATGTTCTTGTCATTCCAGATAGGTTTCAGTTTTGTTAGCACTGCTGTTTGTGAAATCCTTGGAGAGTACTTCAGGCTTTGATCCTACATATGCTGCCATTGCTCCCAAATACTTGAAGCTATGGACTGTTTCTAACTTCATACTTTGGACCCTGATGTCAGTGCTGATACCCTTGGTGTTGTTCATCATTTTGGTCTTCTCTGCACTGATTCCATGCCATAGGCTGCAGATATTTTGTCTAGGCTCTCTACTAAGCCGACTAGTTCTTTCTCATTTCCATCAATGTCGTCAGCATAACATAAGTTGGTGACTGTTCTCCCTCTGATGCTGACTGTCCCTTCATGCTTTTCAAGTGCATAAGCCATGATTCTCTCTTGAAAGATGTTGAATAGTGTGGGAGAGAGCAGACAGCCTTGTCTGACCCCAACTGTTGTTCTGAACCAGTCCCCTATGCTGCCATTGAAGTGTACTGTAATGGTGGCCTTGTCATGGAGGTGCTCTATTAATGTGATGAGATCGACATCGATGTTGTACAATGTCATGGTTGCCCACAAATCTGCATGCGATACCCTGTCAAATGCCTTCTTGAAATCCATGAAGATATTGTACAGATGTTGCTGGTGTTGGAGGTATTTCTCACACAATATCCTGAAGTTAAAGATCTGTTCTGTTGTACTGCGACCTGCTCTGAAACCTCCCTGCTCCTTAACAATGATCTTTTCAGCCTGTGGCTTTAGTCTGTTCAGCAGTATTCTCAAATGACTTTGCGTGGATGGTTTATAAGACTGATTGTATTATGGTTTAAATACTGTTGCATGTTGTCTTTTTTGGGGCGGGTGATGATCAGTGATTGGTCCATGGTCATGGCCATACTTCTGTTTGCCAGATCTTGTTGCAGATGTTTGTGAGGGTCCTAATCTTTGCTTCTCCCCCAGCTCGGACCAATTCTGCTGGGATATTGTCCACTCCTGCTGACTTCCTCTTTTTCAACGATCTCACTGCATCTTCTACTTCTTCATGTAGGATAGGGTAGTGGCTGTTGTTTGTTGAGGGGGGTTAAGGTTGTTCAGTACCTCTGGATCAATTGTGGCTCGGTGGTTGTAAAGTTCTGCA
This sequence comes from Unio delphinus, assembly GCA_029339505.1. Classification (NCBI taxonomy): domain Eukaryota; kingdom Metazoa; phylum Mollusca; class Bivalvia; order Unionida; family Unionidae; genus Unio; species Unio delphinus. The sequence goes on from JAQISU010000076.1 coordinate 11,560,360, forward strand.
CAGTACTCTGTCCATCTTTTCAGAATGTCTTTTTCTTCTGCATGCAGTTTCCAGCTTTATCCTATAAGGAGGTAACTCGACGTTGTTTTCTGCTTGTTAGATCTTGAACCAATTTGTATGCTTTCTTGATGTTGTTCCTTTTTATGTTTGCCTCAATGTATTTGGACAGTTCTTCTATCCAGTTCTCATTTACTTTTTTCAGGATTTTTCTTGACTTTCCAGTTGGCTTCATTTTACTGCTCTTCCCCTTCTGTATCATTCTTTTTCTTCTTTAGCTCCATCCTCTTGTCACACATTTTCAACTGTGACCCAGGGCTTCTTGAGTGGGTGATGTCTACCAAGGATCTCGCTGGATGTTTCGGTTGTTGCAGTATTGAAGGTGGTAATCAGCGTGTCTGTGTTGGTATTGTCATTGTCACGGAATTCCCACCAAACATTGCCTGGAAGGCTTCTGCTAATTTGGGATCCTTCAGTTTCATGAGATCAAACTTTATTCTTTTGTGATTCTCTTTCTTAACCTTCTTTAGATGTAGCCTGAAGGTCATCATCACCAGATCAAGGTCAATTCCTACATCCACTTAAGGAAATTTTCAAGTCTTGGCAATGTGTACACTTGACTCTATATGCCTCTTCACCATGATGTAGTCAATCGGCTGTGCTGATCACAGCATGGACTGTGCCATGTTCACCTTCTGGATACTTTGTGTTTGCCAAAGATGTTTGCCAGCATAATGTAATTGTAACAAGTGAATACCAAGAGCCCCAGTCCTCTCTTGTTTATCTGTGCATTGCAGTAGTGCCCATATGTTCCTTTCCAGTTTATGCAAGTGTCCTCACCTATATTCGCCTTCCAGTTGCTTCTTCTTTCTTCAGTGTTTTATCTACAACCATCTACCTGTAAAAGTCTTGAGGACTTTCCAATTGCCCCGTAACTATATTGAAACCTAATTAACATAATCAGATGTGAACATGAATCACACTTTACAAGATTTAATTGATATTTATTTCTTACAGTGTTGCCACCAGTAGGCATTTCACAGTATTTTCATTAATCAATATTTCATCATATATTAAGTTACTTACCTAAAAAATATTTTACAAAGGATATATTTTTTTTTAAATTTGTGAAATTTTTAATGTTCCATAATTCTGTTCACTGGCTGCCATTTTCAGCAATAAAGCAAGCAGTATGTCAAGCTTAGCTGTTTTGATAGTGATTTTTATATATTAAACCAGTAGGAGCCTATTTTATGTTTTTTTGAATAAAGAAAGGTTCACACCTACCTACACATTGCAAATACATATACATGTAAATACATTAAGCCCTTTCTTTCTCAGGTGCATACACAAGTGTAGACACTTGGATCCTTCCATGTCAGTTGTATGTATTTGGTCCATTTCCTTGTCAGATGCATATCCGTGTGAAGACATTAGCATCCCTGTTTTGTCACATGTATATCCATGAATATAAGTAAGAATGAAATGTCATTTTCTGCAAAACCATGGAAATTTATACACACAAAATTAATTTGCCAGTACTTAATTGCCACTACTATTTTTTTTTCCTCAAAGCAGGGTTGAAAATTTATTTAAGAAATAAATAATCTAGTTTTGTTTCAGATGTGAACGTAACATGGTGCAATTAGAGCTTGAGAAAACGAGGGATAATTTTTCAAGACTGGAGATGAATTTGAAGGAGAACAGACATGATATAATACAGTTAGAACAACAACTAAGGGTAATTTCTTTCACATGGAATTATGCTAAAATTTAAAAGTAAAGTAATATAACATTGCAATGAGTTATTACTGTAAACATAAGATGGCACAATCCATCTTTATAGTGAGCATGTTATACACTCATGACACCCCCATTGCATGAACAGAAAGGGTGATATTGCTTGGTTGCTGTCCATTCATACCTCTGCCTCAGCTTGATATTAGTGCCAAAGCACAGAAAGTTCTTACATTTATGGAAATGTTATACACTATATCAAAATAAAAATGGTTGAACTGATTAGATTTAAAAGCTATTGCAAGTTTGCAAATTAAGACAAATTTTTGAAGTTATGGCCATGACTTTTTTGACAACCCTCAATGATCGAGCAAAAGCCACATGAAGGAGACAAAGTATGGTAGGCATATTTGCATTTGTATATAGATGATCTTGCCTGAGTTGCACCACAAAAGTCTTAGGTTAAATCGAGATTGAAGACATCTAATCAGTTGATTTGGAGTTGAACTTAACTTTCAACCAATCAGAATGCTGGATTCTGTGCTTGAATTTAAGTCACAACTTTAATTCTGTTGGTGAAATTCAGACCTGAATGGATTTTCAGGCCATGGCAGCAGTATAACAATTTGTATACATACTTTTGAACTTTCAGACTTTTCTGCACAAAACCTTGTCAGCACAATTATGCCAAAACCTCTTTAGGAAAACAAATTATGTATCTTTTATTTGTATTATCTTTTTGGCTTTTCTTAATCATTACATATTTTTGGGTATTTGACCTTGTCCAAAAATCAAGTTCACTGTTCCTGGCTAGAGATCAACACAGTATATAGTTAAAATTTCTCTGTGTTGGCTAAATATTAAGATCATTATCAGTGGAGGTCAATATGTTTTTTGGGGGGTTTGGATCCAGGATATTGGTATTCCCCATGGATAAACCTGTTGTATCTGATGTTTAACATGTTCTTTATTCTCATTTTAGTAAGATATTTTATCTTGTTGACAATTTATAATATTCTAGAAATAAACTTTTGACCCTCATTCCGGTTCTACTTTTGTGTCTTAGCATTTTATATGCTGTTTACATGAGAAATTACACATTCTTGCAGAATCAGTCTTATTGTTTTGTTCATTATTTCATTTGTATGGCAATAATAATTAAAATAATAATTCAGTGGAAATGCAAAGTGCTTGTCTGTAATATGCTTGGATTCTGGAATTATAGTGAATTCAGACAAGGAAGTCTTTGATTATATTAGTGGGATTCATCAAAGACTGTTGCACATCTCCACATTCGAAGCCACAACAGACACATCAACACTTTTAATATTAGAACTTATTTAGGACACTAATGGTGTTCAGTTGGAACTTGATACATTTGGATCTGTGACAAATATTTTAGGACTATTGGGGATTTTCTTCACAATTTAGAGAAATACATTATTTGTTAAATTTTACAAAACCTCTTAGTTTTCCCACATTTATGTTACTTAAAAATCATATAATGTTAACAAAATGAAATTCAGTATATTTGTATTCATATGATTTGGACCAGGTCAGATTTTCAGGTCAATGCAACTATTTGTCCAGTATTGACGCATGGTTGTACTTTCTGGACCTGGTACTTTCTCTCATTTGTATATATATATATATATATATATATATATATATATATATATATATATATATATATATATATATAATGACATGGTTAAATACTCATGCAATAGCAGAAATGTAAAAAACATATTTTTACATTTTACTTTAAAATTGTTTGACTATCTTGTTCTGCAGTAGGGGTATATGTGTTTTAAAAACGCAAATCTTGTTTTAAAATTATTAATTAAAAGCTATGGGTAGTAATTTGTCTAATTTTTGTGATCGGCTAAGGGATCAGAAGCTGCTTTTTGGGGAACCCAATCATGTTAAATTCTTTTTGATGAAAATATATAATGTTCATTATTATCATTTTGTCTTTTCTCTATAGCATTTGTTTGAAGATATTTCTTCACTGTTACAGTATCAAAACACTGCATGCAGCAGAAGAATACGCCTTAATTTAGAAAAAAAAATAAAAAGCCATGAAGTATTAAAATACCTGTGAAGCAAAGAAAATGTGTATTAAACTTGTCAGCTCATTTTGTCAAAACATCCAAAGAGAACAGTACACTCTGATGAGAATTTTCCAACTGTGGCTACATTTTTGCCAGACATTTTGATACAAGCACAGAAAAAACAGTTGCAAGGAAAATTATATTTGGAAAAAAGTTTTGTGTACATACAACCAAACAGCCCTTAAAAATGTTGCCAAAGTAAAAGCAGGTTTTTAAAGAAGGAAGGTGTAGAGGCATCAAACTTTTATTTTCCATGCTATGTACATCCTAGCTTACACCAGTGCATTTGGAAGTAGAAATAAATCAGTGTATTCTATGTTAAATGTTCCACATTAGTGACAGACTATACATTTTATATTTTGATACTTTACTGATGCATGAACTATGTATGTTTCTACCAGTAATAATGATTATACTGTTCTGGTTGTCATGCCATGGTTACTCAAAGCCTGTAACCTTCACTCAGTGAAATCTGGCATATATATAGGGGTAAACAATGACAATAGCTTGTAGAACAGTTTTAATAACAATGATTTTTTGAAGAAAAACAATAAAGATCAATTTTATTAACTCATTATTGTAACCTTTCTTTGATATCCTGGTAAAGAATGTTCTTTTTATGACTTGGAGTGCATTGATTTATCTCAAGTCTTAGATATGATTTTAACTTTCAGTCACTGAAAAAAGATTGTATTGTTCTGTATATATTCAGCTATTTGTCAGTGAATCTAGATTTATGAAGAAACAAATTTGAATTCTAATGGTACAGTAGTACTAATTAATACAGAAAAATTGTGCTATAACATGCTTCATTATAACATGCATTCATTTATAGCTGTCATAGCATGGCTATTGATTGTACAATAATTTCATAAATTTCTTGAAGTACTACACAGCTTTTGTGCACAAATTAACAAGAATTTGACTTAATAATTCATTAAGATGCATTGTATTCTTTATTAAAAAAATCCTATCGCTACTTATTTTGGTGTTATTTTGTAAAGATAATGAAGATGTAAGTCTTTATGTTTGTCTTAAGTGCTTACTGTGTACAATTATTGCTCAATCAAGAGAAAAGCAATAAGCAGCAGATGTTTTATCATTGGCATAGACAACCAAGCATCAAACAATGCATGGTCTATAAAAAAAAAAGTCTCACTCAAATGTATCAATCAAATTAATTTACCTTCCCATTTAAAGACAACTGTCATACACACTCATGTGCCATTGTTTAAATATGTTTATCACCTGCATTGTCAGGAGTATCTTTAGTCATTGCCACATTCATGTACCACCCCACCCCACTTCATCTTGCCTGTGTTTACTCCATGAAACTACAATAAAACCCCACATTATGTTTTTCTTGTCAGTTTTGAACTCATCACATGGTTATTCCCATATGCTTAAATTTTGAGTCAGTACTTTTTTCTAGTCAGAAATGTTGGCATCAGCTTTGAATCACCTAGATATACACAAGCAGCTTGTCATTGTTTATATTACAAATACAAAATTGTGAACACTGACTGGAACAGTACAGTGGGACCCCGCTATAACACGGTAGTTGGGAGCCATAGAATCCGACCGGGCTATGAACCGAACCGTGTTATAAGCAACCATGTACAATACCAACACATTTTTGGATTTAATGGGGGGGGGGTTTTACATAAAGACGGGTGCGAAAATGCATGGCACAATTACCATTTTTGATCAATATCTATTAAATGAGAAAAACATTTGCTGTGGTAACAGAAATTGCAGATATAATATATTACTTTATTCAGAGAACCATGCATTGGTACATACACATGTCTAATTTATGTATACATGTATAATCTATTGCAGGAAAAGAGTATCAACACCGTGTACTCACCAGCGAATCTTGTAACATACATTGAATCCATAATACAAATATTTCCATCGAAAATATCCACATACAGATGTAAAATATTCAATAATTTTGTCACAGATCATTATGTGACTGAATTCAATGAAAAGAAAAAAACTAAAATTACGTAACGGGTGTACGTAATGAATGATGAAATAGTACATGTCCATAGATTAAATAATGGAAGCTAAAGTGTATTCTTATAATAACTACATGTACATCTCAGGATCTTTCTGTCACTGAATTCAATCATTGTAAATTTCAGCACATTTTCCCACCCAAGCTGCTAGTCAAAGTCCTTTGAACTTGCCCCCCAGTTATTGCGTCATGTTCTTTTGATGTACTCTAATAAATACAGCAGGTAGAACTGGTTGTATTTTAACCACTGAATTATGTCACTGTTTAGCTCAGCAGTTCACTTTGATGATAAACAATGTACTTAAATTAATTGATTTATACATTCTGGTGAGAATCTTTTATCAACCGCCGCATTGGCTGTTGCTTAGTTGTGTATGAAATTAAGAGAACATATATCGGAGATTATTTAAGCAACGATTGTATTCAGAATGCATTCAAGACAAACACAAAGTAGACACGATGGCTTCATTACTCAGGAATCAGTAATTATAATATTGACACTTATGAGCTGTAATTTTTCAACAATAAAAAAAGATCAAAGTTCTCAGTAGGCACAGCAATTGGTTCGTATTTTTATTTTGGCACAAAACTAGAAGAAATGTGATAATACATTTTCTACATGTTCTTTTTCGCACTGTTTAGACGAATATGAGAATGATAATTAATTTTTTTTTTTTCCACACTTAAATTTTTTTTTTCTTTGGTCTTTGAGAAAAATACCTGTAATAAATTACCCGAAATTTCGGGAGCCATGCCACGACCGGGTTATATCCGAATTCGGGTTATAGCGGGGCGGGTTATAGCGGGGTCCCACTGTGCCATTAAATATAAAGGGATAGAGGGATTTGGTAATATAATCAAATATAATATTCCTTTTTCCAGTAGTGCAATGTCATAGTTATCATTTTCAGTTTCAATGAATGGAGAGTTTATTTTTTATTTATTTTATCCTTAGTTATTTAGAGAATGTCTCAAATGTTTGTGTTTGCGAGATCAATCTTCATCATGAAATCTAATGACGTTTTTCTCCCAAATTTGGTCAAGGCAGTTGTACACCTATTGAATTATTCATTATGAGGTCAATTTTTGTGTATGAATGTCAATTAACACATTTTTGAAACCTAAATACATGCTTCAGTTTAGAAAATTCTAATGTCTAATTTAGCCATTTTCTTTTTCATTAAAAACTCAGTTCCTAGGGACGTGACTAGCATGTGAAAATGTTTTGGAATATAGAGTGTTTCATAAGATAGTGTGTGGGTATTAGCAAGAACAAAAGTATCATGATTGGAATGGAATCTATACGAGAAATTCTAGAAATTATGCACCTTTGTTCAGATTTGTGACAGAATTACTATTAGCAGTATTAGTAGATCAGCTGGTGGGTACATAATTCTAACTACATGTACATACATAAACATGAATAAGATAATGGTAACTATGTGGTGTACAATTTTAGATCGATCAGTTACCATTATCTTATTCACGTTTATGTATGTATATATCGATGCATGTTTCTTAGCACCAGTTCTCCCCTGTTAGATATACATGCAATATTGTCTTCAGTTAACTGACTTGTTTGAATATGACACAATACATTACATAGCACAGTGGCACTTTTGTAAACACCTACTATATTGTTGTAGCAGGGTTTCACTGTATTGGACAAGGACAGTATGCATGCAGTTACAAATTTGGATGAAAATTCACACACACACACATTAAAAAGCAATGATCAGTCTCTATATATGTTTATATAAGCTTATATGAGGAGAAAGAAAAGAAATTGTATAAATATTTGCATGACAAGTATTTCTTCAAGTTATTTCACACATTTATTTCACATCCACCCACTCTCCAACAGTGAGTAAAAATAAATGAAACACAACATTTTTTATCCAGTTACAGATGAATACCAAATAAACTCATGGAGGTGACTATAGTAAAGGCCTATCAAACAAGGTCCAGAGTATGAAACAAAAACTAATGAAAAGTAGACAATACAGCAGACAGTTTTTCTGCAAAATTACTTCATTCAGAATTGCCAAACAAGTACAGATGCAAATTTAGGCAATGTTAAATAGTTGTAGCTTTGATCTTGAATTTAATGTCAATCCCATTAATGATAATACATTTCTGCACAAAATTGCTAATTGCTATTCTGCAAAGTATAATATATGCCGAATACATGCATGACACCCCTTAACCAATCATACAAAAAATTGGTTACCTCCCTTAATACGTCTCTGTTGAATCATTTCAATACAAAATTTCATAAAAGGTAATTGCTTAAATATTTTATGTCAATGTTTAATAAAATATTTTTTATTTATTCTTTGTTAAGAGATAAAGAGGGGAAAAGACCAGCATATAAAATTCAGATTTTACATTTTTAGTGACACCTTGATATTTGCTTGTAATGATCATAAAGAGAAATTTAACTATCAATGTTTTACAATTCATGTTCATCCCTTTCATCTTGTTGTTTATACTATTTTTCCTTAACCTCCAAACCATTGATATTTTCAGTAGCTTTATTGTTTTATGTCTTTCATGCCCAGGCTTAATTAAGGGCCAATATTTCATGGGCAAGATAACTTCAACTGAATTTATTTTCTGTTTAATACATATAATTTATATTAATAGTGGCTGGTGGAAACTGCTGAAAGCTTCATAGAGCCAATCTATTATGTAATTGTTGATTACATTTGATTGTAAAAAATGTTTAAATTTATTTTTTTAAAATATTGTATTGTCAACAATGGTTGCTGGAGATTCCTAAAACTGATGAAGCATGTTAAATTGATATTACAATTCTATACAGAGGCAATACAAAGACTTCTGAACGTACAAACAGAATGTAATCAGTGGCTACATAGCATTAGTCTCTGAAGCTTTATGTGGAAGCTTCAGCCATTTCAAATATTAATTATATATCATCCAATTTATTTTCCCCAGGCTTCTGCAGAAAAGTATGAAGAGCTCCGAAAGGAACTAGAAAATAAAGCCATGTCAGATGAACAACTCAGGTATAGATGCTGTAGATAACTTTGAGAAAATTGAGAAAATTGGTTTACTAGAAGTACTTTGCAATGCAAACTGCACAGAAAAAATGTAGTATATTTCAGTTGCCTAGGTTTAGGTTTACTAGCACATATTTTATTGTATTATTTACATATTTTATTGTATTATTTACAAAATTCGTCCAGTGTGACAATAACAAAGGATTTAAAACTCAAAATTGGTGGTCACATATACATATGTATATGTGTGTATATATATATATATATATATATATATATATATATATATATATATATATATATATACTTTTCTGGATTATTTTTGGAAATTTAAGTATGTGTACATAGAAAATTTATCCCACTTTATTGCCTTGTTTGGTGCAAAAAATATTTTCTGTTTCTATTAGTATAAATTAAGTCTATAAAAATACTCTTGTTTTAAGAAGGAAAATGAAGACACATGAAATGCGGAAGAAGAAATTGGGCATTACCTCAGATTGCTAAATTCTAACAATTATATATATTTATCAACATCACAATTGAGTAATAAGTATAATTAGAGTGTCTTTTATTTCATTATAGGCAAACAGTCAGTCAGCAGGAACAGAAAATAGAGGAGCAAAAGTTGGAACTAGCAAATTTACAGAAGGAAAAATTGGAAAATGTAATGAACTATTAGATAACTTACTTTGTTCATGCATATGTGAATCAAGCCAAAACTAATCTATTCTTTCAGATATAATTTCTAGAGAAATATTTTGAATTTATTATTAAAATAAAATTAATATTTGTAGGAAACTTAATGTTCTCATCTCTGGTCATAGACTGTATATTTGCTTAGTGCAATGGTTCTTAACTTTTTGTGGTGATGACTCAGATACGTTTTGTGGTGTTTGCATTGCAACCCAAAAAAATGCTAAGCAACTACCTTGGGTATAAACTTGATAAATTAAACTAGACATACCAAGTCAATGTTTGATTGTAATTTCATGAACTCCCTATGTGCCATAGTGATCACAAGATGACATTGGTCACATGACTGATCAGTCTTCAGAGCACAAGAAATAGAAGCTCAATAACTTATCAGGTGGGAAGTGCCAGTGGTGGGAATGTGATCACTAAGGCACTATAAGAATCATGATATTACAAACTTGGACTTCATAAGTCTAGTTTCATTTATCATTTCACTTCTGCACTTTCTTGTGCTAATCGACTTCATGGCCACTTTTCTTACTCTAGAGTTTGCCTGAAAGGAAACATGAAGACGAGCAAAATCTGAGAAAGGCATGACTTACATTGAGATCTGAAATTTCTTGAAAGTCACATTCACTTTACAATGATCCCAGAAAAATCCAGTCTGATTGGGGCTAAAGTTTAGAAAATCTTTTTGGCAACTTCTAAACCAAATAAAGAAAAATTTTAAACTCTTTGAAATGCTTACTGAGCTGCAAACCATCATGATTTTGGCATGAATTTCACACATTCGATAATAATTTACTGATTCACACTTAATGCAAAAAATCAAGAATTCCTAAATTCTCACACCATCAATAATGATATGACTACACTACAGAACAACAAATGTCAAAAACAATGAAATTGGAAAACATAAAAACATCCTGAAAACATAAGATATAAGATACAAAACATGATTAGGTCGCTAAGTTTGTCCCTGCAGTCGAAACAGGTGAGTCTTAAGTGCACTCTTGAAAGGGACCACTGTGTCTTTGTGTCTAATTTCAATGGGCAATTCGTTCCACGTCGCTGGGCCCTGGTGTGCAAACGAACGTTGTCCATATGACTTTGTTTTCACCTTGGGAACAATGAGTATACGATTATCAGAATAATAGATGTTTTACAAATAATTGTGAAGAAAACTAGGTCCCAAGTGAAATTGGTTTATAAAATATGCGTATATACATAACAAAATTCTTTAAACAAACACTCCAACAATTCGATCAAAATGAGATTATTATTTTTTTTTTTTTTTTTTTTTTTTAATTAAATTTATTATCCTCGTAATAGGTTGACCACTGGGTCGGGGAGCCATCCCAAGGTCACCTTACAATCTAACATTTCTGATAATCTAGGGATAATAAATATAATCTACAGAAAAGAAAAACACTCTCATACACACATGCATATGGCACACGATCTAGGTGACATTGTGATATTACAGTGTTTGTTCTTGTTTAGCATAAATCAGATACATATTACATATTCATTATTGAGGTCCACTTTTGAAGAAATTGGTCCTCTTTTTTTAGTTACTTTAGCAGTGTATTTTTCAATGTTCTTATGCATTGCAACTATTTGCTTAAAAGCATAAATAGAAAGATTTTTCATATTGAATCAGCAAGTAATTTTTTCCATTTTCCATTCGTTTTAGAGACATACCGATTTCATTATTTGTAACCAGAACATGATTCTCTTTCTTCTTGACTAAGTTTAATATTGTGATTAAGAAATCTATTTAGAGTTTCTTGAGTAGCCTCATCATTAAGCTGAGCAGTTCTACTTTTGTACAATTCCATATAAAACTTTTTTTGTGCTTCTAAAATATCTTTTTGATCAGATATATTTGTCCCATCATCTAAAATAATTTCCTTTATTGTCTTATTGATGTAGTTTCTTTTTTCAAGATTTAAAAAATACTTTTTGCTTTTTTCCCCAAATTCATACTATTTAGCTTTCGATCTTAATATAAAACCTATGTATTTTTTCCTAGATTCCTCTAATTCTGCTTTTTTTTTCCCTCTAAATTTTCCAGAGCTTCCCTTTCTGTGTTATTCACCAGTCTCCCTTGAATTTCTATTATTTCCTGTTCAATGAATGATCAGTTTTATACCCTGGTAAGATGCACACATCAGCTGTATTCATGTTAATGTCATCTGATACAAGAAAGTAATCTAATCTACTTTGTTTCAATGGAGATTTTTGCCTCCAGGTATACATCTTTAAGTCTTGATTAGAATTTCCCCAGGGGTCAATTAATTCCAATTCATTTTTGAGGTCGTGAATCTCTGCCCTAGACTGTTGGTGCTTGTAATGTAAAATATTATAAGTATCCAAATCTAAGTCTTGAACAGTATTCCAGTCTCCGCACATTATAATTGATGTTTTCTCAAAAAATATGATCTCCTCTTTTAACTCTCTAAAACAGCTAGGATTATCTTCATTGTAACCATACAAATTCATGAGGGTTATTCTGTTATCATTAATGGTAATATCTAAAATAATAAATTTTCCTTGACAGTCACATCTTTTTCTATGAATTACAAATTCAAAAGTATTTCTAAAAAATATTGCAACCCCAGCACTATAGAACAGTGGCTAAATATACATTTGTATCCCCATTCAGCTGCCCAATATAATTCATCGTTCTTTGTGCTATGAGTTTCTTGCAAGCATACTATAGATACATTCTTTTGTTTTACCCAGTGGAAAATATCCCTTCATTTAAAGACTGAATCTTGCAGGCCTCTAACATTTCTAGATATATTTTTTATGTTATTATCCATGAAAATGGTAGAAATTTTAAATATACATGTTCTTGTACACGAATGGATGAAGTAATTATCACCTTTAGATCATCATTTGCATGCCTTTCACACTCACTCTAACACAGAAACGAACATCCATAATAAAATCATCCATGGTGTTAAAGTACATGCTGTAGATTTGACTGCAGTTAACATTTGATACAGTATACGTAAACTGATAAGCACAGATAAATAAAAGTATAAATTACAAATTAATGATTGAAAAACAAAGTATGATTGAGAGTATATGTGGAAGTGGTGGGTGATTGAACTATTGAACAAGAATGGAAAACTGAAGAAAAAAGAAAGAAAAAAAGCTGTAGAGCAGTGTTGAATAGGGTGAATACATGACTGAATAGATGAGTGTATATGAGTGAAAAATGATTTTTGAACTAAGTAAATTAATTAAGAAGATATATGACACAATGGATGTGCAAAAAACAAATAAATCTATTAATAAATGACAAAACTGGTGAGAGAAAGAAGTAACTTATAGAAAAATCTTTAAAATAAATCCGAGTAGAAAAAGGAGTACCAAAGTTAAAGTTCACATACCAATATGGACAATTCCATGAGTTCATAGAGTTGCATATTACACTTATATTCTAATTTTCTCATCAATATCATCAGAGATGTCAAATTTTATCCTTTTTCCTGATTTGGTTTTACCATACACAGATCCATTAAAGTACCATGCACTGTCAATTTCTTGATGCCTGGATAATTTATTGATGAGTTCAGTATTCATCCTGGTCACATCCTCTACTAGTGTAATTCCTTTGTTCTGTTTAAAATCCTTCTGCTTTTTGATAATTGGAAGTTTACAATCCGGACTCCAGAATTTAACAATCACTGGCCTTGGTTGTCCCTGTCGGCCTGGGATCCTATGCACCACCACTATGTCTCTGTTATCCAGATTAATCTTTGTGACTTCCTTCACCAATTTTGGAATTCTCTCTCTCAGACTTTCATTTTCCTCCTCCTCCAGCCCTAAAACTTTAATGTTCAACTTTCTTGAATATTCTTTGGTTTGGTTTGAAGCCGCAATTGCTTGCTTCGATCTTCTGTCAGAATTGTTCATGTCACTCCTCGTTTTATCATTTTCCTCCTCTGCCTCTTGTAATTTTTCTCGCAAACGGTGGTTTTCGAATTCCAGTGAGTCCATCCTATCCATCAACTCTCTGTGCTCTTTTTTGCTACCCTTTCACTTTCTGCAACTATCTCCTTTCTCAGATCTTCCTTCACATTCGCTAACAGTTTCTTCACAATAGTTGAAACAATTTCTGTTAGGTTGTCTTTTTTCACCAAATCATCAATATCAGATGTGAAATCTGCTTTTGAAATGCTCCCTCTGAGACTTTATTTTATTTCATCTAAGTTCAGCTGAATTGTGCTCAAGCCTGATTCATTCAAACTTGTGTCAGAAGTCTTCATTAGGGCATCACTCTGTAATCTGGGTTTTTTTTTTTTGTTGCTTGCCTTGATCTTTCTTTCCACTCATGTTTGTAGATAATCTTGTTTGGACTAATTTTTTCTCACTACTCATTTGTGATACTGATTATTACTCACCATGTGCCAAACAATTCCTACAATTGAAGGCAACTGATGATGGACAGGTAATTACACTGGAATAAGTACATGAATCAAATAAAGCATGCAGGGAATATCTCAAAATATCTCAAAACTGCACCATTGAAAATATAGTTACTCCATCATAATCAAATTTTGAATGGAAAAACACTTTTTTTTCTCCAAAATTGTGTATGATACACCAGTAATGTTATATACCCTGCATTCCTTGAATATTCACATATCATCCCAACAATTATGAATCATTTCACTGTAGAAATAATTACTTATAGCTGCCAAAATCTACAGAGCCACTTTGCTAGCCTTCACCTATAGCCACCATTTGCAAACTTTCGAGATTATTTTGTTACGTGCTTAGGCTTGAATAAGCAGCAACATAGAAAGAAGTGAAAATAACAAGCTTGTAGAATTTAACAAACAATTTATTGAGTACAAATTTTTTCATAAAAGAAAATATTTAATCTTACGGTTTTAGAGAATGAAGTCCAAAAATTAATCCAAAAAGAATTCACAATATAATCCACTAGTGGAATTGCAAGAGTCCTGATAATAAAATGTCCTAATAGTTCCCAGTTCGAATCCCGACGATGCAATCAATATGGATGACGATGTCACGTGATGAAGTCAGTTTTAGTTTTATAATAATTCAAATGAGCACAAGTAATTTCTAGACAAATAACACAATAAATTACTCTTGATCCCAAACGAATTGAAATAATTTACACTCAAACAATAAAACACACATCTCTGTATTCCTAAGCCCAGACTAACTACTGAACTGATCTCTCCCAAACAATAATTTAAATACCTGTTTTTACATTAACAGGAAAGGGGTCACGACCTTCCAGAATCTCTCAGAACAATCTCGCGTTCAAGAAATCACACAAACATCGTATGACCAAACTAAATTAAAAAGATGTTTATACTTTACTCTATTTTGACCTTGGAATCAACCAATCATTTTAAAACCTTGTTTACAACTCTGATACCAGGTTAGAAATGAGGTCAACACCTGGTGTTTATGCATTCAGCACAAGTAATTTCTAGACAAATAACACAATAAATTACTCTTGATCCCAAACGAATTGAAATAATTTACACTCAAACAATAAAACACCCATCTCTGTATTCCAAAGCCTAGACTAACTACTGAACTGATCTCTCCCAAACAATAATTTAAATACCTGTTTTTACATTAACAGGAAAGGGGTCACGACCTTCCAGAATCTCTCAGAACAATCTCGCGTTCAAGAAATCACACAAACATCGTATGACCAAACTAAATTAAAAAGATGTTTATACTTTACTCTATTTTGACCTTGGAATCAACCAATCATTTTAAAACCTTGTTTACAACTCTGATACCAGGTTAGAAATGAGGTCAACACCTGGTGTTTATTCATAAAGTATATAGGTCATCCATTTCTAGAAAATCTTTCCCAACTAACGAATTTTAAACCCAAAATGTCAAATTTGAATCTGACAAACAAAATTTAATGATTTAAATCAAATATATGTAACAAATTTATATGGGTAAGTGTTGTTGGAAGTACCCATGAACAATTTTGTACTTGAAACCAAGATCAAAATTGGTTGGAATTGCAGAACATTGTAACAGCATAGACCTGAATGGATGCTTGGATGAAATGACAACACAACATAATGTAATGGAACATGGAAATTTATGGAATGGATTACTAAAAGTATATATAAATATATTCTACATATACAGTGATCCTTTCACGTTCAAAACATATATCTCATTCATTTACTCATTCCAAACATTCACAGATAGGTAACAAAAACAAAATGATTTATATTTTCAAATGTATTACATTAACATTCATATAATCTCATGGAACAAAAACAAGATTCAAATAATCTCATGAAATGAAAATAAGATTCAAATAACCTCATGTAATTTCGTACATTGAAAGTTAGATCCAAATAATCTCATAGAATGAATATGACTCAAATTGTACTCTATTGAAACAAAAGTGAATTGGAACCAACATATGACTGTCATTTGTACAGCTGTATGCTTCATAAAAATGTGTAAAAACTTGCAAATGTGTCCATTGACAAATCCCCCAGTTTTCCCGAATTCATGGGGTGGCCCACACTTATATTCACTGCTCACACACTTCATGGATCCACCATGCACACAAGTTTACAATTATAGTTTTTGTATTTGTATGGTCTTGATGGTTACATCATCTTCCATATTCACAGATGGCATACCCACCCACCCCCACACACACACATATACAGGAAGCACACAGTTCTCCAGAATTCGGTTAGCCCACTTGTATTGAATACACCCACCCTTCATGAATCCACCATATGTACAGACATGTATTGACAGCTACAATGAAAATAAACTGGACATAATAACAGGTACAGAACTAAAATTTATAGATACATGCTACTAAATTAAACTCTTAATAGCAACTTGTAACAATTCAAAAGTTCACAATGTTTCAAGTCTGCATAGTACATGTAGTTAAAGACATTATTTCACGATACAATATTAAAAACTAAATGTGCTTCATATATCAAATAAAATACAAATGTAACATTTACCCCAATAGCTGGAAAATAAAAATGCAAAATGTTTACTCTTTAACAAAGTCCAAAGGCCAGTGTGTCATTTTTTTAAAAAAAAGACTTGCCATAAATCCACAGGAGTGTGAGTATTTTTAAGTGTGAAATACCCTTGTATACCATGCTTTTAGTGTCTCTTGCCGCAAAACGATCTACAATGAGACATGTACATGCTAGTTCAGTTGCTCAACTGGAAAAGCAATTATTCACGATAGGTAACATTGTATGCAGATACAGTGAAAAATGTTTGAATTGTTAATAGGAGTAATTATTTCTTGCTTGGAACCAAGATCAAAATTGGGCGGAATTGCTGAACATATAGGTTGGTTTGTTGAAGACACGTAACTTGCCACTTAGCCCAGCTTAGCTTCTTTTTTTAAATGAAGTCAATTCTGTCAGCAAACATTGTTGGCTGTTTTCAGAATAGACAAGTGTAGGAATATGTGAGATATTTGAAAGATTATCATGTTTCATTCTTTATGGATATTTGCTTGATTTTATGTTTTTTCTCGCATGAGCCAACACTAATTAGAAGAACCATTCACTTGAAAATACATATTTTTCAATATTATTCCTGCAGTGTGTAATTTCTACAGCATTGGATATGGATAAATTTTAATTTATTTCATTTTCTGCAATTTTAAACTTTTTTATCTATTTGCCAGGCAGTTGTATTAAGCAGCAGAGAGGGTGAACAGACCACCCTTTTCCGACAAAAAATTGATTGAATCCTCAAAACGGAAAATAGAGCCTTCCTACGAAATCTCATATTTTAACCCAAAAAAAATAAGTCTCCATTTAGCAAACGGAGACTTTACGATTTTTCAATCAATTTTGGTCGCAACGATGTGGTCATCACCCTCTCTACTGCTACAAGTTAACAAAAATAATAAATGATTTCAACCAAATATTTGATCGAGTCTTTAGGACTTTACAAACAAACTAATCGCTAACACCTCATCTTGTAGATCAATTAAATTATTTGACTGGTCGGTGAGTTGGAAATTAATTCTCGTTAACGAATTATTATGGCATCGCATGTAGACAGGATTAATTGGGTTTTCAATAATTAGGAATCCTGGAGGAGCTGTTGGTGCAAACGAATAAAGAATATATCCCTGCTGAGCTTGATTTGATTGCTCTAGATTAATTTGATAGCTTCCTTCAATTGCATCACATGTTAAATTGAGTGCAATCACTGTTGAAATATTCACATTATGCGGGGCAATATGCCTACCGCCACCGTCTGGGTCATTATTATGTTTGAGGATTTTTATTTCCTGTGATGTTGTTTTTTTCCATGCATCATGAATTATTTTAAAACCAACATCGATGATGTCGTTAAGTTGTTTCTTTAATTCTGGTGCTTTATATCCTGGTAGTTTAAATGTTGGAATATCCTTAACGGGGATATTATATTTTTTTGCAAATTCTGTCCTCGATAGGGGATTATCGTCATCTAATATATCCTGAATTATTTTCAAATTAAATGTTTCCATATCGTCGATAATTTTGTTGCATGTTTCTACGACACTGATTAATTCATCTCGGGTAAGAGTACCAGATTTGAGAGATTTTAACAACAGCGAAAAATCATTATTCATTGCTGTGAAATTTTCAATAATTCTAGGTTCGTTAACAAAATGATGTCCCTATATACTATCCCCTTCCTTCTCTCTTCCAGTTGGTTGGTATCCGAAACCAAAAAACTCTATAGTGATTCTGTGATCTTTATAACTTTTTATTGGATTATCAGGTGCTATCACGTCGGTGACATAATCAGATTTTTTCGGTTCGGGTGTATAAACCGGTTCTTTTCGTTCAGGTCGTATTTCAGGCCATCCTAACACTGTTCTTAACGAGCTGTTATAGATATCTACAGCGTATCCCTCTGTCCTTATTTCAATCGACGACGAGAGCGTCGGTTCATGAACTTTAATAGCTATTTTTGATTCTTTTCCAGTGATTGATTTTATTCTACGCTGAATTTCAGCATCGATTTGCTTAATTTGGTACGACCCAGTTGGTAACGAAACAGTTTCCCACGCTGGAGTGCCATCGGGTTTATTCTTATACGAGAACACCAGTGCATTATTGGGTTGCTGACCGCCAAATGCAACCGATCTGATATTAGGCCAGCTATGATATACTCGTAATTTTGCCAGCGCGATCTCACAAACTGGAATCGGAGAAGGAAAGTTCACACTAAATTCAGGGTTTGTTGATGTTATTGATATCATGCTTGTTCGTATCGGAGTGGTATTCTCCGCGATTCGTTGAAGTACTTCGAGTGACATTATTGTTAACGCTGTCTTCAATTTCCAATTTCAACATCGCGGAGTTATACAACTGGGTCATCGTGGAAAATTCAAAATCGGATATGAACGAATTATCTATCGACAGCGAGATCAACTCGGATAATTTCGAGTATGCGTCAAATACCACCCGGTACCGAGCTGTATAATCGGTGAGTTTTTTCTGAGAACACGATAACTTTTTAGTTATCGCGGTGGCGACTGCCGCAATTGTTGTTGCCGCGGAGATAGCGATTGGAACTGCAATCGGAGCCATCATGGTCGCCGTTAACAAAATAACCCCGGCGCTGGCCATCACACCGGACACCGAGTACACGGTGATGTCGATGATTGCTATGCTAATTCGGTATTTTTTCATTTTTTCACGATTGCGCTCAGAAAGTGATTTCAAATTCGCAGAAAATTCTTTTACGGTATCATATCGATATCGATGTGATTGTGATACCTCTGGGACTATTATCGGTTCAATTGATTTCATTGATGTCATTACTATTTTAAACCCGCTAGTGTTTTCAATTATTCGCCATCGTTAAGGGGGTCCAGGGAAGGCCAGGTGGGTAGATGGGTTGGGATGTCGTAGGTATGGTAGCTTCAGCCTGAAAAATCATCTACAAGTTCTAAACACCAAGTTATTTTTGATCTAACAGTGGAGCTATCAACCGCGACGACATTAAAGTGTTGACCGTTACTCCTGATAATTAACATCGCGGTGCCACCAGAGTAGGTTTTACCGCCCGCGATCATATTAAATTGATCGATAGAGATCCACGTTAGCCTGTAGATACCCTCGATCCCCGTTGGACTGTAGATATCATCGCCCCCTGCCTAGCCCCTCTTCCAGAGACCGGTGGACAATGTAGTATAAACGTCTCTTATCCAATCCATGGTTCCATGATCGACTGTATACACAACATTTTTAATGCTTATGCGTGGATGCGGAATCTTTATCTTTTCAAAATTTTCTTTCAGTTTATGAATATCATTGTAAATATCTTTGAGAGTCATCGTAGATGTAGCCGGGACACCAAAAAACTTATCGACGACGTTGCTGGCGGGGGTTTGTACCTTTTTAAAATCTTCTTTTAGTTTAAGAATATCGTCGTAAACGTCGAGATAGGTTTTTTTGATTTCGGTATATTTCATCATCGTTTCATCGCGGCGTTTAAAAAATGAAATCAAAAGTAAGTTAGATTCTATACCTTTTTGGATGCCATAATGCCCGTTGAGTTGAGAATATGTCGTCGTGATATTGTAACTTTCAGAGCCCTCAAAGAAATTATTAACCATTTCGTTGATGAGCTTTTGTTCGTCAATAGCTTTTTTAACTTCAGCGAGGGTCGGGCCTATCAAGGATGTGATTTCAGACACAGGTGTTCTCCCAAGAAATTTATCCACAATGGTATTAAGTGTTGTTTGTCTCACCATAAACATATTAATATCTTTGAGAGTCATCGTAGATGTAGCTGGGACACCAAAGAAACTATTAACGACGTAGGCATTGTGAGTATGCCTGATAATAAACTCGCTAATTTCAGCGAGAGTCATGCCTGCCACAAGCAGGGTTCCAAAAAACTTACCAACGACGTCGTTAGTGGGTTTTTGTACCTTTTCAAGATTTTCTATTAGTTTAGAAATATCATTGTAAATATCGAGATAATTTGCCTTGATTTCATCTTCATTCATCATCCTCCCCGCGTTCTTGTTAAAAAAGAATAAAGATAGAAAGTTTTTAATTTCAGCGAGAGTCATGCCAACCACAAGCGGGGTTCCAAAGAATTTATGTACGACATTTTTGCGAAAATTATTATAACCTCGTATATGATCATCCAGCTCACGGCCGTGGGCGGCAATCGCGTCGGTGATCGTAGACACAAGTGCGCCTGGTTTAAGTTGTCCATCGTTGGAATACAGCGCAATAGAGTTTTCAGCGGCGTCGCGCTGCCGTATCATAATGTCATTCACGGATATATTACTGGTTTTCAATTTACCCTGGCGATCTTGAAATACAACTATTTCGTTCGGGTCAGCACTTGCTAAATTTAACGTCTCAGCGATTTCATCTTCAATTATTTTTTTTACATCCTCGATAGAACCCGCAGATGTTTCCGTGGTGGGTTCCGACATTGACAGAAATCGTCCCCAAATATCAATCATTATTATAAAGACTCTAGTATTTTCAATTTATTGATTCTCTAAAATTACCTTGTAATTTCCTACTCGTGTATTTATTTACAACCAGATGAGGTGGTTTCTGTGACGATGAAATCTCCGCGAGGACATTTAATACTTCACGGCTGCATATCGGTGGATCATTTAATTGTTGTGTTGGCAGCGTGGAATAAAAAATCGGAAACTCTTTGAGTTTCATCGAAGAATTTATATACCGCATCAACTCGCTTGGCGGAGCTAACCCATATGAATCAAAATAGACAATCCCACGTGGATCAATCGCGTATGCAATCCAGTGAGTTCCCGATACGTTACTGTTATCAAGATTGATGATACCGGTTTCAACGCGTTTAGGTTTTCTCGGTAATTGATCTCTCATAAAAACCCCTCTGAAGTTTTTTATCGCTAGTTTTTTAGCAGCATCAATTAAATCAAAATTGGACATAGGGAGAATTGGGCTTTCAACTAATAAACCGTTCCTGGTATTCTTAGACCTGATCCGCGAATGGATCTCCCGCTGTACCATGAATACGGGGTTCCTGGTAGGTACAACCCCCTTCCCTTTTTTTTATATCCTTTCCCAGTTGCCTTTTTCAACGCCATCCCTGCCGCGGTCCCAACGGCTCCCAATGCCACCGCTTTCGCCAACGCTGGGGCAGCCGCTGCAATCAATGCAGGTATTGCAGCTAACAATGGAAATATACCACCTGATTTTATCATGTTGGCGACTGCAGCCTTTGAAAATACAATTTGAATCCCTCGCCGTTTCTTTAGCGCATCATTGAAATGTTTTATTTGACGATCCGTCAGTGATATTTTATGTGTACCGCCGGACATCTGCGCTAGTTTTAACGTTATTGTTGTTCCACATTCTTTAGCGGATTTTGATCGCAATTTCTTGACTTGACCATCAGTCAGCTTGACACTAACAACACTATATGTCATTTTATTGTAAAACACATTTATGCTTTCAATTGATCTAATTGGAAACTCTTCAAGTTTCATTTACATATTTTCCACTGGTGCATCAACAATTTTCATTCGTCCACCAACACCTTCTAACAACATTGATTTGTTGCTGAGAATGACAGCAACCACCCTATAATTAGCAATAGCGCCACGAAGGACATTAGCTCTGAAGTGTATATCAACGACGGATTGCCTTGTTAAATCAAGATGTTCCAGCGAAAAGTAGTAGATCGGATACAAGTTCTTAAAATCATATTGCGATATTTGCAAACCAGTATCAACATTTTGATCACGGCCCATATATGACAGCATACGATGGTACACGCGTGCAATATGGTTTTGACCGAAATTAAGTTGTATGTCTTCGGATGGTTCCTGCTGGCCATTTATTCTCAACGAGACCTCAGTAACTCCTAATTGATCAAATATCATATGACTGCGCAATTGTGATTCCACTCTTGTCATATCCTGCAACGCGATAAATATATGACGTGGAGCTGCAACGCCTTGTTGTGATGCCAAGTTCCATGTAAATGTACCATTGATATTTGATTGCTTAACATCCGTTGTTGTTGTTAGCCAACTTAGCAATGATTTGCCACCTGTGTTCATAAATGAAAGTAGCCGCTCTTCCGTGGTAATTGATGGGGTCATTACTGGCATCCACAAGACCAATTTAGTTAAAATGACTTTACCAGCGTCAGCATCTGGATTTGCAGGATCTGCTGGAATTCTCCAGATTGCATCATTGTCACTGCCCTTTCGCACGAGTACTACTGTATGCTTCGCTCCATAAATAACTTTTTGTACATTTCTACAGAATCCAAATATATGATGCAACGGAATCGCACATGAAAATGATTTACGCTGTCCTGCCAACATTGCTATTCGTGTTGCAGCTCCTAGATTGTACTGGGGATCAATATTTATAATCATATTCTCGACATCAACAGCAGCAGCGCCAGCATTATTATTTGGTCGTCGTACAATAAATTGAGTGGGTCCAGCAGTGTTTTTATTATCTTTTGCAAACATCATAGACGGACCTGCTGATCTTGTATAATCGTCAGAGTATCTTGCTAACCTAATTATTGTTGTAGCCACATCAACATCATGTTCTATAGACTCAATCTCTTTTCCGTCAATGAGATATCTCGCGGATTCAAATAGCGCCATGATACCATTATTGACTAAGCCGACTTGGGCACCATCTAGATACGGTGCGGGTACAGCAGGAGTATCAGTAAGTCGCACAAGTTCTCCTTCTACTTCGATAAACGCTTCAGCGGGTAGAAAGTATTTGCTGGTATCATGGACTTGAAGTTCAATTCGCGATCGAATATCTGCTTGTATTGCATGATAGGAATAAAATTGATAATCGCGGACGGAATTGTCCTTGGGTACTGGGGCTTCCATATCTAACGCTGGATCAGCTGTTCGTTTAAACATTATATTAACATACTAGTATTTTCAATTGTGAAATTCTTTGTAATCATCGTCGTTTTTGTTTTCGTTTCAAACCACTTCCTGCTATCATGTTTGCGATATTATCTTGGTTACTGTTCGCCAACGTCGCTAATTTTTCTTCCACAGCCCTATTTATTGCTTTGCTTACACTTGCAGGCATCACTGTTGTAGATGGCAGTACAACTGGTTGCTTTTTTCGTCGTCGCACCAATGATGCTATTTTATCTTTCGCGGCAGAAAATGCCTTTCTGGCAAGATTTCCAACAGCGCTGATTCCCTTATCACGAATAATATCAATGGCCTTCATTGATAATTGTTTAGCTAACGGTGCCACTTTTGGGGCCATTCTTGTAAATAACCCCGCAATGGTACTGCCGAAACCATCTCCGTAATATGCTCTATAAACAGGCAATCGTGAGTTCACCACGTAGACGCTTACGGGTTTATCATGGTTGTAGTGTATGATCATCTTGTTATAAAACTAGTAGTTTTTCAATTAGTGATCAATCGCTGTAATAACCATGGGCATCTTTGTGATTTTCAACTAATTCAGCAATGAGTTCTCGATATACATTAATGTCCATGATACCACCGGCAAATAACCGCCTGCAAATATCAGCGGCCTCATTAATTATTTCCGGAGAGTTATTTCCGGCTCGCTTCCCCCCGATGAGAACCTCTAACCGTGATATATCACTGAGGATGTTACCAGGACAAGTAACTAGACCACTACCTGAAATTACTGGCAATTTCTGAGATTTAGAAAGTCCCTTCCCACTACTATAATCAGTTGCTTCCCCCAGTTTTTCTGAATCCGTACTTTGTAAATAACTAAAAGGATCATCATCATCTCGATCAGATGGTCCAGGCGAAAGTCCAAGCGAAGCTTGGGATGGAAGTTGTTGTTGAGATTCTTCTTGTTTAGCAGGTGAAAAAGATATTTTTTTTGCAGGTTGTTGTCGCCGCCGCTGCAGTCTTTGTGGTTTTCTTTGTGATTTTTGTTCTTCATATTCATTATACACTGTACTCACCATTTTGAGATATTCAATATATGACGCATTATCCTTGTCAACTGTACTTTTTTTAGTTTTAATTTTGTAAAATATTTCAGCCCAATGTTGTATACCTCTTACATACTTGTGCTGTTCTGGTTTTAACATTTTTTTTCTGTTTTCATACGTCATAACAACAAGTGCAGGAAACTCTGCATGGTCAGTCTTATCAATTTCTGCTAACCCTTCTTCGTTAAATCGCGCGCGTAATTCATCTACTATTTCATCATTGGTCTTTTTCGGACCAGGTGGTTTGTTTTGTAACAACGCTGATGTCTTTTCAGTTTCCGCTGCTATCTTTTCAAGCACACCAAGAACAGGCACTTCTCGTCGCTTGCCTTCCTCAGGAATATCCCCAAATATTGCTCATTCAGTTGCTGTTTTCACATCTTTGGTCGCACTTGTTATCGGAGTAAACAGTTGTTCACTTGACACAGAAAAGTCAGTCTGCGCTTGTTGTCGTTGTTGAAGTTTCTCGCGAAGTCTGTCTCGAACCGGTATAAACTTTTTAATTGCTGCTAGCCGCTCTCGGGCTAATTTAGTTGTAAGCGATTCACCTACCATATAGTGTTTGTGAACTGAGTTTTCAAATGTGAAACTATCACAATTAAAAGCTGAGTTATTAAATAATGTACCATCAAGCTAACATATCCATCTCGGACAAGGTTAAACTGTACAACGCTATCCGCGAGTGTTTCAGAAATAACATCGCTGGGGGTTTCAGAATTGTAATATCTGAGAACGGTGATGAACGATTTTTGTTAACGACGCGGCAACAACAACAACTACGTGAAAATGGAGGCGTCGCGGTGATTACTTGCTATCACAACCAGATCATCCAGTACGCACATAACTGCATGAGCAAGCCCAAACTGCTGAGTATCCTTTCAGGAGAAAATCCCATGTGAGTGTTACAAAAAACGCTAAAAAAAAAAAAAATTTTTTACTGAAAATTTACTGAAAGCCTACTTTTTATAGTAACGCTCACGTGGTTAGGATACTAGTTTTTCCTCGTTTAATATTTTTCTAAGATCACGAACCTTAGAACTAATTTCAGCTCGTTTTTGATACTCTTGGCCGAGCTTTTGACGTATTGCTTCAACGGTGCTAAATAGCGTTATAAATACATCAATATCGTTACCGTACAAACAAGCATAGATGGACTTTTGAATTCCTTTCACGAGTCTGTACATCTTAGGTAAAACATAATGACCCTTGCTAGACTGATACTCAATGTCTTCATATTCCGAGGCAATCCTGTCACAGTCGAGATCTTTAGATAATATTATCCCTCGATTCTTTAAAATTGAAATTTCAGCAATTATAGAATTTACATCTTTGATATCCATATTTTTATAAAAATATAGATATAATACATTTTACCTCTAATTATTAAAAAAAATAACACTCATTTGGCAATCCCGCTGGCGCCCTATGACGTCAGAGAGACCCAGAGGTTACTTTATTAACTTAAATAAGGACAGCACAACACGCATCTTTGGAACTCCTTGGGTGCCTTCGCATCCAAGTAAGCCCGAAATAACCCGAAACATACATCTCCGGCGGGAGGCCTAACGTAGCAAACACCATCTTAGACCGCTCAGAAGATATGCTTGGGGGACATCACTACATATACTTAATTAAGTTAATTAAGGAAAACCCCATTTGGCAATCCTGATTTCGCCTTATGACATCAGAAAGACCCAGAGGTTACATATGCGACAACACATCTTTGGAACTCCTTCGTTGCCTTCAATTCCAAGTAAGCTCAAAGTTGGGGGACGGCACAATTCCATATATACTTAATTAAGGATGGTATTATTCAATGAAACAATTGATGTGGGACGGCACAATTCCATATATACTTAATTAAGGATGGTATATACAATGAAAACGATGATGGAATTTGTGATGTAATGATGTGGGGGGCGGCACAATGCCATATATATCTCCGCTCGAGTGTTGCGGCAGATTGTAGGCATACATATACTTAATTAACTTAATTAAGGATGGATTATAATTCAATGGAAGGATGATGGAATTTGTGATGTAATGATGTGGGACGGCACAAAGACAGCACAAACATGAAACGACAGGGCAGATTTTCTACGGCCAATCCAACCAATCAAAAGCAACCAAACTAAATTAACCCGGTTGCATGATTGACAAAAGACAACCACACGCCCGTGTTAATGGCGTTGGTTAGTTTTGATTGGTAGATTGGCTTTCGAAAGCCCCAAGCTTATTACGAGTCAAAATGTATATAAGGTGACTAAAACAGCCGCGCTGATTCACGGGTGTTGTTATTTTATTTCCTTGAATTACTTATTAATGCTGTTTCACAACATTTAAAACAGACAAATATTTTAAATAAAACACTAAGCAAAATAATACAGTTGTTAAATAACAGCGAGTATTCTCCCTGTTCTAATTCTCTAGACAAAATGCATTATCGATTAAATCACAAAGAGCTATATACAGAGGAATTTTAACCATGCCCACCTACTTCAATGAATGGGAAACACTAGTGTTTCATACTCGTTCCGGCTGAGCGAACATAGGTAATGCGCTGGATTATAAAGAATGTTTGTACTAAAAGTGTATTATAGATGGTGTAAATAAATACATCTGTTTAAATAATGCAGTTTTTGTCTAAGCGACAATAAAAGGTTTTAGAATTGATAAATACAGCTCTATCGAAACTATGTATTTACTCCATTACAGTCACGTGTGCACGCCTAGTCAATTATACCTCTCTGTACAGGTAATAGCAGACGGCACAATTCCTTTGACATCATAATACAAGGGAACTTAGTGAGTAGAGTGTAAGTTGCGGCGGATTTATCCATAAAGGATTTATCTCCCTTGAATCGTTTCAGGTGTATACAAATTTTATTTTATGACCATTTTTTTTCGACAGAGTTAATTTAGTTATATTTTCTGCAACAAATCGTATTGAAGACCTACAAATGTCGAAGTATCTACTGGCTTCATTTATTGATTGAAATATTTTCTCCTCTTTGGTTTCTAAATCAAATGATTTGATCCCCCTAGGGCGTTTTGAGTGTCTACCAGTGTTGCTTTTTAAAAGGTCATCGCGCTGCGAGATGGATTGAAGATTCTCAAGACAATTATCAGTCTTCACGCCATTTATGTGATCAATCACAAAGCCATCTTTAATCAATACGTTATGACATTCAAAAATAATTCTATGACAGAGATATTTTTTATTTCTAACACTAAACAGCAAATATCCCATATTATTCAGAAATCCAACCGGTTTTTTTAGTCTGCGGTGCCTGACAACACCATCACTGGAGGCTTCGTAATTAACAAGCACTGGATGGGGTCTGAAATCTTGGCTCATTTGTATAATAATACTACTTATCTAATTTATTATCTGCTTTAATTATAAACCTCTGGATATAATCTTGAGGGGTTTTGATAACCTTGTCATCGTTAGGGTCAATGACGGTATGTTTTATTCGTTTGTCATAATAGCGTTTTAGTTCCCTGTATCGTTTGCCGCCGCAACTGAGACATAATTGTGATTTTCCTCTAACGCCCACCCCACATCGGAGGCATGGGAGAGGGCCGAAGGAACCGTTGCGAACGCTTTGTAAATGATACCCACAGAATTCGCTTCTGCATGATTTGTTACACGGGGTTGTTGATCCAATCATAAGCCATTTGCAGTTATTCATTATACTATATTTTTCTATTTAAATACTTGTTTTAATTATAATATGAAGGAGTTCAAGAGATTATCGAAAATAAAGCCTTGGAAAAATACTAAATTCATTGATTATACCATGAAAGAATTCCAAAGATTATCGAAAATTAAGCCTTGGAAAAATGCTAAATTCAATCTCGATAAGGAGTTCAAGAGATTATCGAAAATTAAGCCTTGGAAAAATGCTAAATTCAATCTCGATAAGGAGTTCAAGAGATTATCGAAAATTAAGCCTTGGAAAAATACTAAATTCAATCTCGATAAGGAGTTCAAGAGATTATCGAAAATTAAGCCTTGGAAAAATACTAAATTCAATCTCGATAGAGTCTCTGATACACCAAAACATCTAATAGGTGATAGAACTATACTAAGTAAAATCAGGGAGTGTTTTAATGAATTCTACCGAGACGGTGCAGCATACTGTTGGTCGACATTTCGAATTATTGATGAAGATATCAATGTACCCAACATCGATGCTACTATGAATGATGAAAGAGCAGCTGAGATAATTTCACATCTTGGCTGGAAATTCAAGGGTAAATTGCAAAGCAATTCCCATCAGAAGTATTTTTTCAGAATAAAATTCATTATCGAAGTCGAAGGCAAATGGATTATCAAGGATAAATTTGAACCAATCCTCAAGGATAAAAAAACTGTCATTGGAAGTAGAGATTCCAAACCAGGAATTCTAACTGGAATTGACAAACCATACTATGAGAGATCTTATCCTGTAACAGCAATTGTTTATGGGATATATCCGTTAAATGATAAACCCGATATTGCAAAACTAGCTCCTATGAAATATTCTAGTTCACTGAATTGTGTAGCAACACGGGTAATGGAACACTTCACAAATGCATCCCGAGGAAATAAACTAACTGATCTGCGACGTAGGAAAATAACCGAATGGGAACTGACAGTGAAACAGCATGGTGCAAAGATTTCTGATATAGCTAAATTAGAAGCATCATTAAAATTCCCAATATCAGTAACAACAATAACCGGAGAAGTATTATACGAACCGAAATATCAATCGCGAGGGGCTCCAATTAAAATTATTGATCATAACAAACACGCGTGGACGGCTGCAGTAACAATATTTCCACGAGATAGAACCGTGAGATATATCCCTAAGGAGTTCATCGGGGATGTTTTTTATAATGAGAAATTATTTGATGCTATTCACACGCTGTGTAAGGATGATCCTGTGTCAGTGTGGTTACTTAGAAGTGATGAAGATCCCGAAATAGGATTTGATCAATTTGTAAGACCAAATGGTGAATTATATCCCGTTTAAGAATTAGATAACAGAATGAGAAAAATCGCTAGTGAATTTGCCTTGCAATTTCCATTTTCATCGGAAAATCCAAAAGAGATTTCATTCCATGAAAAACTACTCGCGGATAGCTTCACAATTCCATCAGTGGTAGCTCACTTCGCAAGAGAAAAAAACTCATGGCGTCCAACACAAAGTGATTTTCTCGAGGACGTTAAATTGATTTTCTCGAGGACGTTAAATTGAGTTGCGTCGAATTTGGTCATGGAGGACTGTGGAATACAAAATACCATCGTGGCGGTATGATTTCAATTGATATATTCGCGTGTTATCCTGGAAGATTCCTCGGGTATGGAGAATGTAGTAACTATTTTAAAGGATTTGGACATCCCACACATGAAATGACTCGTGTTGCGATTAATGGGCCATTACCTGATTTTGATTTAACCGGATTCGCTCGTGTGATATCATTTGAACTCGCTACAGGGTTACATCTGTGTAGTTATGTTTGGCTTGGTAGACATATATCTGAAAAGGCCTGGATGCCAATAGTGTTACTACGATATATGGTTGATTGTGGTATGGTAATATCGTTGATTGTTTCCGAAGCTATTATATGCTATCGAGCTCAGAAAGAAGTTTGGCTACCACAACCCGATCTAGATCGTATAATTAGCGAACAGTGAAAACAGTTTCCAGATTTCAATGAAGAACAAATCATGAATTGGTCTAAGGAGTTATTTGAAATTAAAAAAGAACAAGCAAAAGATTTTGGACGAAGAATAATCGGTAAATTTACCCAGGGTGGAAGATACGACAATGCAAAATATTCTTCGCAATTGATCATAGACATCGCTGAATACGATTTTATTGTAACGGATTTAACGAAACAGGGAAAACTTGTAAATCGTAAAGACGCTTTCCTATCCGATGGAAGACGATTAGGTACAGTTGTTACCTATTGTGATGGATATATTAAACAATATACGCATTTGAGAAGTTCTATGCTAGCTTATGCTTCTATCAATTTATTTTCGATGATAAATAGATTTCCTAATACCGCAGTTAGAGTTGCCACTGATTCTATGTATATCCACGAGAAATACAAATCAGATGTAGCTAAATTCACAGATCTGGAGGCATATTGGGGACGCTACATGAGTATTGTGAATCGGCAGATGTTACCATGGATGAAAAGTACTTAAAGTGTGATGAAATTCAATCCGAATTTTCTAATGCACCACCGGTATCTGATCCAATATGTAGATACAAGACAGTTTATTTAAACGGTTGTGGTGGGTCAGGAAAGACAACTCGTGCAATTGAATTATATCATAGAAACGCTAGCATTTCAAAATCAAACATGATTGTCCTAACACCTACTCACAGACTCGCCAGAGAGATGAAACAACGAGGGGTAAATGCCTGTACTTATCATAGTTTCTTTCGACGGAAAGGCGATGAATGGACCCCTGATCGAATGGGTGATAAATTCATTCCTGAAATCATAATTTTTGATGAAATATGCACAGTATCGTTGAAAATATTACAAACATTTCTTGAGTGGTTGTTATTGAAAAATACAAAAGTCGTCATGTGCGGTGATCACGGCCAACCACCACCATTTATCGGTGCATCCCCACATGAATGGCTAAAGGGTTTTGTAGACTATTATGAAGAAATTACCACTGATTATAGATCACTTGATGAACAATTACGCGAGTTCAAAGCGCTAATTAGATTACAGCCGGATAAAATCCAATGTGAAATAGCGCGTGAAATAATTTCAGAAACTCCCATGAATGATTTTTGGGAAACGTGGAGACCAAACGATTTGATAATTGCAAGTAGAAAAATAGTCAGAGACACACTTCAGATGAAGTTATTTGAAACGCATAAAGAAAAATTTGCAACACTTCCAGTACCGTTGTGTTATAGGCCTTCGGATACACGAAAACAGAATATAAAAGTTGATATTCCAAGACCAAAATCCGAAGGATTTCAAAGACAGAATTTAGTGTTAAATGATATTGTGCTGGTTGATATCAGCGTCGTTGAAGATGCATTGCATGCTAATAATTCCCCGTGGACGCTAGGTTACGCAGCAACAATACATTCTTCACAGGGATTGACTATATCAGATACAATTGTTTGGATGGTGGATAATCACATCGAATGGTCAAATTTAGTCTATCTTGCAGTATCCAGAGTACAAAGAATAAATCAACTTCGAAGAATTGTTTTCGATGATGATACCACAATGGATGATGCTAGCATCGTTGATGTTAAAATTATTGATAAAAAACTCTCCGGTTACAAACAACAAGACAAAAAAAAAATGAGAATTTTACATTGATGCTGAATTAATAATTATGCTGAAGCAACAACAGAATAATCACTGCGCAAGTTGCAATTGCATAATGCGTTGGCAGTATTCGGATAAAGATCCTCGCCAATTTACCGTAGACAGAAAAAATAACAGTCTCGGTCATGTCAGAAACAATGTGATGTTGACTTGTCTTGAGTGTAATAGACGCAACGGCGCTAGTTAAGACCCCGCGGTGGTACAGTGGGACCCCGCTATAACCCGGTAGTTGGGAGCCATAGAATCCAACCGGGCTATGAACCGAACCGTGTTATAAGCAAACATGTACAATACCAACACATTTTTGGATTTAATTGCAGGGTGGGGGGTGGGGGGTACATAAAGACGGGTGCGAAAATGCATGGCACAATTACCATTTTTAATCAATATATATTAAATGAGAAAAACATTTACTGTGGTAACAGAAATTGCAGATTTAATATATTACTTTATTCAGAGAACCATGCATTGGTACATACACGTGTCTAATTTATATATAACTGTATAATCTATTGCATGAAAAGAGTATCAACACCGTGTACTCACCAGCGAATCTTGTAACATACACTGAATCCATAATACATATATTTCCATCGAAAATATCCACACAAGGATGTAAAATATTCAATAATTTTGTCACAGATCATTATGTGACTGAATTCAATGAAAAGAAAATAGCAAAAATTACGTAACAGGTGTACGTAACGAATGATGAAATAGTACATGTCCGTAGATTAAATAAGGGAAACTAAAGTGTATTCTTATAATAACTACATGTACATCTCAGAACCTTTCCGTCTCTGAATTCAGTCAATGTAAATTTCAGCACATTTTCCCACCCAAGCTGCTAGTCAAAGTCCTTTGAACTTGCCGCCCAGCTATTGCGTCATGTTCTTTTGATGTACTCTAATACAGCATACAGAACTGGCTGATATTTTAACCACTGAATCACTGTTTAGCTCGGCAGTTCACTTTGATGATAAACAATGTACTTAAATTGATTGATTTATACATTCTGGTGAGAATCTTTTATCAACCCCTGCATTGGCTATTGTTTAGTTGTGTATGAAATTAAGAGAACATATATCGGAGATTATTAGAGCAACCATTGTATTCAGAATGCATTAAAGACAAACACAAAGCAGACACGATGGCTTCATTACTCAGGAATCAGTAATTATAATATTGACACTTATGAGCTGTAATTTTTCAAGAATAAACAAAGATCAAAGTTCTCAGTAGGCCCAGCAATTGGTTCGTATTAACGACGTTTATTTTTGCACAAAACTAGAAGAAAATTTGATAATACATTTTCTACAGGTTTTTTTTCACACTGTTTAGACGAATATGAGAATGATAATTAAACTCTTGCCTTTTTTTTTATACTTAATTTTTTTTTTTTTTTTTTTTGGTCTTTGAGAAAAATACCTGTAATAAATTACCCAAAATTTTGGGAGCCATGCCACGACCGGGTTATATCCGAATTCGGGTTATAGCGGGGCGGGTTATAGCGGGGTCCCACTGTTAATGAGTATCGTCAGGAATCACTTGTAATTGTTCGCGTGTAAAACCCCGCTGAGGGGCAGTTGAATCCAATTTATAGATTGGAGGTCTACCAGTTGATCGCGTTATAGTAGATATCTTGTGTGCAGTAACACTCCAAATAGGATCAGTAGCCCTTTTTCTGCCACCTTCAAGCTCTCCTGGTTCATATAAATATCTCACCATGACATTACTACCAAGAATTGGTTGGGAAACGCTATAATCTTTTTGTGAAATTCTTCGAATTTCCATTTTAGGTATAGACTTCTTTTTAATCGCGTTGATAGGTTTCATGTTGATTGTTCTAGTAATCTCATTATTCAGTGCGGTAATCACAGCTGGTAACCTTTTGACCCATTCACGGGATCGCTTTTCTTGGATGAATTCTTTTGCGTATTGATATCCAAATAACCGCTCAGCAATCGTCCGATTAAATCGTTCTACAATTGCCTGATTGCGATGTAGTGCAGTATGCCTCCGTCTGATGGTGACATTGTGATCTTTCATCGCAGATAAAACAGCGCCTTGAAATTCCTTGCCAGGATCGACTTGTAATAGATTTGGCCAGCGTAGTGGGCCTCGTCGATAAATCTTTTCAAATGCAGAAGCAACTTCAGGTGATGATTTTGTTTTTAGCGGTTCTGCTTGTTTGTATCGACTCACAACGTCAACTACGGTTAGCGCGTATTTGTAATCGTTATCATGTGGTAAAAACAATAAATCAGCTTGATGAACTTCATTTGGTACAGTAACATCAAAATGCGAGAAATTGATTTGTTTAGGACGCGGTAGATAAATTTGCCATATAGCCTGTTTGGATAACCAATTAGCCGCAGTGGCCTTTTTCACTTTAGCGGCGTTAGCGAGTTTATTGATTGCAGCGTTACCCCTCCAGTATCCCCTCGGAGAATAATAAATAGATTCCATATTATTAATTACCAGCGCCCATCATCAATTTGCCTTTCATAGCTGATTTTACCAACCACGAAGCAAGTTTTTCTTTGAAAGATTTATCAGGAATAGCATTTAATGCATGAATTAATTTCACATCTGCGAGATGCCTGTTTTGCAGATTGCTGCTTTTATATGCAACATCATGAGCATGACACGCCTTATCAATAGCGTTTATCAGATACTCGTCGGGTCGGGGCTGATTTTGATCATCAAGGCTGATATCTAATCGTGTTCCGGGGCCACAGTAGCTATATCCTGGAAGGTGCTTTTCTCTGGGGTACTTTGCCCATGGGGTTCCAGGGAGCTTTGCCAATTTGGCTGCAATATCACCTCCTCGTTTTTTTTTTAAAACATCTCCGGATTTCATAGAAATAAATCTAAACTTTTTTGTACCACATGTTGCACACCTACCAGTAAGTGCTGATCTGTTATTTTTAGTTGTAATCTTCGTCACATCATTTGTGCTAGTACGCGTTTTACACTTCACACAATATAGATCCATAAT
The DNA here is from genome assembly GCA_029339505.1 of Unio delphinus. NCBI lineage: Eukaryota > Metazoa > Mollusca > Bivalvia > Unionida > Unionidae > Unio > Unio delphinus. The sequence goes on from JAQISU010000076.1 coordinate 11,595,337, forward strand.
TTATGTATAGAGATATGAATATAATTGATTTTTCAGTGACTAAAACAAAAGAGCCAGTTAAGCATCATGCAGCGCTACCAAACTCTATCCGCGCAATTATAATCGGGCCATCTGGATCCGGCAAGACGCAATTGTTGCTCAGTTTAATAGTGAGATGGATGAAGTGGGATAAGCTGTATTTAGTTGCTCCTAGCGTAGATGATCAACGATGCTATGAAGTGTTAAAGGATTTTAACGAGAATGCATCAGAAATTAAGGGTGAGAACGCCATTGATTTTATAACTGATATTGACGAGGCACCATCCGTGGATGACCTTGATGGGAGCATTAACAATTTAGTCGTATACGACGATGTGATGTTAGACAATCAAAAAAAAACCCAGCTAGAATATTTTCCCTAGGCAGGCATAAAAACACCGACGTGATATATGTCACTCAACGCTACACTCAGATTCCAAAAGTGACCAGAGATAACTGTAATATTCTTGCTGTGTTTAACGGCGTTGATACACATACGTTACGAGATATTTGGCAGACATGGTGCTCCGATATGGACTTCAATCAATTTAAAAATTTCTTTAGTAACGCTCAGTCGACCCCGCACGGATTTATAACAATAAATTTACATGATCCTCGGACACGATATCGTATCGGACTCGATCAAATATTTGGTTGAAATCATTTATTATTTTTGTTAACTTGTAGCAGCAGAGAGGGTGATGACCACATCGTTGTGACCAAAATTGATTGAAAAATCGTAAAGTCTCCGTTTGCTAAATGAAGACTTATTTTTTTTTGGTTAAAATATGAGATTTCGTAGGAAGGCTCTATTTTCCGTTTTGAGGATTCAATCAATTTTTTGTCGGAAAAGGGTGGTCTGTTCACCCTCTCTGCTGCTTATTAAGATCTTGGGACTAAATTTAGATTCTGTTTGGTGAAGTTGCAGAGATCCTTGCATTAGATGGAAGCAGAAATTATGGTCTCTGGCTACATTCATGTTGCAGCACCTGTGTATTCCTCACAGTATTAATAATAATGATGATGACTTTATTTAACGAGGATAACACAGTTAGCTAAGAACTAATCTACCTTGATGCCCTCATACAAATTTAGCCACTGGATATATTGGGCTTGGAAGAAGGAAATAGAGTGTGCATTTCTAATCTCATCTAAAAGACTATTCCAGAGCAAAGTTCCACAGTACTGGAAACTTAACAGTGATAGCAAAAGAGTATAAAGTTTGCTCTTGTGAGGAAAAATAAGTCTTAAGGACTTCCATTGTAAATGAAAATTTTTAAGCAACTTTAGTCACCAAGATCATCCAGCAGACAAGCAGCCTGAATCAGACAAGCCAAATTTTATGGCAATGAAAGTGGGACTGGGATTGTAAAGTGGGATTATCTCACATGCCCAAATCATCATAATTTATTAATGACATCATTTTAGAAAAAAAATTTTCATCACAAGACAATAATTTATTTTATGTGTGTATCATATCTCAATGAAAATAATGCAAATTTTTGGCACTGACCTTGACCCAGCTATTTTATTATTAGTGCAATTTTTACAATGTTTTTCAACATTTTTCCCGATATGAAAATATTTCAAAGTTGGTATTGCAAACTACACAAAATACATATTGGTCACCATTTTGTTTTTTGTTATATTGTCCATGCAGAATTAAATTTGAACATAAATTTATTTTCTTTCCATTTGGTTGATAGAACTCTGAGCAGGTACTGGTGTACCAGCCCATTGGTAATAAAATAAGTCACTGGGTACCCATTTACAGTATGCAAGTATACAGAGGGAAAAATCTAATTATTTGGATCCATTATTTTTCATCCAGAATTCGCCCATGGTCAGAATCTGATATTGTGTCAGGATATTAAACATTTTGGCATCAGATCTAAGGCAAGCTGGTCTGAACTGCACACCGTCAGGTGAACCTGTGCATAAAGTAGGATAAGGTGGACATTTGGAATAAAGAATCTTCTTGATATGGAATGACAGGTTGGTTGAGCAACATACAAAAATGGAACTCCAACTTTTCTCCTTCTGCTCATGTGCGAGCAAACTAACCAATGGAAAATGATGATTCTAACACAACTAGGCATTAGGCTAATGGAAAATCACTTGGATTTGATGTATTAGGATGTATTCAGAAATAGCCCCCAAAATGTGTTTCCTACGCACATTTCATGCAAAAATTACAAAAACCTCCAGGAGTTAATGAGTTAATAGGTTTGGAAGTTTATTATATATGGAAACAGATGAACCAACTGAAACCTCCCGAGGTTCTGCACCACAAAGATGGTCATTGACATTATAATGCAATGAAATCAGAGATATTTAAAAACAAATGTTGATGAACCCAAATGACTATCTGCCTTCATGAGTAAGAAACTTGAAATTATTCTTAAAGGTTTAATAATCTATAACTGCTTTTCAGATAAGTACCAATAAGGCCACTGGAAAAGTGATTATTATCATAAATAACAAAACTCGTCGTAGAAAAATTAATTTCAATACTACATTTATAGGCTGTAGCCTTTTGTGTATTGATGCACAAAACTCTTACACATGTACTATACTCAATATATTTTCACCCAAGCATCAAAATAATTCTTTCAGATCTTGACCATCAAATAGTTACATGCATCTTTTGTTCTTTTCAAGTGTATTAATTCCACAATGTGAGTCAAAATTTAGTTATGATAACTCCATTTAGAGCAGGGATTCACAGCATTTTTTTGGCCAAGGGCTAGATTGCAATTTCTAAGACCACTTGAGGGCCGTAATTTTTTTGATATAATTACTGTTCATGGGCTAGATTTCTGTGTTGTTTTAATTTGCCCTGAGGGCCGGACAGAACATGTTCTGTCTGAGGGCAATGGGTTGTGCACCCTTAATTTAGAGGCTTCATGAGGTTTAATCTTTAACCTTTTATAAAAAATGTGATTCATTGAAAAACAATTTGACCTTTTATATTGCAGATTGGATTATTTCTACTTTTATATTTTAGGAAAGGTTTAGTTAAAGTTTGTTTTTAAAAAAAATTATTTGTACATTTTAGAAGTTAACATTTAAACAGCACTACATATCCAGTATTGTGCTAACATACAGTTAAACCTTCAGAGTACACCTCTCATGATAATTCATCAAAACTTGATTTTTAAAAAGTTCTAGTTGAACTTCTTATCCTTGAGAAAATCCTCAGACACTAATTTATGCATTTTAAGTTCACTACAAAGTCTGGAACTCACTTCTCCATAATGAACTGAATCTGTGAAACAAAGCTTTCTATTTCATCAAGTACTCAATTTAAATTGGTTCCCTTACTCTTTTTAATTGCTCAATTAAGGTAGTTAAATTATATTATTTGGATAATAATATTTATAACAGTATACAAGTGAAATATACAGGTTGTAATGTATAGCCTATCATATGCAGAAAAGTGGCATTAAACATATAAAAACAGCAACAAATACCCATCCATAGGTTTGAGAAAACAATGCTTTTTAATATATGAATTTGGAATTGTAAGGTTGAGACAACCTTTTCCAAAGTGGTACTTATCGCATACTTGTTAGAATCAATCCTAGATGATTTATATTTATGTAGGCTCTAGGAATAAAATAGACCTAAATCTTACTCAGGCATTCAGATGTTTATAAATTGTTTTCTTTTTGGTAACCAGGGAAGTTTATGAAAGTATATGTTATACCCTCATCTCTGCAGATATGCTCTCTCTTCTGGTGGAATTAGAGACTTTTCTAGTTTGTTGTGAAACAAGAAGCTTGTCATATTAGCACTGCTGTTGTTTGTTCTGTAATTTCAGGACAAGAGATTCCTTATTGAACTCCAGTCAAAATCAGATGTAGCTGTGAACCTTGAAACTAAAATCAGTTCCTTGAAGAACGAGATAACAGCAAAGAACAAACAAATACAAGACCTGGAAAAGGAGGTAATATTACAGTTTTAATAGTCATCAGGTGATGAGAAAATTTGCATCCTTTGTTGATGTATGAAGTTCAACAATAAACAAATTGTTTCATATCGAGCTGTGGTGCCAGATGGTGATACCCATTAAGCCTAAAGAAATAAAAACAAATTTCTGCTTTTGAAATTTTGTCACAAAATCGATAGAAATAAGCACACAAACATCTAGCTGAACTAATCAAATTTGTTTTAATTCTTAATTCTAATATGAAAACCGTAATACAGTAATTAATATTCCTCGCTTTTTGGAGGTCATTGAGAAAACAATTTTTCCTTAGAGAATAGACTTGTTCCATGTCATATAGTAGATGTACAAAGTTCACTAAGAACGCCTTAATATGGAGCTGCAAATTATAGCTTTTAGAATTCTTATTAAAAGGATTGAGGGACTGAGTAAAGGACAAATAGGTCTCATACAAAAGACACAGTGTTCCAAGAAAAGCAGTTCAAAGTAAAAAAAAATTTTTATAAAGAAAACAAACTTTTCAAAGTAAATACACATCAACCAGGAACTATGAAATTCTATCTAGAAGCTTCTTTCCTAGCCACGTGGCAAGCAAAGGCATCTTATGCGAATTGAGGCTCTGGCACTTTTGAATAAAGGGTCATAAATAACACTACCATATTTTCCGGCGTATAAATCAAGACTTTTTGACTTGAAAGTTCGGTCTTCGTCTTATACTCCGAATCGACTTATATATGGATTTTGTCATTGAAATTGCATCGACTTATATATGGATTACAGTATCTGGTATGCTATTGATATTGCTCTATTTATACACAACAAAACACATGTTCAGTTAAGTTTTTATTGATAATCATACTCTTTGGCTAGGAGGACTATCTGCTGCTACTTATGAAGCCGTTTTGGTTCATTCTGTCAGTGAGTGATTCAGTGGCTACTGAATGGCACAACGTGGTTGTACAGAGGTCACAGCTGGTCTGTGAAACTCCCTGACAGAATGTTATGGATAACCCTTGAGTAAAGTTCCTTCAGCGGAAACTGAAGGAGCCCAGCGAAGACTGGGCTGTTCAACAGAGGTTGGGATGACAGCGGCAGCTGTGTGGACTTCACTCAATGGTTTAGTATGAATACACCATATAGTGCTGACATTAGATTCTTGGGTGAATAACGAAATGGAATGAAGTGAATGCCCAAAGAAAACATATGTGCAGCAGATGTTGTCCCCCAAGAATGTAAATAGTGGGGAAGCCTTCAGTGTTCCATGAAGAGAAAAAAAAAAAAGTTATATATATATATATATATATATATATATATATATATATATATATATATATGTTTTACACAATCAGCATAGCAACAATAATGTATAAAAACATACACCTGCATATAGAAAAGTCAATGAACTATGATCAAAATGTCAAGAATGTCCCAGAGTGGTGCCGAGTACATCTTGGAATACAGCAAAGATAAACTTGAGAATGGGAATGACGAAGTTATTCCATCCAATTTGGAGAGAAGCTAGATGATCGCATCCATGAAATTGGTTAGAAGAATAACCTGAGAATTTCCTGAAATAAACCACTGAATGCATGTATGGCTATGAAATGATGGAAATGCACAAGTGCCACACGAAGAACACTAGCAACACATGCGTGCAGAACTCCCATCTAATGGACATGCACAAGTGACATCCAAATAACGCTGGTATCACACCACACAATGGATAGGCACAAGTGCCACACAAATAACACTGGTATCACACGCGTGCAGAAACTCCGAACACAATGAATATAGAAACACAATGCACAACTATCCCTGGTACAGTAGCGTTGAACTAGATCTAAAAACACGATCTCTGTTGAATGCAGCATGATCCTGATCACTGTGTAGTAATATCCGCGTCCATTGCCATGGCCCTCTGCGCTGACCTAATAGTACCCGGAGGTGTGCGAATGTATCTTGAGTAACAATCTGAAGACCACCGGCCGAGAACTTTGATCATATGATCTTCCAGATGGGCAGCTGCTGCTGAAGTAGCTGCACCTATTCGGAATGAATGACTACTATACTGGGAAGTGTCGAGTCCCATCTTACGGTAGACAAGTTGCATATGATTAAGGAATACAACTCTTGATAACGCTTGACCTGTGGACGTAATGAAAAGTGGGGCATCGAACCGAGGTGATGAACGTCTCCTGAATAGCATGAAATTTTTCAGAGCAGAATATGGACATAGAGCACGACCCGTGGCATGTAACTGAATGGTCACACCCCTCCGGAAAGGGTCAGTTTTTGACGATTTTAGCTTTAAGAAAGTAGTTTCTTGTTGGAAATGCACATCGCCCACGCAGAGATGAATGGTTGGATCGAAGAAATCCCTAATAGTGAATTCCCCACATCTGAGAAATCCGAAGAAAGCAACTATGCAGACAGTCAACAACAACAAATCTGTGTGTGCGTCAAACACTCCTCCTCGCAACACAGTACAAATGCTTGTCAGAATATTGTCTGTAATAGGCTTCCGTAGTTTTGCTGATGTACCTTGGGTTTTTTTGATGGCCTTTAGGATGGTGGCAAGACGTGGCATATTATTTCTGTCTGTTGTGAATGGTGATTGAATACCAGCCTGCATGTACTTGAACCTAACGCCACATAAGTATAATTTTATTGTAGAATGCTTCAAGATGAGGGCTCTTGCACAATGTGTAACGAAGTATATTAAGGTGTTCTCCGTAATATCTGGCAATAGTTGCATGTGCGAGACAAAGCCACACATCAGCATGAAGGTCCTAAACACATTGAATGCTTAGTTGTAGGCGATTTGTGTCGCAGGGCTTAAAGTCCTGGTTCCATAACAAGTTTACCTCTTCATCCAGGTCCATAAGACCTCCGAGGGTAGGGGGCATTTGCAGGGTTGTCGATCTACATCCGGAGCCAGTGCATGAAAATTCTGAAATTGAAGGCGGGACAAGGCATCAGCTTTAGTATTGACAATTCCTGGAATGTGTTTGGCAGAAAAATGAAAGCTACAATTAGCAGCACACCATGTAAGTTTACGCATTAATTTCATTATATGCATACATTTTGATCTCCCCTTTTGAAGTATATTCACTGTGGCCATATTATCACATGTAAATATTATGCGTTTGCCTGTCCATTCTGCACCCCATATAATGGCAGCCACAACAATAGGATACAACTCTCTGAAGGCCATAGAGAAATCATCCTCCACAGAAAAAATCATTTGAAAATCATCCGACCATGCAGCTGCAAACCAGTGAGTTTTGAAATAACCACCATACCCTACTTTGGATGAAGCATCAGTGCACAATTCAAAATCATCTGCTGTAGTGGACTGATTGTCAAGAAACACAGAAACCCCATTCCATGAAGCTAAAAAATGGTGCCACATGTATAGCTCTTCTCTGCAATTTGCATCCAAGTGAATATAATGATCTAGTTCCCTAACTTTGGTAGACAGTCGTATGAGATATGATACAAACGCACGCCCAGGTAGGATAACACAAGTAGCAAAATTAAAATGGCCCAGTAACTGGAGCAATTCTCGCTTGCGGACACTGCGTTTGTTAAGAAATTGATTAATGTAGTTTACAATGCGCTCCACTTTATTATGTGGTAAACGTGCTTGCATTTGCTCTGAGTCTAGAATTATTCTCAAATATTCTATAACTGTACAGGGGCCAATGGTCTTGCTTGGAGCTGTAGGAATCTTCAATCTGTTGAAAATGAGAGTCAACAAAGCCATTGTCCTCTCGCCACATGCAGAAGGAGGATCTATTGTAAGAAAATCGTCAAGGAGGTGCAAGATGTTGTCAATACCATAATTATGCTTTGCTATCCAACAAATCGCTTGAGACAAAATATCAAATAATTTTGGACTTGAACGCAATCCAAAAGGGAGGCGAACACAAACATAATAATTTCCTCTCCATTTTACACAGAACAAGTGCCATTGGGAAGGTGCAATGGGAATCTGTTTGAAAGCATCTGAAATATAAGTTTTACACATGATTGCTCCCTTACCCAAACTCCGAATAATTCTAATAGCATCATCAATTTTTACGTAGCGTATCTATCCTTGTCGATGAGCTCATTTATACTTGTATGCACATTATTGCCATGGGGGGAGGACAGGTCAATGATAAGTCTCTTCTTTTTTGAATATTTCCCCTCTGCGATGCCGATAGGACTGACTCTATATTCTTGATATGGTGGAGATGGAAAAGGGCCAAGCATGAAACCTTTGGCACATTCCTTTGCCAATAACTGATCCACAATATATGGTTGTTTACGTGCAGAAAGCAAGTTCTTGCACTCTTTTGTAGGCAAGCTAGTTGTTTGCACCATAGTGTCGAAACCGTGTTTCAGACCGGAAGATAAATATCGGACGAAGTTCTGATCTGGATGATGAAGTAGTTCATGTTGCAATCGGTTAATATCAATGGGAGTGGAAGCATATGGCATGACAGTCTGTCAGATTTGTTTCATCTTATCTGGTGCTGATTTACTAGGGGCATTGATATTGCATGTACCAGTGGTAGGAACAACATTTTGTGTATTGTTTGGGCATGCAGTTGCCCCATGCAAATTGGCCCTGCATTGATTGCAGGTATGCAAGAACTGGCAATTAGTACGATGGCAACCGCGTATGGAATTAAAATTATTACAAAGTTCTTTCCCATCCATCATCTGTCTAGGCCGACCGTACTTGTCAATATCGGTTTTTCTCCTGTTGGCAAGATTCACCATGGGCATTGCAGTGCGCGTTGTTTGTGGACAAAAATCGGTAGAGTGAGCGACAAAATTGCAGATGTTACACGACTTTGTTTTTCAACCGCCAATCAACAGCTGAAGAGTTGCTTTATCCCTAATAGCCCAGTTGACTTTTAGTTTGTAGTCGCGAAGTGCAATAGCAGCTTGACTGGAGTAGACATTATGGTAGTCATAGAAAATGTCCCCATACGCATTTGAAATTTTTATAATGTCAGCCTCGTACATATCCAATTCGTGTCGTCTGTTGGGGTAAACTGAACAGATGATACGTTTATATTTCCCGAAAGCCGTTATAAACTCACTTAGACTAAGATGCTTAAGTAATCTGGGATCATACTTTGCGGCCTTGTCGTCCGGATTTGATATATCCAGTTCAAAGTGGGGTAGCAAAAGAGTAGCAAGATTGACGTGCTTACCCTCGAGAATCTGTTTTCTCTGGCATAGTATTTCTGGCGAAACTCCGTGGGATTGCATCAGCTGATCGAGCGACGTCACAGGCTGGGCTGCTGGCAATGTCGTGAAATGTGTGGAGTCGCTGAAGGAAAACTCCGAAGAAGACGCCTGTTGTCGTGCCATAATGGTGGTAATCGAATTAGTTAAGTCAGCGATAGAAGGCTGCATGGAGTGGATAGAGGTTATTATATTGTCCGAAGATAATGGGTTTTCAGCAACGGCGACCATGTTTGATGTAGCCCTTACTTTCGGAATACTACATTGTATTGCTGTTCCCACTGCATTAGAACCCTCTGCCGCATTAGCATGAACAATTGTCGCGCTACGGCGACTTCGACGTGTAGTTGGCTGAGGAAGGGGGGATGCTACTTCTTCCAAAGGACATATTTTGAGGTGAGCGTGAGGTGGTGGGCTGTCCTTCGATTGGCTCTGTACATGCCGCGAAGTCGTGGAAGGCGCATTATCGATGTATAATTGTCGCAAGGCGTGCTTCGGGAGAACAGATGACACCTTAATACCTATGGATTCCAGTTTCAGCTTCAAATAAAGTGTTGTCCAGTTGTACGGACAGTCCAGATCGTATGGGACTGACCTTTGTTTTGACGAGCGTGACGCCATTGTTTCTAAACAAAGTAAAATTGCGGATGGTCCAATGAAATGGCAATTAAACACTAGCTGAATCCCGAAACAGGAAGATATAAACTGGGAATTATATCTCAAGTACGATAAGTATATGTTGCTGAAATGAAGCAAAATGCACAGAGTTTTTCCAAACGAAATAAGTTTTTCCAACCGAATTAAGCGCGCTGTCGCTATCAGCTTTAAACCAAAACAACTGAGAACAAAGGACGCTGCACGTGACAGCTGGGTCTGTTCCGATTGGCAGGCAAGTGCTGTATTAATACATCTCATGCATGTCAATGTGGACTATTTGCGAGAAAGGTAGTGAGTGGGTCACATATTGCTGTGCATAAACCATGCTTAAGTAAGCACTTAAGTGACAATAATCGGCATAATCGAAAACAGGTCACATAGAAGTACAAATTCATGTTAAATTACTATGTCAATAAATTGTCATAAAATAATATGACTGCATTTATATTTGTAAGTTTTGTCATTATTTATTTTGCATTCTGCGTTTTTTTCTTATTTCTCAAACATAAAATAAAAGAAAACAATTACCGGTAAAAACTTCACCGGGCCGCATAGCACACTTACGGTCTATACTATATAGTGTACTGTACTAATTCAAAGCATATTGTTTATTCCTAAAAAAAAAAGATATGAAATAATTGGTCCATTAATATTTGATTTTCCAGTATAATGTTGGACACACGTGAGCAATTACCGGCATAGCTTTATTTATTGATCCAATTGATCCTACAAAGGGATGTAATCCATATTAACTCGAGCGTTCTATGATTATTTATAAAATAATGTAGATCATGCATTCTACTGAATCCCCCAAATCATATGTTTCTACGGTACTTTATCATTTTAGCTGTGCTGATATTTACAGTGACATAATTCAGTGGTTAAAATACAGCCAGTTCTGCCTGCTGTATTTATTAGAGTACATCAAAAGAACATGACGCAATAGCTGGGCGGCAAGTTCAAAGAACTTTGACTAGCAGCTTGGGTGGGAAAATGTGCTGAAATTTACAATGACTGAATTCAGAGACAGAAAGATCCTGAGATGTACATGTAGTTATTATAAGAATACACTTTAGCTTCCATTATTTAATCTACGGACATGTACTATTTCATCATTCATTACGTACACCCGTTACGTAATTTTTGTTATTTTCTTTTCATTGAATTCAGTCACATAATGATCTGTGACAAAATTATTGAATATTTTACATCCGTGTGTGGATATTTTCGATGGAAATATTTGTATTATGGATTCAGTGTATGTTACAAGATTCGCTATACACGGTGTTGATACTCTTTTCATGCAATAGATTATACATGTATATATAAATTAGACACGTGTATGTACCAATGCATGGTTCACTGAATAAAGTACCGTAATTGTATTTGACAAAGTTTCTCAAATAAATTACCGTAGGCTTAAACTTTCAACTGGAAGGAATGATCATAGCTCTTGTTGCAATGGATATTGCCGGTAATATGGAATATCATACGACGATACCATCAATATTCATGCAACCGGAAGTTACTACCGGAAGTATAAAATACAAGGCCAAGTTATTGACCTGGCCTCGTCTTATACTCAGAATCGACTTATATATGGACGAAGGATGGAAAATTTACAAAATTGGTCAATTCGAATTATACTCCGCATCGACCTATAGGCCGGAAAATACAGTAATCCATTCTATTGCACAGTATGCACTTGCCAAGAATTTATCAAGATGCATTCCTTCACTAACTTTTGATTCAGTTCATAATAGTATCTATGCAGGTTGCAAAAAGCCAATGTGATAATGAGTGTCAGATTCTCACGGGTCATGAGCATTATTCGTATAATATTGTATAAGCCCCACTTGTCAAAGGGTAAGTGTTACGTCCCACTTTGTCAAGGGGTATTGAACAACATATGATAATAACACTATAACCCCCTCCCCTCTGATACTTGTTATCTAAGAGATGACCGCCCTCGGTATAATTGCCCGGTTCGAGTAAGAGAATGTATATGGTAACCTGAGCGAGTATATTGAACAAAACAACTCCGAGCCCCCTTAAAGATAAATAAACAATTTAATCAAATACATACACAATGAAATTTCCTTTCATTAGGTATACACGCAGTTTAGAATTAAACTTCCACCGAATTACATAGATTTGAAATAGAATTAAACAAATTAGCCGTTCTATTACTGATATTTAAAAATCATCATAGGATCGAGTGTCACAATTGAAGTCAATGCTGTGTTCAATTTTCATAACCTGTTATTCTTGAACCACGTTCTCTGTTCAATCCAATGTTATTCTAGAAGTTCCTGTCTCTTGAGATACTTTTCCCTCATGGGTGTTCCGCTTGAACTCAGACTTGTCCACTGTATCAATGTATACACCTCTCAATTCTTTTTTTCCAATGTGTGCGTCTCTATTTCCGTCTTCACATCTTCCCAAAAACTATTTTCTTCCTTCCAAAAAGAAAATTAAAACACCCTAAGTCTCTCGTTACAATGGTCCATTATTCCTGGTTCGAACAATCAGATATTTTTATCAGTGATAACAATTTTACGGCTAGTAATTAACTACACATCCTCAAATAAATGTGGGTTAACCATTTGTTTATTCGTTTTGCCTTGACCTAATACATTAACGTCTTACAAAGCGAGACGTTGAATCGTATACACTTCGCTAAATTATCTATGACATCAAAATTCGGTGAATTCACATGTATTCTTGTAAATCATTAACTAATGTAATACATTAAATTCTTAGAACACAATCATTATTCAAACAATATGATAAATTCAAGAATTAAAGTAACACTTCCTATCCATAACTCAACATAGGTTTTTTTTACGACATAAATTAACACTACGTCATTCTTAACTAAGAATTAAGTTAAGAATTCTGATTCATAATACAAAACACATTATTATACAAGCGTATCCAATTAAACCAATTATACAGATGTATCAAATGAAATCATGCAGACCTATGAACGAAGCAGACATTATATTAATTGCATCACAATAAACATGGAATTGAGACAATACCTTGTGTTTTTGCGTGTCATTCAACCGATGTTTTAGGCGGTTTTTCCCCTGGTCTGTTGTTTACATACGAATGTATTTCTCTCAAATAACATTTGGAGTCCTTTGCAAAATAATCCTGCCACTTCTTCCTCTCTTGCAGAGGAATTTTTAAAGACTAAAGTCTAATTTAGCTTGTAAGATATTATGTTCTAAAGATTTCTCATGTAAAACACACCCCTTATTTAACCGCGACCAATCAGAATCCAATGTATTTTCTCCCGCTTCCCTCTAAAAGTCGCTTACGTCATGGTCAATATGACACGCTTTGGTTTTAAGTAACAGAATCTCTGTTTTCTCTCAATTCTGACATTTTCATGATAAAAGTAAACTTTACAAGGTTGCCGTCGGTCAGTACTGGCTCCTGTATAAACAACATGTCAATTAGTCCAGCGGTCGGCTAGCCTTTACAGGCACCCTGGTTGCACGATGTGTCGTAAATTTAACTAATGTCTATCTGGCCACAACTAATGGTTTATTAATAGATCGACCAAAAATTTGGCACTTCACAATGAGTTACATCTAAAAATGGACTGTAGATAATTTACTTTTGAATCAAACTCACAACTGGTTTCATGTATGTCTCATCAAAGGCTATATGCACATTAGATGCTTGGCCAGGTTACAAAACAAGGTTAATGGAGACCAGACAAAAAAGAAAATCTTAATTACAAAGAAATATACATTAGAAACAGTATTTAGATAGAACAGCCATTCTAAACCTCTAATCCATATAAAAATCTTAACATATAAAGAAAATATCAAGAGGCAATGAAAACTAAATTTTCAAAGTACTCATCAAAATAAAGGCCGTTTGCGTATTGATTACATCATATGTTTGAATCTACTTAAGATGATAGACAGGAACTTAAGAAAAATAATGCTTGTAAAAGTCACCACAGTAATGTCTGATATCTGTTAGCTGATATGAAAAGCAATATTGTACAAATTAAAATTAAATGTTCAAGAGCAGTGATATTCTGTATCATCAAAAGCTTAATAAGAAAATCTAAAGGACAGTTCTCTTACCTTAAGATATGTCATGGCTGAAAACATAGTGTGCACACACACACATACACATTTCATATGCACATGGCATGGTGGACTCTTGTGTGCCTGAAGACAGCTTGATTGAACAATATGTTAAGTTCAAAATTGTTTTCAGGTCCAAAAGAATTGTGGTTTTTTTAACATACAATAGAATTTTACCAAAATGTTTAAACAGAATGTTACAAAAATGTTTATCACCTATGTGGTTCAAAGCTATTTACACACACACACACACACACACACACACACACACACACACATAATATTGCAGTATAGTGTATCACAAATCCAACTCTTGTTACAATTTGATTTGATTACATGCATGTTGTAAAAATGTTTGATACTTTTTACCACAAAAATACAATACAATAAAATGGACACTATTCTGCAATTAAAAGAACAGCTACACAATGTTCATTTCCATGTATTCCCTGGAATCAAGCATGCTTTCCCACTCAGATTGAAATTTGGGGTAGTTTGCGTATGTTCATAGTAGTTCTAGCATGGGTCCACAAGTGTGGACACTGGGAAGTCTTCCTTTTCCATGACATGCAATAAATTGAATATCAATCTTATTAACACAAATTACATCTGATTCAGTCAGAAACCTGAGAAACTTTCTCAACTGCCATTTACCTTCGCCAACACCACTAATAGCATCTAGGGCATATTTAGATTCTTGGATTAATACTTTTTATGCAATTTGTACAATTGTTGATGCCATCTCACTCAACTCTGGGATTTTGTGACACTGAAAACGGTCAAGCAGACAAAGCTCGTCTTGTTCATACTGTGTTCCTCTTTCAACAGCCTCAATAACATCCTTTTTCTGACTGAAATATATCAAAGGAATGAGTCTTTCAATAACTGTGGAGTGTCAGAATTTTCCCCATGTACAGTGTGACCCCGCTATAACGCGTTCCGCTATAAAGTGAATTCAGATATAACGCGGTCGTGGCGTGGCTCCCAAAATTGTGTATATCATTCGCACATCAAAAAATAGTTTTGGGTTCAAAGTTTATTATTATTATGGGAAGAGATTGCGTATGAATTCTAATTTAATACGATTGTGGCATGGTCCCTGCAATTTTGATTACATGTATGTGTATTTTTCTTTTTTTAAGTACAAGAAATAGTGTGTAAAACATTTATTATCATTCTAAGGAAGAGTTCTAGTATGAATTCAAATATAATACAATCATGGCGTAGCTTCTGAAATTTAACAATTTCACCAGGTTTGTGAAGTGTTATGCCAAAATTAACTTTATCAGAAATGTTACTTGTTACTGATCCATGAGTAAAGCCAGTAAGTTGTCTCCAATTAATTTTGTTTACAATCGTTACAATAACCGACACGTGTTTTATTTTTCACTGCATACATAAACACAACCAAGCAGAAAGTACAAAAAATAAAGTGCAAAACGTTTATTCTAGGATCGTGTAGGGCTTCGGCAATGTCGCAAACTGCGATTTTATTTTCCTTATTGGCGGCAAAATATACCATATGGCAACTTTTTTTATTGGCAACATTGTTGGCTGTTTAAACTTGTATATACAACCATTGGTTTGGAGTGGAGAAATTCACAGGCCCCATAAAAGATAACCAAAAACTTGATATAAAATGCACTGAAATTTATATATTGTTACATAAACAATTTCTTTGTCTATACTGAAAAACCATTTTAACAGTGCATTGTTACATCATAATCCACTAATGCTGAAATCAAGCATGGGTACTGTATGTTTTTAGATATCTGCTTATTTTGTTGTTGACATCTGGTAGCAGAGATCAAGCGGACGAAGCATTGTCTCGTAATCTATCTTTGTCGGATTTTTGGCTACTCGCTAGTAGTTAATATATTTACTTAGAATGATATTTGTATGTGGATGATAGGTAAAATTCCTTTTCTTTCCTTTTAGAATTAAATCCTTCAGAACACCCTCATTTTTTGTAATAATCTTTGTCATCAGAGCAGAGCACATGCGTCTCTATCATACGTTGTTCCTTTGTTAAATTTCTGATGCATGAGTGCAAGGCAGCATCACTCCGCTACCACAAATGTAAAAAAAATTAAAAAATAAAAAAACACATCTTGTAGTATATTCAGTAGGCAGGAGGAACTGTAACTACAACTGACCAAACGATGGCCAGATAAAAGAGTTTGCTGAAATTTCAAAGGAAACAGATTAGAAGCACCGATTGTTATGAAAATGTACACAGCAAATGGAGAAATAAAATTGTTTCAATCATGCAATACAATTATTTGATATTGCCGCCACAATAAGAAATTGGCATTTGTTTGGTTTTCCAAAGCTATCCTTTAGCGGTGACTTCAGTAATGCATGCACCCGTCATCAAAGAAAGCCGACTACAATCGTTCAATAAAAACAAAGAGCTTTTTATTCAAAGGAAATAAGTACCAAACTTAAATAAAAGTGATGGAATCTGATGGATTTTTGTATTTTCCAACATTACTGGAACTTGTTGACTGTGCCGTGAAAGTTTTCTTTTTGTTGAGATAAGGTTTATGCTTACGAACGCTACCAATGGCGGCTTAAAATACAAACTAACTTTTACTGACTTGAGACGTCTGAAAAGTAAATGTGCATCATCATTCATTATGTGAGTGTTCTATGTTTTTTCCACTGAATTCAGACCAATATGACCTGTGACAAAATTATTTAATATTTTAAAGCTGTGTGTGTGCATATTTTCGATGGAATCACTTGTATTGTGGATTCAATGTATATGATGAGGTTCATAGGTGAGTACATGGTGTTCATACTCTCTATTCGTGCTATACATTAGACATGTATATAAAAATAGTATTCACGTATATGTACCAATTCATGGTTCTCTACATAAAGTAAACTATTATATATGTCTTCATTAAAGGTGTATTTCTCATTTAATATGCATCAATTTAAGGTGGTAACTGCCAATGAAGCACGTATTTTACTGCCCGCATTTATTACGCAATTTGTTTGGGTTACATGCATCATTTTCTTCAGCTAACTGACGTGGTTGCTTATAACACGGTTCGATCTATAACATGGTTGGGTTCTTTGGCTTCCAACTACCGCATTATAGCGGGGTCACACTGTACTATTGCAATAAAGAAAGCTGGAGCTATACTTATGGGATAGTATTTGTGTTCCTTGTATCCCTTGTTCAAAATTCTACCTACAGCCTCCCATTCTTCTTGGTCATAGTCCTGAAATAAAACAGGTATTTCTCAAGAAAAATGATTCCAAAAATGCTGCATAGGCATCCCTTGATAATCCATCTGCATCATGCCCACACTTATTTACAAACTTGAACTTTAATGTTGTATTCAAAATATTAGATGCTTTGAAATGTTGCAGCATTTCCTCTTGTAAATTGAAATGGTGCAGCAGAATGGTCGTAACACTTTTTTTATATGATGCTTGCGACAGATCAATGACTGGCTGAAACTGCTCTTGGGAAGAAACTGCTGTCATCAGAAACTCATGTGAATCGAATGTTAACTCACACACATCGTGATTAGGACTGATCGAAGGCAAATTATCATTAGAGCCAAAAGAATGAATACTGTTTATTTTCAAGCAATCCCCATGACATACGTTATCAGAAGATGTATTTGACTAGTCTAAACCAATCATTTTTTCAGCTTGGTTATTATCAGGTATCTGTAGTTTGATGATGAATTGTGGTAGAAAAAACAACACAAACGCCAAGGTTCTGTGCAACTAGTTTCGCATTTTAATCAATGCTTTGTCAGGCACTAAATGATTTGAATGTAATGGATGGCGTTATTTATTTTAAAATAACAATTACGTCATCACATAACATCATAAACGATATGCATCATCATAACAATTATATACAATTCTATATGACAGGATCTATAAGATACATGAGTCTCTAATGAAACATGGATTAATAAATTAATAAAATAAACTAGAGACAAACAGTCATACATATTTCTATGAAGGATATAAAATATATCAATTTAAATTATACAATTTTATATAATGCACTGGCATTTAGTCCATTAGGGTACAAAGTATCTAACTTGTGATTTCAATAAGTTTCTTTTATGAGTCTGTTCATGTCACCATGCACAATATCTATTTCATGCCAATAGATATTGTGCAAAATAGAAATTAAAGTCATCAACGTTTCCTTGAAACCTTTGGTTGATATTGAGTGATCTATATGTGTTAAAAAGGCTTTGAATATTGATATGACGTGCACACATATCCCATCTGAGCTGGAGGCGTGAGTTTTAGTTCCTGTTCACAAAATCCCGAACAAATAGGTTATTAATGCAGTCAACATAGCCTTTGTCCTTAGTTACTCCCTTGTGAGTTTCTCATTCAGTAGTGTCTTATGTGTATACTTCCATAACTGTTCACACTGTTGATTTTAATCATGAAATACAGTTATTTTCCTTGGAATACCTCGGTTGTTACGGTACAAAGCACATTGAATTCCCCTAAAGGATGATCTAAATCAGAAAATTATCCCAAAACATAGTACCAAGTTTGATATTGTGTTTCACAGGTTACTTGTACAAGCACTAATAATATCCAAATTGTAGACTTTTATTTTAAAAACTATAAAGATTGTTAACGATGAACACACAGATATGTAAAGTGTCACCTCATTGCATGTCCTCATCCACTTTGCAGTAATTTCCTTTGAGTAGGTCAGTTTACCATATACATGTAATCAAAAAATGGGCTTGTTATCCTTGATGACACCTTCCAAATTTTAGGCAATACTGTGAACTAGTAAGTCTATGAGGATTTAAACCAAAGTTTATTTGACATTTTTTAAGGAGCTAGTAACCCCTGATTGAACTGACTCAAATGATAAATCACTGATGTACAACAGTCATTATGAAATACAGCAATCTATAGGCCAAACAGATCAACAATTTCTTTTACTGTTTGAGCTTTGAGGTTTATGCACTCCACTTTTAATTATTGCACTCTAAAACATAAACATCTGAAAAACATAAACCTTAGAAGCTTTTATATCTTGTGTTAGGGTATAATAAACATATTTTGTAGACTGGTACCATTGTCTACAAGTGCAAATATGTTAATATTATGACTTTTATTTATTATAAATTGGTTGATTAAATATACCCCATCTTCCTTCATCCTTGAGATGTCTTCACTGATCTTTCTGTGTCTCATGAATTCTTCCATTCTGTAATACACAAATTAACACATTTCTTAAATAATGAAAGATTAATAAAATAGCAATTGTAAACAATAATAATAATAATAATAATAATAATGATAATAATAATAATAATAATAATAATAATAATGCTTTATTTATAGAAGGTGACTCATTAGTCAAGGACTATTCTCCCTTGAGAGTATAATAATGCGCATTCTATGAAGATAGCAATAATTAGAGCTTATTTTATTTTAATTATTAAAATACTAAATTCCATTATCGATTAGAAACACATGCATTGAGTTGGATACATGAGAATGTTCAATATGAGAGTGATTTATGTATGTACAAAAAGATATTGATATATTAGATACTTGAGGAGCCTCAGGGGGAGAAGTAACTTGAACAGTATCACATAGTTGTTTAATGTTTACAAGTTGCACTTTGTACACAAATCAGATAGTGCTTGAAACCTATTTATAGTGTTACGTGCTTAGGCTCGAAAAAGCAGCAACACAGAAAGAGTGAAAACTAACAAGCTTGTAAAATTTAACAATGAATTTATTAAGTACAATTATTTTCATAAAATAAATGAACTTACAGTTTTAGAGAATCAAATCCAACATTAAACCAATATAGAATTCACAAAATAATCCACTAATGGAATTGCAAGAGTCCTGATAAATAAATGTTCTAATAGTTCCAGGTTCGAATCTTGATGATGTAATCCAAAATGGCTGACAATGTCACATGATGCAGTTCTTATTTTTAAAATAATCCAAATGAAAATCATAAACACATGTCCTTTTCCAGTTAAATGGAATAATTCCTCTTGCTACAACGAAATGACACAATGTCCAGTACAAGGTAATTAAAAATTATAACTCAAACAGAAAACACAACTATTAACTTTAAAAGCCCAGATTCTACTGAATCTCTCTCCCAGTACAATAATTTAAATACCCGTTTTTTTATGTAAACAAGGGATCACATGATTTTCATGGAAGGTCAAAGAAAGAAGCTACCTTCACTAACTCACGTACTAATAAAATGATCCAGAAGAAAATCAGCCACTAATTACTAAAAATAAAAAGATATTTTTGGATCTAGCCAATCATTTCCAAGGCTTGTTTACACTCTCTAAAGAAGGGTCAGAAATGAGGTCAACCTGTGTTTACAGCTAGAGTCTAGGTCAGCCTGAATTTTCCAGACTAATCTCCCAATTAATGAATTTTAAACCCTAAATGACAAATTTGGATTTGACAATTAAAAATAAATAAATTAAATCAATTATACATAACACCTTCACCCATAAAAAAAAAAGAAAGGTTTATATGATAAAACTTTCTTTTTATCACAAACCAATTTACATCTGAGATTAAAAGAAATAGTATAAACTACACAGTATAATAAATTGTTATACACTGGAAAGAGCGCCTGCAAATTATATTATCTAGAAATAGCCTCAACCTTTTAACTTGTCCATGTCCCACAAAATGTCCTAGGAAAGTCACACTAGCACGGCAGAACTCACTTTTAGATAAATTAATTGTCAAACATGCATCAGTGAGTCTCTCAGAGAATTTTCGAATTGTTGCTAGATGTTCTATCCAGGTGTCATTGTAGATGATGACGTCACAATTTTCTAGACCAGAGATGATCATTTTTATGTTTCATTGAAATGGACTTTCTTTATATTGGTAGAGTTCATCTGGAGTCACAATGTTGAGATTTCCTTTGTTCTTTCCGTAATGGAATCTGCCAAAATCCTTTCAGAAGGTCAAATTTGGTAAAATACTTGGCATTCCCAATTTTATCAATACAATCATCAATTCTTGGTAATGGGAATGAATCTGTTTTTGTCACTCTGTTCACCTTCCTATAATCAGTACACATACGGAAAGTTTTATCTGGTTTTGGAACAAGTATGCATGGTGAACTCCAATCACTTTTACTGAACTTGATAAAATCATTCTCCAGCAAATATTGAATTTCCTTTTTCAAGTATTCTTGTTTGAGTGGACTCATCCTGCATGGATGCTGTTTGGAATTTTCAATTTCAACGTCATGAAAAATTTTGTTTGTCCTAGTAAGAATATCTGGACATAAGTGCTCATATAATAATAATAATAACTTTCAGTTCATTTCTTTCTTTCACTTGCAAATGTGAAAGTTTCTGGTCTAGATTTTTCATAATTTCTAAATTCCATCAATTTGTCACTCCAATATCAGTAGAATCCGATGATATTCCTTCACTATGTGGGGGAGGTACAACTAAATTAATTACATTTTAACATGGCTATCTCTTTCAATATACTGGTACTCCTATAATTTATTTAGATCCCTGGAGCACTAATACTATAATTTAACTAATTCATTTTCTTCTTAACTTTGTAAGGGCCGTAATATCTAATTTGAAGAAAAGTAAGAAGAATGAACAAGAGTAACACAACTCCATTATCAGACTCAAAAGTTCTCTCCCTTGTAGTTCTTTCAACCCATAGTTTCATTTTTAACTTGAATTGCTGAATTGGGCATTCATTCATAACTTGCTGGAAAATTCCAGACATGAAGTTTGAACCTTGATCAAACTGAATAGATTTGGGAAGGCCATACTGAATAGCCTCTGGAAACCTTGCTGACGCACACATTATGGTCAACAGGTATTGGTTACCTGACTTGGTCTTAGGTAAGGGATCTACACAATCTACCATAATTCTACTAAATGGTTTGTCAAATGCAGGAATAGGTTGCAGATGAGCCTTGGGTATCTTCTGATTGGGTTTTCCTACCATTTGACAAATATGACAAGATCTGCAATATTTGACAACATCAATTTTGATTTTTGGCCAATAGAAGTGAGTCAAGATCCTGTGATACGTTTTATTAATCCCTAAATGACCAGCCAAAGGAGTTTCATGGGCCATATTAAGTATTTCCTGTCTGTAAGATTTTGGAACTACTATTTGATAGTTCACTGACCACTCATCACCAGCAGGTACCTCTGGAGGTCTCCATTTTCTCATAAGAATTCCATTTTTAATGAAATAACAGACAGGAACTTCAGTGGCTTCAGTCTCTCTTATGGCCCTTTGAAACAAACAGGAGATCTCAGGATCTTTTTCCTGTTCGACGACAAGTGACTGTCGTTTATCACCCTGATTAAGAGAATGAGTTGTTAAAAGAGGATCACTATGATCAATACTTTCTGATTGATCCAAACAAGAAGTAAATGTGACCTCATCAAAAGCCTGACATATACTCGTGTCAGCTAAAGGAATAGTCTTTTTCAACATAAACCTGACCCATGCATGTGTCAGCCGAAGGAATACTGCCTTTAACAACATAAACCTGACCTATGCATGTGTCAGCTAAGGGAATACTACCTTTTTCAACTTCATTCTCAAGAGCTTTCTTTGCCATAGCTCTGGTAACTGTACAAGCTTGAAGTATATCAGGGAATTCTTTTTCAATTGGATCAACTTTCTGATCCAAATTAGGCTTGTCAGTTACAAGTGGATTAACCACAACCTTGTCCCCAGCTAAGTCGTTGCCTAGCAATAAATCGATGCCCTCAACGGGTAAAATCGAGACTGTTCCGATTGTCACAGGTCCTGACACTAAGTCTGATGACAAATTTACACAATGGAGAGGAACATTAACAAAGCCGCACTTTACTCCCTGAATAAGAACACTTTCATTAAAAGAAGACTTCTCAGAAAAAGGCAAAGTACCTGATAATAAAAGACTCTGAGAAACTCCTGTGTCCCTTAAAATTTTAATAGGGGTGGAATTGGCTGAATCACCCAAGAGTGATATAGAACCCTTCGATATGAATGGTTCATAATTCTCCATATTAAAATCAGACGGGGATTTATTAGACCCAACAAATGTATTGCTTTCAATACATGACTGTGACCTTGACCTCTTAAAAATAAGAGCATTTGGAACAGGTCTGTCTTGATTCTGATTCCTATTTTTTAATTTGTAGCAATCAGAAATAACGTGTCCTTTTTTCTTGCAAAAGTTACACGTCGGAAGAGACAAGGATCTAGAATCAAGCTTCTCTGAAATCTGATTTTTGAAAGTTGTGTTATTTTGAGTTTTAAAAGGGCTTGAATTAGGCGGAAATACTTTTCTGCCAGAAAATTGTTGAGTAGAAGTCTTGTTAACAAAATTAACTTTATGTGTCAAAGAATATTCGTCAGCAGCTCGAGCAGCATTTTCCAAGGTTTGAATCTTATGCTCATGAAGTTAAGTTTTAACATCACTATGGACACAGTTTTTGAACTCTTCAATTAATATAATTTGCTTGAGATTTTGATAATCTTGTTCGACTTTCTTGGCTAAGCACCATCTATCAAACAACTGCTCTTTTTCTCTAGCAAATTCAACATGAGTTTGTCCAGCTTCTTTTCTGTAATTTCTGAATTTTTGTCGATAAGCTTCAGGGACTAACTCATAACCTCTTAAAATGCATTCTTTAACCACATCATAATCACAACTTTGCTGAACAGACAGTGAAGTGTAAATCTCACTAGCCTTACCAGTAAGTACACATTGTAGTAACTGAGTCCAATTCTCTCTTGGCCACTTTAAATTTTCTGCAACTTTTTCAAAAAGAATAAAATATTTGTCTACTTCTTTTTCTTTGAAAGGGGGCACTAATCTAATATTCCTTGCTAAATCAAAATTTGGATTTGAAGTATGATGGTGATTTTCACTTGCCAGCTCTAATTCTTTAATTTTAATTTCATATTCCTTTTCTTCCTTCTCTCGCTCTCTCTCAATTCGCATCTGCTCTCTCTGTAATTCAATTTGTCTATCTTTTTCCCTTTCCTCTCTCTCTCCTTTTCCTGAAATTCTAGTTTTTTCAATTCTAATTCTTTCTCTCTCTCTCTATCAATCCGCAACTGCTCTTTTTGTAATTCAATCTGCCTTTCTTTCTCCTCTTTCTCTCTATCAATCCACATCTGCTCTTTTTGAAATTCAAGCTGCCTTTCTTTCTCCCTTTCCTGTCTCTCTTTCTCCTCTTTTTCATATGGTAATTGTCTCTCTTTCTCCTTTTCCTGAAATTCCAGTTTTTTTAACTCTAATTCTCTCTCTCTCTCTCTCTCTCTCTGAAATTCCAGCTTCTTCAACTCTAATTCCATCTTGAATTTTAATTCTAATTCCTTCAGTTTAATGTCAGAGTCTGGTGTAGACTTACTGACTGAAATCAAAGCACTTTGTTCCAAAACATCGTGTTCTACCAAATATTAAACCAAAATTTGTTTGATGTCTTGTTTCGTTAAAGAAGCCTTCACTTCAGAAAGATCATATTTTCTGGCAAGCTGAATCAACTCATCTTTTTTGAAAAGATCTAATTGCTCCTGGTTAGGATTAGAAAGAAATATTTCTACCTTAGATGTCATTTTAATACAAGCGTGTCAGTCTCACTAATGATTTAAAATTTTCAAAAACTAGGGGAAATTCAAATTTAAATTCCAATTTATTTAAATCTCAATCTCAATCTCAATCCGGACGATAGCCACCAATTTCTATGTTACGTGCTTAGGCTCGAATAAGCAGCAACACAGAAAGAGTGAAAACTAACAAGCTTGTAAAATTTAACAATGAATTTATTAGGTACAATTGTTTTCATAAAATAAATAAACTTACAGTTTTAGAGAATCAAATCCAACATTAATCCAATATAGAATTCACAAAATAATCCACTAATGGAATTGCAAGAGTCCTGATAAAAAAATGTTCTAATAGTTCCAGGTTCGAATCTTGATGATGTAATCCAAAATGGCTGACAATGTCACGTGATGCAGTTCTTGTTTTTAAAATAATCCAAATGAAAATCATAAACACATGTCCTTTTCCAGTTAAATGGAATAATTCCTCTTGCTACAACGAAATGACACAATGTCCAGTACAAGGTAATTAAAAATTATAACTCAAACAGAAAACACAACTATTAACTTTAAAAGCCCAGATTCTACTGAATCTCTCTCCCAGTACAATAATTTAAATACCTGTTTTTTTATGTAAACAAGGGATCACATGATTTTCATGGAAGGTCAAAGAAAGAAGCTACCTTCACTAAGTCGCGTACTAATAAAATGATCCAGAAGAAAATCAGCCTTTAATTATTAAAAATATAAAGATATTTTTGGATCTAGCCAATCATTTCCAAGGCTTGTTTACACTCTCTAAAGAAGGGTCAAAAATGAGGTCAACAAGCCAAGGTCAACCTATGTTTACAGCTAGAGTCTAGGTCAGCTTGAATTTTCCAGACTAATCTCCCAATTAATGAATTTTAAACCCTAAATGACAAATTTGGATTTGACAATTAAAAATAAATAAATTAAATCAATTATACGTAACAATAGAATTATAATTATTATAATTGTTTAAATGTATTCCAGAGGAAATAACTGAAAAAGAAGGCTGTGGAATTAAAATCTTTAACTCGACCGCTGATGTTGTTGATCGACTGGTGTTATTAATGGCATCGAAGGAAGCCGGAAATATGAACACAGAAATCGATAACAAAATTGATGTGATTTTCAATAATCTAAGATCAAATGGTTATCTAACAATGGATAATGTTATATTTTACACAGTGATTTAATTCGCTAACCACAAAAGCACAAAACTGCCAGCAGTTCAGTTTTATCTATCAGATAAAATAGCAATGTTGTCATCTGCATTACTGTTTGATTCATCACAGACTATGGCAGAAAGTCCCTGATGCAATATAAAATAGGACTACTTTCAGCTACTGCTTGGCATGCTATGGGAAATAGAACTAATTTGAATGATGATTTTAAATTTCACTCAATCCAGCCAGTTGGCTGTCTTGGATTTCTGTTAAGATACCCTAAGGTACTTATAATGTTACGGATTTAAATAAAAAAATAAAGTTATTAATTACAACTAAAGTTGATTCCTCATCAGATAATTTTGAGCTCATTCCAAACTTGAAAACACTGAATTACTTTGAAAAACATTTTTATTTTTTATTTCAGTACCACAAACAGCATCAGGCCGTTATAATTTTTGGCTTGAAAACTATAGGGTTCGGAATCACAGTGCATCAATTTCATATGATGGTGACTCACCCATGAATATAACAAGTAAATTGTATTTTAATAAACTGCTCTAGTGCCAGTGGGTCTTATACAGCAGGTAGTAGTAAAGATCAAACTATCTACAGTTTTTCTCCTGATGTACCACCAGGTTTGCTAATGCAAGTAAATCCAAGACAGATAATCTACTATAATCCTGTTAGCATTGGAAATCAAATATTTTATATCATCAGTTGTAGGCTAAAGCAGTGGATGGATAATTACCTATAAATTACCACCATGCCTCAGCAGGCATACCAAGGGCAACTCAGATATGGAGGGACTGGTTGACATTAATGATTGACATTTAAAAAGCCAGTGAATGAAGATCACACATAGAAAGACTGAGATGTCAAGGGGAATTTACAACCAGATACCATTTGAAGAATGGGTCATCTTTATTTTAATGACATATTTGAACAGTAAAAATAAAATTTCACCGACTTGTATTTAGAAAAGGTTGATCAACTTCTTTTGCAATAAATTTACACATGAACTCTTTTTTTTATATATAGAAATCTAAACAAGCTTGTGCACTGACTTTCCAAAAGGTTCATTTTTGAGCTTCT
The DNA here is from genome assembly GCA_029339505.1 of Unio delphinus. Lineage (NCBI taxonomy): Eukaryota > Metazoa > Mollusca > Bivalvia > Unionida > Unionidae > Unio > Unio delphinus. The sequence continues at coordinate 11,622,201 of JAQISU010000076.1, forward strand.
CTTGAACATCATAATTTTATCCAATTGTTCTAAAGGAAAAAGTAATCATCAAAAATTTGAACTACCAGTACATGCATAGTCCATAAGCAGTGTGATGTGTATAATTTGAATTTTTAATGTAGCTTTAATAAAATTTCAGTCATATCATTATGATGTCTGCAGTGTGGCAGTTTATAGTGATGTCCAGCACTGGGGCATCATGCCGCAGACATGTAGCATGTCCCACCCAGTCATATTGCCAATGAAATCCAAGCACTTATAATTCAGAGGGAATTTCGACAGTTGCCTCAATACATGAGAGGATGATTTTAATCAACTTTCAGGTCAGTACATGAGTAGTTGAATGAAAATTGCATAATGTTTTCATGACAATGACTTTTGCCTGTTTTATGCTCTTTTATGCCCAAACCCCAAATTACATGTACTAAGTTTTTTTTTCTCTCACAAAGTTTTGTCTCTTGGTATCAAGTTTGGTAATATCTGTGGTAGATATAATGACAGAAAGTCTAAAATCTGGACAAAAACTTGGGTTCTGGAACTTCTCATTATTTTGGTAAAGAAAATTATGTCTCAAAAATGCATTTATTTCCAGATGTATTTCTAAATGTGCATAGAATATCTTTGTTATTTGACATTGATGATGTAAATTATCTATTTACCTTAATGAGTTCAAGCTTGGTTTTTCAGTTCATTGCTACTGTAATTTTTATTGCCTTCTTATGAAGCCCATTTGTTTACTTAGACGAAGAAAGCCTCATTTAGGATATCTGAATTAAAAGATACATGAAAAAACAGATCCTCTTATCGCCTCAATAATTGGCTGTTTGTGTTAAAATTCATTGGTCATGATAAGCTACATTTTCCAATTTGCTGCTTGGGTGAATTATTTGTTTTTATTCATTTCTGCCTACATTAATTTCAGATTAAAAGTTTGAAGTCATTGATCAAGTGTAAAGACAAAACTGCAGTAGAACTGGAACAGGAAATTAACAGGTTGACAGAAAGTTTAGAAGAAAAGTCTGCCAAGATAAACAAATTCGATGAAAGACTAGGAGAAATGGAAGCAGAGGTTAGAAGTGAAATGGAAAAGGCAAACTCTGCAATAGAAAATGTAAGTTGCTTTGTAGATGGTACTTAGAATTTGTGCAAATTCCCCAATTTGGAACAAAATCTATCTCATCACTATTTTGATAGATAAATATTTTTTTTTAAGTGAATTTCTTTTTTCTTTTGTCACAATTTTCACATCAAGTTATGAGTAGCAAACATTCTAAAATTGTTAACGGCTGATTCAACACCATAAAATGTAGTTGGTCACTTTTCCTTCAATCTGAATTTGGCTTTGTCTAGAAAACATGTCTTAAATCACAATAGATTGCTTCATTACTGAAATTAACACCTGTAAAAGCAATTTTACTTTGCCCTTAAATTTAGAAGTTTCTAGTATTCTATTCTCCAAAACTTCCATTAACATTACTTAGTCAATATTTAAATATAAGGTAAGAGACATGGTGTTATCTATGCAAATTAGTACATTTCCTGTCAGTTGCTCAAATGTATATACACCGCTCCTTTGTTAACTAGTTATTGAGGGACCTATAATAATTTTAAAAAAACAATAAAAGGATCGACACAAAGGCAAAAGGGTGTATGGGTGGCAAATTTTATAGTGTTGACTACTCACTTTATAATCATGCTGTGATTAACTGTAAATAATTATCTCTTCATAACAGTGTAGTTTATTTTTCCTCATAGAGTAACATTAATTTCAGGATAATTTACCGTATATTGAGGAGTTAATCGAAAACTATTCCACATGGTTTCCATTCGCTTAACAGGTGTACCACTTCACGCATTGTGTATTACCTCACTAATTTTTGTGTTGAATTGGATACATTCTAGTTTTATTGTTTGAACCAAATGAGACGTATTTTTTAATTCAAAAGATCAACTCTTTTTTAGAAACAATGTCAATCGATAGATTGATAGATATATTTGATTGCAGTAGAAGTAAAATGAAAAACAAAAAAACAAGGGTTAATCATTACCAACATGAATTTAGCAGGTCTACAAATTTAAAACAATGTAAATTAGAACATGATAATAAAAATGCTGATTGTGATACGCTTGACAAATGACAATTCACTTTTTGAAAAAATCAGTTAATTTTTTGTGTTACTCACTGATTTCACTGCCGCCATGCAAATTAGTCCCTTGCTTGATTCAATACATCAGATATAATCAAAGTGATAAAACAACACAGGTCTCTTTTAATGGATTATTTTAGTGCAACAAACACTTTGCCATGTTTTTGATCAAAACAAAGCTGGCAGGTAATTAGGATCTCATGGAAGTACTCACAGATTTCGAAGTGACAGCTGATTGGCTCTTTTTCATATTTTCATAGAAAACAATATGTTGCAATTATAATGTTTACATTGAAACGGAAATAAAGGATTAGAATATGACTTTCACATAGCAAGATATTTAATTGCTGTTTATTTTATTATCTGTTGCCACCTGTTAATATTTACCGGATGTTTTCATTGATCGCTTTTCCACCAGACTGTTTACCTAACATAATATGTGATATCTTATGTAGAACTTGCAAATTTCACAATATGGAATCTGTCTTTATGGGCATTAATCACCATTTTTGATGATAAAACGAGAAATGTATAAAGGTTTAATTTACCAGTTTTTATCGTAATTTTTTCACGTTAAGCATATTTTGAAAGATTTTAAAATATATTTTCTTTTGGGAAAAATCGGGATCCATGTCAGACACCACATTATAAGTGGGTTTGCGAGTTATCAGGGCACGAGTTATCGAGGGAGCAGTGTATATAAAAACAAGAGTTCAGAAGGTCACACAATTAAGTGCATTAATTTGATTGGCCAGTAAAAATAATGGACTAAAATTAAACTGCCTAAGATATCAAGTCATTTTATATTGGGGTAAATAAGAGTATTTATTAAAGATAGTTCATATCTTTAGGAGGTATTCATAATTGTTGATGTATTAGTTTTGCATATTACATTTGGCTTTAACCATAGTTTTCTTTCACAAAATAAAGGTGGAGGAGTTTAGTTACCAAAAATCACTTCTAATCCCAAACTAAAATTACAGGCTTATTTTTAAGACTGCAGCAAGTTTACTGTAAGCTTGCAATGTAACCTTGCCGCAAGCTTATATTTGAAAATATGCAGCTTAATTTGCAAACTAAAACATACATAGTTCATTTTAAGTTTGTGCAAGTTTACTGATTACAAGATTGTGCTTACCACATGTTTGCAACAAGTTTAATACAAGCTAGCTGAGATTGCACAAGCTAGTAAGGTGAAGAGAATTTTTCCAAGTCTGCATGCATGTGGTAAACATGCATCTTGGTGTGATGGATGCCAAATCAGTTGTTCAGATGCAGCTTGATGGGCCAACATTGTTTGCAAGCTTGTAATTAGTAAGACTTAGTACGTATATTATCGGACACAGACAAACACAAACTATTGCACATGATTGTCTTGTTTTAAAAAAAAATGGGGGGTGGATGACACTTAAGGCAATAAAGGTACCCTTGGAGTGTTGTAATGCATAAAGTCGACAACTAAACCATCGTCACTGCAAATAATGTTAAACACATTAACCCCTAGTGCCAAGTTTACAGGGCAAGAGATAGTAGCCTACTTCCAAGGTCTGTAGTGTCAAGGTCATGCATGATACACTAAAGTGGGTGGTATTATAGAAAGGTAGACAGATTTAGATCTACAATGATACCAAGTAATCTGGACATTTTATTTACACAACAAAATACAAAAGGAAAAACCTAATTTTATTAACCTGTTTTTTTGTCAACTGATAAGTTCAACATTACAATGTATCTACATTTAGTTACTAGCTTATTAACATATACTGGCTGCAATGATGTCATGTCTGGACAGCAAAACCATAATAGACAAAAGAGGGTCCCAATAAGGGGCCAGAAAATGATGCACTATGTATTACTTAACACATTAACCCCTGGAGGTTTCTGCTGTTTTCGCATGAAATGCGAGTGGGAAACACATTTTGGGGACTATTTCTAAATACATCGTAATCCATCAATTTCCAAACAATAATATGTTAGACAAATGGTTACTAATGATACAGAAAATGTTTTTCATTGGTTAGTTTGCTGGCGCATGAGCAGAAGGGCAAAAATCGGAGTTCTTTTTTTTTTTTTTTTTTTTTTTGCTTAACGGACTCATCATTTTCGTATGTAGAAGACTCTTTATTCAAAATGTCCACCTTATCCTACTTTTTGCACAGGTTCACCTGCCTGTGTGCGTCTCAGACCGGTCTGCCGTAGATCTGAGGTCATAAAGTCTAAAATCTGGACACAAATTCGGAACCCGACCATGGGCGATTTTTGGGTGAAAAAAAAACGGGTCCAAAAACTTCGGTTTTTCCCTCTGTATTTTGTAATACAATTAAAATGTCCAGATTACTTGCTATCATTGTAGAGCTACATCTGTCTACTTTTCAATAATACCACCCACTTTAGTGTATCATGTATGACCTTGACTCTACAGACCATGGAAGTAGGCTACTGCCTCATACCCCGTAAAATCGTCGCTAGGGGTTAATGTGTTAACAAGAATTTTCAAAAAAAAAATAGAAAATTGTCTCGGAATGGCAAAATGTGTAATTCATGTTCAGTGTTGATGTACAAGTGATTAAATACGCGAGAAATATTCAAATTTTTTGGCATCATGAAAAGTGACTGTTTAACACATTAACCCCTGGAGGTTTCTGCTGTTTTCGCATGAAATGCGAGTGGGAAACACATTTTGGGGACTATTTCTAAATACATCGTAATCCATCGATTTCCAAACAATAATATGTTAGGCAAATGGTTACTAATGATACAGAAAATGTTTTTCATTGGTTAGTTTGCTGGCGCATGAGCAGAAGGGCAAAAATCGGAGTTCTTTTTTTTTTTTTTTTTTTTTTTTTGCTTAACGGACCCATAATTTTCGTATGTAGAAGACTCTTTATTCAAAATGTCCACCTTATCCTACTTTTTGCACAGGTTCACCTGCCTGTGTGCGTCTCAGACTGGTCTGCCGTAGATCTGAGGTCATAAAGTCTAAAATCTGGACACAAATTCGGAACCCGACCATGGGCGATTTTTGGGTGAAAAAAAAACGGGTCCAAAAACTTCGGTTTTTCCCTCTGTATTTTTTAATACAATTAAAATGTCCAGATTACTTGCTATCATTGTAGAGCTACAGGTTAATGTGTTAAACTACATTTAATTCAGTTTAATAATAAATTATTAGTTATAATGTTATCATTTAGTTGCATCAGATTCAGACTAAGGTAGTCAGCCCCAGAATGAGCTGCAGTATTGACTTCAGCAGCTAGGTAGAACAATGGGTTGCTAAAGCAGCACTGGTAGTTGCAATGTATAAAAGAGTTAATAGACAAAAGTTTGATTTACATCATTCTGCAGTTTTTGTTTGGTTGTTTTGGGGATGGGGTGGGTATTGTTTTGATGAGAAATCTGCACGAAACAAAACATTTGCCAGATATTATTTGCATTTCTTGTCTTGTTATTTTTTTTTTAAAAAACTATAAGTAGTAGTAGAGTAATTATGTTAACTTTAGCATGTGATGCATTAGATACTTCAGATTTACTTTGATGCAGTGCATTGTACAAACAATAGGAAACAACATATATTATTCACTTATAGTATACTGTCATTTCCAGAGGTGCTTGTGATGTAGGGTACAGTGTACTTATTAACAATTTCAATAGCATTGTTGTAAATGTTTTTTTTGTTCCACTTAATACAGACATAATTTAAAAGAGAGACCTCCATATTCACATTTGCCTAAGGATTTCATGTAGTCAGTATATCTGTTCCATGTTGTCACTATGCATATATCTGTTGACAAATTGCAAACTGTTGCAGGCTAAATCTATGAAAAAGCTAGCAGATGACAGTATGAGGAAACAGGAAGAGACAATCCATAATTGTGATTATCAGATTGCAGAGATGATGTCAACCGTGGAGAAGTACAAGAAAGATAATGAAAAGATATTGTCACAGAAAGACAAGGAAATCAGTGCCCTGAAATGTAAATTTAAGGACAGTGAAAGTTGTAAGAAGCAGGTAAGTATCATAGCTGCCATATTCCCAGATAGTGTTGGGTATTTTTAAGAGACTCAAAAGGTATGTCTTTGAGATCCCAACAGGGATCATTGCACATGAGCAAAAGAAAACAACATCCAATTAAAAATAAGCTATTTTCTCATTTAAAAAATACTTATAGAAAATTATTGAAAATTCAAATCTGGTTGCAGAGAAAGCAGCTTTTCTATTCTTTAAAACATTTATTACACTTAAAAGAAAAACCTTATCGGTAGTTTTAGAATTGTCAAATATCATCACCACACATATACATATGTGCAAACACTGACATAATCACCACCACACTGACATTAAAATAATAATCATGCACCAAATATTTGCCTTTTTAAATCCATATGATTGCCCAAAACAAATTGGCTTAATTAGATGCAGTCTTTGCTGTTTTATTCAGTTGTTCAGCTGAAACATTGGTATATTACTTGTTTTATGGTTTATGGTTGATAGGACCTGGAATTTTAATCAACATTTTCAAATTATCAACTTTTATAAGAAGTTTTAATAATTGGTTACATTTTCATTGTAAACGACATTCTCAGTACACTGTAATTAAATATATTCAAGGAAAGTTTGATCAATGAAAATGTCACTTATGCCTAGTGTTGGCAGTACATTAATATTTAAATGCCAATTTTAAAAACAAATATGTGTAATTTGCGTTATAATTCTATCTTGTAGTTCCTCTTAAGTAAAATCATCATAAATGCAGTGTGTTTTTAAACATAATAAGTGTCAATCTACCATAACAGCTATGTCATAAGTGTTTCCCTAGTTTAATATAAAAAAGTATTCTTGTTTGGTGGTGTATCAACAGTTAGTCTAGTACCCTGCCACTTTGACTCTGACTTGGCAATATATTTTTTAATATCACTCCAGAAATCAAGCTAATCAACAAAACAAAACGCAGTGACATACTACATGTTTTGACATACATGTGATGGTTGTTGAAACCAGTTATTTCACATGTTGGACATTTAGAAGTTAATGTTATTTAATACAGAATAATGAATAACTTCATTTGAAAAAGCACGGTATTAACATATATTATCAACGTGATTGTAAAATGAGGATTCAGTTATTAAACAGCCCAGTTACCTACCCTCTCCCATCCCCTGCAGTTTTCTCAGTCTAAGTGGATTTGTTTAATTTTTCGAGGTCCCTCTGTAACTCGCAACCTCACTTATAGTGGGGTCTATGTTTGTGTTTGTACGTGAGTTATTGAAAGAGAGGTGTATATGCTTAGAATTAAGTGCTTTACAGAGTAAAGTTCCATCAACCAGGAGTTTTGGAATTTATTTTTACATAGGTTTACTTGTTATACTGATATTTGTTTGCTTACTAAATTACCTTTAGAAATGGATCACACTTGAACACTATTCCATCTTTTTCATTGGGTTGTTCCACTTTGTGAAATTTACATATGAAATTAGCATCATCAGATTCCTACAGCATTATTCAAATGACTTAACACATCATCCCAGCTATTGTCAGCCAGTTAAGTTATAAGTATCTTGCTGGTGTATATACATGGGTGAGGCCGAAAAGGTATGTTGGACTGGAGTAATATATCATGGTCTGTTATGTCAAATGCTACAGACAAATCAAGAAGGGTGAGGACTGTAATCTTTCCAATATCCAAAGCAGAGAGAATGTCATTAAATACTTTCAGAAGAATTGTACAATATTAAAATGATTGATTCATTATCTTTCTTTTGTTGTCAAGATTCTTCCAAATTAAATGAATTGTATGCAGTCCTGACTATTTATCACAAACTTTGCAAAGATAGATGAATAATAATAATATTAATAATAATAATATTAATAGTAATGATAATAATCATAATAATAGAGTACAACAAAATAACTATTTAAAATTTGATGTTCACGCCACACCTCGGAGAAACTCTGTGAACCTAACCGACAGAAACAAATACCCCATATTACAGAACAAACTTAATTCATCATTGAATTGCCCTTGGATACAGAAATGATACAAGCACATAAGGGCTAGGAGTGATAGAGAGACTATTAGGTCACATATCTTTGTTCTCACGGCCAGTTAAAAGATAATAATATTTTGCATCTACGAGCAAATCAATTGGAGGGGAGGTGATATCGTGCATTGCTGCTCTGATTTTCAATGCAATTTACATTTTGTTTTACAAATCAATTCACCTCTTACATATAGAGCAAACTTGTAAGGATGCTTTGGTGGTCTATTTACCTATTTTGTTTGAGTGATGTTCTGTCAAAGAATAAGGTAGTTTTCTACCAGGAACATCATCTTCTGTCAGAGAAATGTAATGGTACTGAGCCGATATATTGTAATGTTTGTCCGAAGCTTGGGCCTACATTCTAGTTTTAGGTATGATGTAGTGATTCGTGACGTCACACTTGGTCCATGGCTGAACGGCTATTCCATAAATCTAGTGTGAGTTTTGGCTTTGTGTCCAAAGCTACCACACTGATGGCATTGTATTGGCTGTCTGTGCTGAGTGTTTGATCTCACCACAGCAATCAAATCCCATAGTGTAATGACTGTTACAGTACTGATATGGCTGACCATATTATCTGATGCTGTTTTGACCTACATTGGGTTTATGAGGAAGGATAAAGTTTGTAATGTGGCTGTAAAACCAGACTGCAGGAATGACTGCATTTATATTTTTTGCCAGCTTTTCCACCACTATGGTAGACAGGTGGATATTATCACTTTTTTCAAATAGATGTTGCATCACATGTCCCTCTTCATCCAGGAAACTCATGTAATTGTAAACAATATCACACTTCCATTCACATGCCAGCCTTTGGATGACCTCACTGATATCTAACACATCACAATCTCCCCTGGGGGCCATTTCACACAATGCAACCTGACAGCTTTGATTTTGCTTATGGATGTGTTTAGGTAAGTAATTGGTCATATACCATATTTTCCCGCATATATCCCGCGTGTTATACCAGATTTTACAAACCCCGCGGGGGGGGGGGGGGGGGGGGGTGCGGGTTATATAAGGGTGCGGGCTATATCACAATTTTTTTACACATAATAATATTTCAATATATTGTTTGAAAAACATAACTACATAACTTATATATTGTTCTAGTTTTGTTTTGCTAGGTTTGGATATTATGGCTACTACGGTGACTTTACAACAACTTACGGTATCGGGACCAAATCAACATTTCGGGATAAAAACTTAAAATTTCGTATCCGTCACGTTTTCATAATCAATATTTTCTGTTTTCAATTGAAATAACTACCTAATTTTAGGTCAGCTTCAAGGTGAGACCATTTTGCTTTAGGTCCGCGACGAGCACGTTTTCGTGGATTCATCTTCTCCAACGTTCTTTCTCAATATCAAATTTTCTGCCTGTGGCTCTATTGCCATGCACTTCAGCATATGCAATGGCAGTTAGCTTGAAGTCGGCTGTGTAAGACTTTCGTTTCGGCATTTTTTAAATTAAACAGAAAGAAATTATTTAAACTCGAATCTACACTTCACAAGAATACAAGATTATTTAGAAATGTCAGTGTTTATGTAGCCTGTAGTTGAGGCACAGCTCCTATAGACAGCCTACGTGCACAAGCACTGTGTACCGAGCCTGAATAGTTACCGGTAAATGACGTCATGCGAGCTACATTCGAAATTGACAATTGTGGCATTCAGTCTCAGAACCTCACACCATCGCATATCCGGCTCACAAGTACCTGGCTTCAAAATTCAAATCTGCCGACTGCCAGCCGGAATATAGTGGAGACAGGGTGACTAATTTGAACTGATGCAGAGGGATGATTATGGACCGGGGCAGACTGACTTGATAGCATAAATACAAATTTGCATGTTGGGCGGGTGAGTGAAAATTTATTAGTTGTAGTATCATTCGTCATCCACGTGTGAGCATTGACGAATTCGGTCCTTCTAAAAACAGTAATGGTAGACAATGTGAACATACACATAAAAGTTCATGAATCTATGGTTGCGGGTTATACAAAGGTGCGGGTTATGCCAATGATTTTTTACACAAAACCCCAAAACCCGCGGGCTATATGAGGGTGCGGATTATCTGCGTGTGCAGGATATATGCGGGAAAATACGGTAGTTCTTCAAAAAGTTCTAGATCAGTCCCTTCACTGGCATTGTTCCATCCAATATAGAGGACTATTTTAATAAACTTGGAGAGATCATATGTTTTTATATCTTCCAGTTTTGTCTGTATTTTAGCACCTGAAATGGCATCCTTTCTAAAACATTACCTCTGTTGTTGATTCCATGTAAAATGGAACTACTAATAAGGAGGATGTTTTCTCTGCTGATAGAAGGCAAAGTAGTATGTTTACTTTTTATTGAAATTGATCAGTATGGTGCTTTATTACTTCTGGCTGAGTCAGTGTCAAGTTGGAAAACTGCATTGGGTTTTCTGTACACATTTACTAAAAGACATACCTTTAGGACTAATGGCCTGTGAATGTCTGCTGATAGTCAAAGGTTTCTCTCTCTGGGCAGCTAATTTAACCTTTTCATTTATTGGCTTGTCAATCCGTTTTTGCATCTTGCTTACTTGCTTCTGGAATGTTTGTATAACAGTCAGCAGCAGGTCAGTATTACACATACCGTATAAACTCGTGTATCAGCTGAAAAATTTAGGAAAAAAATAAGGCCTGGCTTATCTGCGGGCCAAGGTATAAGTCTGAAATTTGTAATGCTTTTTTCCCACGATTTCAAGTATTTATTGTTTACAATGATTGCCGAAGATGAAATCACATGCCTAATGATGGCTCGTAAGATTTGTGCTGTCATGAAGTGAAACAGATATTTTTTTTCTAACTTAAGTGGTTGGGTAATGAATGAAAAACATGTTTTAATGTACTTCCACCAGAAAATGCAGCCATATGTGTTATTTGAGCCATAGTGGTACGTGTATTCTCCAAAAGAACCGCCATATTGGTTGAATTCAAATGAAATTGGTTGAATTCAAATGATTCACATGGTATATGATACCCTCTCAATAGTCCTTAAGAGGAAGGTCTTGCTCTATCTACATCATAGAATCCTTGAAATGAAAAATGTTCAGAGTCAGAAGAGGGTGAGAAAGTTGACATTATGACAATAGGTATGAGCTTATTCTACACCAATTATTACACCAAATCCCTTGAATGCTGAGCTGTAACACTAGTTTAAAATATAGTGCTTTTTTAAAAAATTATTTATAAAAAATAAATATAAATAAATACTATTAACTATTGAATCTAGAGACAGAAGATATTATTACTCCTTTACTCCTTGAAATTTGGAATGAATACACTTCTGCTGATTTGAAATGAATACACCACCACAGATGAGTAATCCTGTTCTTTTAAATGTCCATAGAACAAAGGTACCACAATCTGCCATGTTGAATCTGGCTGCTGGCTGAGCAATTTTTCACATCACAAAATAGTTATTGCATTGTATGTATTAAAACAGAAAAGTAATGTCAAAGCTTCTTGAAAAGACACATGATGTAGCTTTTTGGTCAGAGATATTTCATGGATGATGAAGAAAACACACAGATATTCATGGATTTAACTGTTGCTGCAATTGCTCAGCATATATTTACTTCTTGCATGTTCAGTTTTCACACTAGCTATTGTCAACCAGTTAAGTAATGTGTGAACTCTTCATTTATATATGACCTTTTTGCATTATAAATTGCCTCTATTTAAACTGCCAAAAGGATAGTTTTATATCAGATTGAATCAGGACTGTTTACAATCTATACATGCTCCATGTCACGAGAATGTACTGAAGTGGTGTTTATTGTTTTGTTTGGGTTTTTCCCCAAAGATTTTTGAAAATCAAGGTTTTTAAACATGACTGTGTTGGGACTTTGGTTTAAAAAATTGTATTTTAGCATGACACACTTTATTATGGCAGGTATGCATCTGTCTGGTGCGTAAGCAGCTAAGCAAATTTCATCTGAAAGATTTCCTGCACATGACTGCTAAAGATCATCATATTATAAAGATAACTTTGTCTTATATGCATGTAATTTCCTAAGCTCAAAGACATTAAGGGTTTGCTGTCTTTGCTGGCTATACCAGAAGCAAAACCAATGTGTTAAAGGGTAATTTAAAAGGAAGTTTACAAGCCAGTGAATGCAAGTTAAGTATGTGTGCATAATATTAACATATGACATAACTAAATTCTTAGTTAAATTAGATCTCTGGTTAAATACTCATCTCCTGAAGCACTAAGCAATTGGTGTGGAGAAACTGGAACCATCTGGCAAAACCAGTTTTGTTAATAGCATGTGTAGTGGTTGTATTGATAGCACTATGGCCATATCCATTATGAATGAGCACAGATTCCAAAACAAAATGTAAAAATGAACAAACTGGATAGATCTGGTTTTCGTCATAAAAGCAGAGCAATCACTGGAGATAATGTCCAATGTCATAACTGTTTCCATATGCCATATCATAAATGGAAATGCTTCCAGGTAAAGTTTCTTCATTGGATACATTTTGGTGCGGTTCTGTGGAAGAAATAGAATCTCAGATGTTCTGGATATTGTGTATCTGACTGATCAAGCACAAATGACAATCGTTTGGGGAAACAATGACAGAGTACTCCAAATTGATGTTACCATCATCACTTCTACCCTAACCTGAATCATTGATTTTGTTTTTGTAAACAACTTGCTTATCTTAATCTTAGTCCAGAACATTGGAAATTCTTCATGACATGTCAGGTCTACCTGTTCTTTACTACATTTTATATTATTATTTTAGTTACATTTAGTGTAATTACAACTAAGATTTTTTTATGTAAAACATTTAGGACCATTCAGAATGAAATATTCCTTTAGATAATTGTTTCTTGTTTTGTTTTTTGTTGTGTTTTTAATTTAAAACTGCCAAATGGACATTTATTTTAAATCCTACCCCAGAATGATTTGACCCTTTGAAAAAGGAATAATTGCTTCAGCTTGCCAAAAAGATCTTTCTGAGGTGAAGGCATCTTTAATTTAGCATGAAATAAGAAATACTTTGATCCAGTAATGGGTGGGAAACATGTTTTTGATCAAAGTGCTGTGGAATTGATTATTGGGTTTCCATCTGACTAAAAGTTTTGGAACTGAAAATAAAATACAGAAATGAAATAGAGTAAGAAAGCTTGAGTATCAGAAAGATGAAATACAAATGCAGTTACAGAAAGAAGAAAAACATGCAATTGGAAAAAAGTAAAAAGAGTGACAAATGCAGTTGTAAAGAGAGAAAAGAGAAGGACAATTTGCAATTGCAGAAAGGGCAAGGAGAGGAAGAGAAGATATGATAATGCAAATAAAGATGTAAAGAGAAAAGGAAGAAAGGGAATTTCAGTTATTGTTTAAAGAAATTAGAACTGGCAAGTGAAAATGCACATCTCCACTCTAAATACATATTCAGGTTTTGCTGCTACTAAAATATTTGGTTAGTATAAAAAAGAAGATAAATATTTACTAGAGCTATAGCAGTGAAAGTTCTTAAAGATGATGTTGATCATGAAATAATTATTTAGCTGATGCTTTTGATGATGTCAGCTTTGCTGTTGTAGGGATGAATCAACATGTATTGATCTTCTTTTTACTACTCATTCTTCTTCTCCTTATTCTAATGAAGGTGAAAATGACAAAAACATGTCATCAAACAGGAGAAAGATCCTGAGATCTCGTGTTTGTTTCAAAAGGCTATTAGCAAAACTGAAGCCACAATTTTACCTGTTTGTTATTTTAATATAGCCCATGAAACTCCTTTGGCTGGTCATTTACATAGCAGTAAAGCGTATCACAAGATCTTGAATCATTTCTCTGGGACAAAAATTAAAAGTGATATTTTGTAAATACATTAGATCTTGTCACACAAAGCTCATCTGTAACCTATTCCTCATATGACAAACCATTTTGTAGAATAATGGTTGATTGTGTCAGTCCCTTACCTAAGACTGGCAACCATTACTTGTTGACCAAGGAGTATGCCGATAGAGATAGCCATGTTAATCATGCAGTTAGTTTAGTTGTACCTGTCCCCCTTCCCACAGTGAAGATTTAAGTGATGGAATGCAATCAGACTTTAGTGACTTTTGTTTAACTAATCTTCAAAATTCAGAAATTATGAATGATAAGGACCTGAAACTTTCAAATCTTCAGCAACAAGAAGAGAAGGAACTAAACATCTATTACTTGAATTGAAGCACTTGTTTCCACTTGTTCCAGCAAGAACAAATACAGTCTGTCATAACAGTATTTGCTTGCGAATGATTGCATAGAAACAAGTATAAGTGATTGAATGTTGACCATGTATACTTGTATAAAAACCATATAATACATTCTTCATTTGCACCAACTATAGAAATGTTAATAGTGTGACTTAAACAGATTCATTTCTATTTACAAGAATCAATGACTGCATTGACAAAATTGGAAATATAAAATATTTCACCAAATTTGACCAATTGCAAGGGTTCTTACAAACTCTACTAATGGAAAAGGCAAAGGAAATTTCAGCATTTATTATTCCAGAGGACTTTATCAATATAAAGTGATGTCATTTGTGATGAAAGGTTCCCCATGTACTTTTAAATGTTTTGTGAAAATGATCTCTTCTAGATAATTGTTGCTTACTTCAGTGACATCATCATCTGCAATGACACCTGGAAAGGTCAACAGAGACATTTTTGAAATCCCTTGACAGGCTCATTGATGTAAATTTAACAATATCCAAAAGTGAGTTTTGCCATGATGTGTTACATTTCTAAGACATATTGTGGGACATGGACTATATATATTAAGGTCAAGGTTATCTCATAATTCCCAATCAGTAAAAAGCAGATGATGTGATTTTTGGGTATGGCTGAATGATGCTGCAAATTTTATTCCAGTTTTTCTATAAATACTGAACCCTGACAAATTTATTGGTCTGAAATATCTGGAGGCTTTTGATAAAGTAAAGGCCATACTTAAGAATGCACCAGTTTTTTCAGCTCCAAATGTTAGTCAGTCATGATTTAAATTGTTGAAGCAAGTGATGTTGGGTTTGATGGAGTATTGATTTAAGAAGACAGCAATGGTATAGATTATCCAGTGTGCCACTTTTCAAAGAAATTAAAAATGCACCAGAGAAATTATTCCACAATCGAGAAGGAATGATTGGCTTTGCATCACTTTGAAGTGTATCTAATATTGTTGTTGTTGTTGTAGGGTTTAACACCATTTTTCAGCACACGATAGGCTATACATGGTGGCCAGTATTATTGGTGGAGGAAGAAGCTGGGAAGACCCCAAAAATAACCACCGACCCACGAGAAGCTATTGGCAAGCTTTCTCACATAACTACATCAGCCGAATCTTAGACTCGAACACACACAGACAGAGGTGAGATGGCAGTGATCCATAATGGAGAGCACTTTAGACCACTCGGCCACTCTGGGCCCCACTGTATCTAATATAAGCTCCTTCTCTGACTATTGCATTTAGTGATGACAATCTCTATACTTTCATTGGCAAAATGGAAAACAAAAATCAAAGATAAATAAGGTAGAGTTTGATGGTGCAGGAATACAATATTGATATCAGTCACGTCAATGGAAAAGACAGTATTATGGCAGACACATTCACGCATATGGAAATATTACTCATAATATTTCATGAATACTTTGTGTCATTAATATGATTTCATCTTACATAATCTTGTCATTTGAATATTTTACCAATAGTAAAAATAAATCTTTATTGCATAAATCTTTCTTTTTCTTTTTGAGGTAAGGTGTTATGTTTATTTAATTTCCATTGTTTCTTTGATTTTTTTTTTTTTAAATTATATGCTATGGATAGTTGTATTTGGATTTAAACTAATCCAAAACCAAGTTCACTCTCATCCTTCACTCTGTATTGGTTTTTGTTTTGTAAACATGTTTATCTCAATCTGAGTGCTGAACATTGGAAATTCCCCATTAAATGTTTTATCTACCTTTTCTGTATTATACCTTTATATTATAATTTTACTAACATACCTCATTTTAACTAAGATTTTATCTTATAAACATTTGGAATCTTCCAGAATAAAAAATTTCATTAGGAAATAGCTATTTTGGGGAAATGATAATTGTGACCTGAGGTCAAATAGAGGACTATATAATCTTGTTTACCAATAAATTATTTATTCCTGCTGTAAGATCTAACTTGAATCAGTTGTATTATTTTTGTGTCCAGTATTTCATTGGATTGGAATTTATTTATTCAAATATTTAATTCAAGTAATTCTTCTCTGGAAATACAAAATACACAAAATTACATTCATGGAAATAGAGAATTTGATTTTTAGTGATATTCAAATAACATTATATTCCTGGATTGAATTATTGTGATTCAACAAAAGGTTGTTGGCACATCACAATGACACAGGCATATCAGCACTTGCAGTATTGGATTGAATTTGGAACGCTATTAATATACATTTATTGAGAACTTTAAAAAGTAGGACTTTTGTTAGAAATTCTAGAATTATTTGGGATTTAATTCACTATACTCTAAGATCATTTTACATTTTTTACTTTTGTATTTTTTGAGAAAGTTTGCAAAACTTTGTTTGTTACACTTTTCACTCTTTTCTATTACTTAGCTTAACACCATAGAGTCATTTTATTGCTTTTGAAGTGACATTGACGCCAAGAGCTTTTCTAGTGACAACACTGTCCTTAATTTTCAAACATGAATACTTCTTTGTTAAATCAATCAAATTAAATTCACATGAAGCATTCAATCAGAGCATCCACCATTTTAATACTGGTGTTAGGTCACTCTTTACTAAATTTTGAGCTCATGTTATATCAAGCTGAAATCGCCATATTTGCTATATATGATCATAGAGAAAATCTCCTGTGAATATGCAAAGAAAAACTGAACTTTGTCTAAATTCCAGATACTTTTGATTTCTTTCTGTGGCTTTTTAGCAAGAATTCACTATACAAGATATTCATAAAAGACCATATTCTAGAGTCATATGCAATTTCAATGTTCATTAGCATTTTTATACTGTAAATACATTGATTTGAAACCATTAATTAGTAAACTTAAGTTAAAATAAGATATATTTTGGTCAGTGTTTACATGTTGAAAATGAAACAAAAATACAAAAGAATTCATACAATTATTTTGATCAAAATAAAAGTTCTTGAAGAAGATGGAAGTGTTAAAATAGAACTGCTGGGGAGGGAACTGGCACAAAGTTTGTTCTCAATAAATATGAATGACTATTTTTTTAAGTTGAGAAATGCAATAGATCGACCCTCTGTTCTTGTATTTACAAAGAAAATGACGTGCATTTGAGTTTCTTTTCTTCCAAATTCTGCAAAATGGTTTAATTTTACCTCAGTTTTGACATTAATGAATGTGAAATATTTTAATTTCTGTACTAGATGAGAATACCACCCAAAGCCAGATGGCTTGACTTTAATAATATACTATACCACTAACACATTCACTTATGTTGAGTCTAACCTTAATAAGTTATTACATTTAATATAAAAAATATGTACTCAACTTTTGTAATAAATTTAATATAATGAGTAACATTATGTTTTATAAAATCTAATTTCTTGGTACACTGTATAAACATTTGCATTTTCATAAAATTAAATTTTTGTGTTTTTTAACCCAGTATCTGTTGTATCGTTTCCATTGTTTAATGTGCTTTGTGCTGGGAAGAGCTGTGGTTCTTGGTGTTATGGTGACCTTTATAAAAAAAAAGACACTTTCAAGGGTTTTAAACAAATAGTCCCAGACATTTTGCCATTATCTGCATGAAAAATAATGCCCAATTATTTAAAAATCTGGCATTCCTTAATGCATATGACTTTTTAAAACATTTATTTCCACTGAATATGTTGTGAAAAATTGGCATTATGTATATACCATATGGACACTACCTTTCAAATATGAATACATGCAGATGTAATGTCGGGTTTTTACATATTAAAATGGAGAAAGTACAGGGTGTAAATGAGGTTGCCATTTTAATAAGTTGTTAATCTTGATCACCATCTTATGATGGCATTTTTGGGATATCAGCTTGTTGCTGTCACTTGCAGCACATTAGTTCTCTATTTAGTTTGTAAGCAACAGCATTGATGTTACATGACTCATGTGAATACTCAAAATAAAGAGGGTGAAACTAGCCCTAATAAGTGGAATGATTGCTTTGCAGCCCCCTTTCATGAGCAAAAAGTGATCATGAACAATATCAACACTACAGTTAAAATGAATATGGCAAAAAACATAACCGTTAATCAAAATTACTGTTCTACATCTCCAAGATACAAGCTTGAGTAACATGCTTATCCACTGCATCATGAACCATATTGACACTATATGTCATTCTGTATCAGGTGGGCCAGAGGTGGGAATTTGACCATTCAAAATAATCTGTGAAATTATATGTTGAAGTACATGTTGAGGCATGAAGACCTACACAGTATTAGGCTTGTAGAACAAACATTGAGATATAATAAGATTTCTGAAAATTAAGTGCCACTGACAAGTTGGTAAAGCATATATCCTTGGTGTCATTTTTCACACAACTTTTTCCCACATTCTAATTTGGCTACATGTCTCAAAATTAAAAGACTTCATAACTTTTTGTGTAGATCACGGATTTGTAATCATCTTTAAGCTATCTTGCATGTTTGGTATATTATATGGCCACAAAATCCCTGATCCAATCAACATACTAATTTCTTTTCAGGATTTTCAACAAATAGATAGCAATGAACTAATGAACATGTAGTGAGGCAATGGATGATTCTCCATGATTAATCTGTAGATTTTCACATTTTGTTCCTTTTAAGTAACTTTGTTTTCAGGGCAAAACTTTTGAATTTCCCTCTTATTCAAAAGATCATGGAACCCCATAGATGACCTCCTAAAAATCTGAAACAGGGGATTTAGACTTCATTTCATGCCTCCAACATATAAAATAAATTGTTTTTGTTCTAGTCATTTTGACATCCTTTTGATTTTTCAAAGTGCATGTTGTATCTGTAAAATGGGTTTGGTCAGTTTTTTTGGTAAATCAATCTCGGTAACTAGGAGACCCATTCTTATGTAAAATTTTGATTCTGTGACCCTGAAAACCATATAAATGATACATTACAGCCCTGTGTGAGGTCATTCAATAGTCATAAAATTCAAAATCCACAATGGCAGTGAAAAACAGGAAAATTTCATAAATAAGTTACTTTTGAATGAGCTAGTACCTTCAAAATAACCAGTTATATTGGGGAAAAAATTTGAATATCCAATCAGAATGGTGATGTTGCTGGTAGTAATTGGAAAGTTTAACTTCTGCGTGGTTTCAAAAGTGTAGGTAATTTTAACATTGTTGAAACAGCATCAGACTCCTGTGATCGAACGGAAATCATGTGGAATATTGTTTTTGATTAACTCCTCAATATACGGTAATTTATCCTGAAATTAATATAAATGAGTATTAAAAACTAAAAAATCTGCCACCCACCCACCCTTTTGCCTTTGCAGACCTGTTTACCAGTTTGTATTTGACTGTATTTGTATGAAATAAAGCTCATTCGTACGGTAGTATGGTCATTGGTTTTAAAATACGATTTGAGGTTGCATTTATTTTTTATTTGTTTTAAAATAATTTTTTAAGCGTTTTTATTCCGGTTAGTTTTGTTGCATCGTCTCTTTGGTCCGCGTCCGGGTCTGTAGTCGGCGCTACATCACTGATTGTAACATTCTCAACATCTGGTTGTTTAAACATGCTGCCGACAACAAAGTTTCAGCTCGAATCTGATGAACAAACAACAAAAGAAAAGAGGAACATAGAAGAAACAAGACCAATCCTGAACAAACAAACTACAAATTTTCAGGTAATAAACAACAAGACTACAAAAGAAACAGAACAACAAGTAAATGTACAGGATCAAGAGAAACAAAATAAAGTACATAAAACACCAAATGCCCAGCAAACCACAATCAAGGATAAAGACGAGACTCAAAAGAAAGAACAACAAAAACAACAAGCATCAATACAACCAAAAAAGATACGAATAACAGAACAACAAGTAAATGTACAGGAAACCATAAAGGCCCAGAAAACCACAACTAAGGATAAAGACGAAAACATACAAAAAATACAAGGGAACCAAAAGGAAGAACAACAACAACAACAAGCAACAAAACAACCGAGAAAGAAACGGAAATTGAACAAAAAAAGAAACAGTCAAGAAAACACAAATAAACCACAGGAACAAGAGAAACAAAAAATAGTACAAATGACTGCAAAACAACAACCCTTAAGAGATATAGAAGATACAATAGATAATGGACAGCTAGAAGAATTAGTTAATTACGCTGAGCAAATGAACATAGATGAGAAGTCATCAAGCGGAAAAAACAGAGAAGACCAAGAAAAATGGGATTATATGTATAATGATGAAACAATAGTGGAGGAAAGGTCAGCAGAGGAAATCTACTTAGAAGGAAGGAAACAAAGAAGGAAAGAAAAAAGAAGAAGAGACAGGAAAGAACAAATGGAAAGACAAAAGAACTGTATTTAGACGAATGCCTGATGTAAATTAAAAAAAAAAAATATATATATATCTGATTACAAACATATAACGAATAAAAAAAAAATAATATAGCACACACTTATATCAAAAAAGGGAGAGCCTTTCCTTTAAATGGTCTGAGAAGATCAGAAGAAAGAAGACCTCTCCAAAAAAAAAAAAAAAAAAAGGAATCTGATGATGAAAATAGAATGTCTAAACATAGAAAGCAGCATTTTCTACCAGTTCATAATACTCTGTGACTATGCCTTAAACCACCGTCTAAAGGAGTGCATTTTGTGCTCTGCACTGTTTGCAACTTAGATTTTTCATGTGCACAACATGGTGGAATTAATGACTTTTCACGGCACGTGGAATCGGAAAATCATGCGAAATTGGCATCGTTAGTGAAGGGAACTACAAGTATTTTGTCAATGATGAAGGGAAAGGAAGTCCGTGATCAGCACTTATTTCAAAAGCAGATAACGTGCTGAGGTGATTCTATGTGAGCTGATCGTAAATTGAGCACAGCCTACAAGTTAATGGAAGTGATTAAAAATATGTTCCCAGATTCCAAAATTGCAGAAGATATTTAGAAACAATCTCTCTCTCTCTCTCTCAGTATGTCGTGCAATAGTAAATAATGGTAATTATAGTATATTAATGTGTCTACTATTTGTTATCGAGGGACTGGTGTATTTGGTCCAATTGCTGTTTCAATTGGTACATTTGTATTAATTACATGAGATTATTTTGAATCTTGTTGAATTCCAGGAGATTTGTGAATCTTGTACTTAGAGTGCAGAACTTTTGAAATTTATTTGAATTGTTTGAATCTCAATCCTAGGCGGTACATAAAATTATGTGAATATCAGATAGTGTATACTATTTTTTTAAACTGAGGTGTTTTGAATCTGTATATCAGATAGATATAATATTTTTTTTCTTCTTCAATGTGTGAATGTTAGTATAGAGTAATTGGATCAATTGTATGTTGAGAGCATGTGAGAATCATTGTATTTTTACATCATATATTTTTATTAACTAATTAAATTCATGAATTGCCATCTTTCACACATTGTGTTTGAGTTATTCATTTAATACAAAATCCACTCTGTTTCAATTCTGCGACATACATTGTAGCATATATCAACATTTTACTTTTAATATTTGATATAAATGGTCATTTCCACACATCAAGGGCTAGAAATATGGTGGCAGTACACGCCATGTCAGTTTCATATATATATATATATATATATATATATATATATATATATAGTTTAAAATCTAAGCTTGTCATGCACAACCTTAAAAATAAGCTTGCGATAAGCTTGCGGCAAGCTTGCCACAACCTTAAAGATAAGCTTGCCACAACCTTAAAATTAAGCTTGTGGCAAGCTTGCCACAACCTTAAAAATAAGCTTGCGCAAGCTTGCAATAAGCTTGCCACAACCTTAAAAATAAGCTTGCCATGGTTTCAAATCTAAGCTTGCTGCAAGCTTAAATAACAAGCTTGCAGCAAGCTTGCCGCAACCTTAAAAATAAGCTTGCGAGTTTGGTTTGGGCAGTGTCAGTTATACATTAATCTTGCTTAAATTCATAGAAGAGTGAGTAATATTCAGGGTAAAATACCCATACATATTATGATTATAATGTCCATAGCCGCAAGTAATTTCCAGCGAGACGTATGTTGGTTCAGTCACTTGTCTGGAGAAACACCTGTTCACCCTATATAGCATTTTACACATGCACAACACAAATAGTCAAATATTTCTCAGGAATAACAAAAGTATTTTTTTCTTCTTCTAATTCTGTGACAATGACATCTTAATTAGAGTAAATCTGCGTATTGATATTCATTTCGATACATTACCTGTCAACAGGCTCAAAATGTTCCTTTCATCATTGGCATTAAATACATACTAATGACAGCTGCAGCCAGAAGAATCTGGAGATTCAATTATACATACAACATTAGAAATTGGTACATGGATGACATCATCGCAACTTGGCCAACTCATATTATGCCTGCTTTGCTTCATAAATTTTACAAGAATGTCCCTATCCTCTGATTTTTTCATTATGGTTGCAATGAACATTGAAGTAGCACATGAACTGTCTTCTTGAACAACTTCATCTCCAAAATACTAGTCATAATATCATCTGATATTTTGAACATTCACAATTTTCTAAGATTCAATTGCTCTGGTAGGAAACAATGATGTGATTAAGTACCTGGAATAGTGCAGATGGTAGAGTATCTTTTGTCCAGTTGGAAAGTGATAACTTCGAATGCGCAGGTCACTCTGGTTACTCTAGACGCCCTAGACACTCCAAACCCTCTGGATGCTCCATATATTCTGGACGGCACTATGCTGCTCTACATAGCTCTGCGCAGCTAGTCATATTCTGGTAGCTCCAGACGCTCTAGACTCTGGACAGCTGAGAACATATCCAACACCATGTACTATACATAAAAACATAATAACATTATACACAGTAAGTTATTCAGATTAAATTACCAGCACAAAAATTACAAAACAACAAGTTCAGAAATAAACCTAACCCTGCCCAATGAGAATCCTTTTGTACTAAACATTTCTTATTAATGTAACACAAGAATATATACACAGATATTGTCTGAGTAGGAAGGCATTTGGTTTGTCCCTTCAAAAGCACTTTGCACATGCAGCATAGCATAGACCAAACTCACTATTTTGGAATACAACACAATATACATTAATCACCTTTGGGTATCGTTGTACACCAATAACAAAACTTAAGTACATTTACTTAACAAATAAAAGGGTTTATACAATTCTGTGACAGTGGTTTCATGTCCAAAATATATTCAGATGATACAAAAACTAATTTTATACCATGTATTGTGTTCACTGCCAATTGAAAAAAAAATCATCCAAATTTAGAATTTGGATCTCAGTGATGGCTTGCAGACCTTCTCAAGCATTGAGCTTTTTTAGAGTGCCAACAATTTCATCACACATCTGGTTTCTATGTGATGTGGCAAAGAAATGACACACTGCAGGAATCCCAAAATCTTTCACATGAAATGTCAAATTAGTGAGATTTTGTTGTAAGTTTTGTACTTTGATGCCACTCCATCACTAAAATAAAATATATGTTCTGTACTCAGGTTTAATGTCAGAATTTTGTGGACAAATTTGGAGATATTACAACAGAATTTGTATCCTGTTGTAGCAAAAGAAAAATGACAATAACTGTCACATTTTGGCTCCTCACACCATCTAGCTTGGTGTATAAGTCGAAGGATTCAGGGTTGCCTTGTTATTGTCCCAATGGTGAATCTGCATAGTCTTGGACAATAAATTAATCATTTTCTCTGTAAATTAGAAGTATCATTGCTGTTGTGGAGTTCATCGCTTCCATCAATTTAAGTTAGTGGTATGATTGTGCCTTTGGCTTTGTAATGATGTATCCTCAGTTTTTCTACATTTGATGAGAAAATTTATGTGAAATCAGTTACATTTGAAGTTACAGACACTATTATTGTGCTATCAGTGCGTAGCCAGTGACTATAGGTTATTTCATCATCACCATCTATATCACTTTCATTCAATAGGTTCTGAAAGTAATAATGTAGTGCACTCGTGCCCAGACATTCTTCATGACTTCTCAACATGCAATTTCTATTTCACAAACACAAACTGTGTCAGACCCAGAACTGTTCAGTTATATGCACTAGATAGGCCTCAGAGAGCAAAATGTTTGAAAAACTCTCTCAATCCTTTTAGTTCGTATTGTTCATAAAGCTCTCTTATATTTATAAGTAAAAGTCCTTTCTGCTTCTGTACTCTGATTCCATCAAGCTTCATCAAAATGTAATGTAATCGTTCATGCAGGGATAGTTTCACAAGAATTAATCATTTTGATAGACTAAAATGATGCGAGCCTCTGCATCAGGTAAGTTCTTTAAATTATTGGATCTAAATCTGTTAAAACACCCTTCTCACATTTAAGCTATCTTGCCTTCTTGCACTAATCTCTTTGAAACATTTAATTCCTTCCTGGACCATTCTATATTCCAACTTTCTGGCACAAGCATGAGAAGTTTTACTTTCAGTAGATGAGAACTGGTAGCTTTTTCTTTCAATAAGCTGATGAGATAACAAAAATTACCACATTCATCATATTCACTTGGGCTGGTTTAGTGTCCAAGACCTTGGCTTCAACCTGTATAATCTTAACATCTTTGCACATTGTTCATTCATAAGCTTGTATTTTATGTCTTGCAAAGGCTGCTGGGTGCAAACAATGGATGTTATTCAGATCATCAGTTACATGTAAATAGGCTCGTAAGGCTTGTCTTCATTTATGACATCTTGTATTATTGGCTGATAGTTCATATCTTTGTACTTCATGGTACAGTTTGTCATGAATAGCGCGAAAGATGTCCATAATAAAATAATAATAATAATAATAATAGTTTATAAATAGATATGTTACATATATCTGATTTAATTTACATTTCATTTAATTTATTTGTTTGTTGGTTTTAATTTTATTTAATTCTATTGCATACTATTGTAATAAAGTTTTATTTACTGAAGATGACAATTTCCAGAAATTTAGTTCAGTTTTTTGAAAACCTGAAATTAGGAACATTGTATCCAAGTTGACCTACCCGGTAGTTCCTCACTTTGATTTGATGTAAACAACTTTTTATTAAATTTTTGTTTATTCGCTCTTAGTGTGGGATTTGATATAGATTAAAACAGGCTGTACTCAAATATGTGACTTTAAGATGTAAACATGATCAGGTGACCATCTTTTTTGCAAAACTGCATCTTATATTAGTGTATAACCTTTCTCTATAGAGAAGTTAGTCAGTTCGGGATTTTAAACACTTGATATGAAGTTGTTGCTTTGTTTGCTGTTGTGACAGTTTTGAGTTTTATTTTAAATTTTCTTTAGATTATTTGGATTCTAAGAGATCAATTCATTTCCCTGGATAATTTTTTTAAGTGTACATACAGATTTCTTGGACAAAGACATTTATTGAAATTTTATTTGGAATTCAAACACAGGAGTATTATTTCTTGTGGTTCTACAAGTAAATGTAGATACAACAGTACTATGCAGGTTAGAGCATACATCATCACCTTCCATCTTGGATTTTCATCAGGATCATGGGATCATGCAATAATTATGTATGCTGAGTTTGTGCATATTGAAATACACTACACAGGGTTATAATATTTAATTTATATGGTGTTCAGTGGCAAAAACTATGAAAATCGAATGAAGATACACATCTCTTTAGAGTATGTTCATGGAGTACCACAACGTGCAAAATATTTCGAACTCTATCAATTTGCATGTGGATTCTGGACTGCTCAAAAATTCTTTAAACAATTTAGTATATTGCATAGAATAAGGCTTTTGCAGCCATATAATAGATAATTTCAGATCCGTGATTTACACAAAAGGTGCTGTAGAACTTTTGATTTGGAGCTGTCTAGCTCAATTATAATAGTGAAAAAGTTATACAAAAATAAACTCCAGCTGCATGCTTTGCAAGTTATTGGTGACACTCACTTTTCAGAAAGTTGTATCTCAGTCAAATTTTGAGCAATGAGCTTAATATTTTATGAGTCTAATTCATCCCACAACATGTACTTGAACATATATTGTTTTCAGATTTTTTGAGATGGTTGAATTCCCAACATTCCAAAACCTGGTCTACTTGATATATTGACCCTATACATGTAGTTGCTTTGTTTTCCACAAAACAAACCTGTTTTGTTCATCTCTGATGATATGTTATTAATAATGGCATGGTAGCAGTGCTGACCAGTGAACTGGAATTTTGATGTATGAAGCAGAAACTGTACACATAGTACCAAAACAAAGGAAACTGTTAATCAAAGCCTAGTTGCCTTTTACAGGAGTTGTGAAATGTGAGGGAACACCCTGAACTAGTGTGTGTGGGGGGGGGGGACTACACAAACTTCATTAGTAGCAAAACCATAAATTGACCATCACTTTGGACTTGCATACTGATAAGTCATGTGGCCTACACATCATCTTGTAGGGTAATTTAAAGCACAAAAGGTTCAATGAAACATTTTAAAAATGTTTTCTCTAACAAAAATTGAAATATGTCTGTTGTATCAACCAAACACTGGTTGGCCCTTGACACCACACCCCCTGGCACACGTTCTGACTCTCTACTTTCAGAAGTTGGTAGATATCCATGTCTGAACAATTTGTGTCATTTATCATTGAATCATAAGTGTTACCTTTTGCTTATTCACACACACACATGTACACCCATGCAACAACAGAGGGAGAAATTAGTATGCTATCCCATTTTAATATATTTTGCATCTGCACTGCACACAAGTCAAGCATGATATAATCTGGGACTAGTAAAGAAACATGAAAATAAATGTTTTACTTTTATTCTTGTAATCTTTTAGAACAGGGTTATTTTAAGTTAATTTTTAAGTACTGTAAATGTTAAAATCATTTCAAAAGTTCTTTACTGAATTTTGTATTTACTGTACTTTTTAATAATATGCTTACAAAATAAACATAAGGTATTTTATGAGAACATCATAATATTTTGTGTAATTTCTTACAGGAGGAAGAGAAAGTTCTAATCTTAAAAAATGAGACAGAAGAGTTAAAGATACATCTAGAAGAAGCCAAAATAAATATGGTAATTAGTGTGATTAGCAGTTGTAAATCACCTTCTTCACCTTATGAGAATATTGACCATTTGTTAGTTTATATCTTAGAACATTTTCATATTGGGGTTGTATATCCTTTAATAGTTCCATTTTGAGAAGTATTTTTGTCACCTATTAATGGCAATTATAGTCAACTAAATGTACAGCAAAACCTGTCTATAAAGGATACTTAAGGGACTCTAGAAATGTATCCTTTATATGAAGTTTTATTGTATATTTACTGTGTGTTTTAGTTCCTGATAATACTCCATAACTTGTACATTCATATTTACTGGTCTGAAAACATCTTGAATGAACTAAAATCAAGTATCTAAATGTTTTGTATTATTTTGAAATAATGTTCTTTATAAACTTGAATAGATACATTTTGAAAACAAATTATTGTCCTCTTACCATGTTAGACTGGTGTCTTTATATATATATATATATATATATATATATATATATATATATATATATATATATATATATATATATAT
Organism: Unio delphinus; assembly: GCA_029339505.1. Lineage (NCBI taxonomy): Eukaryota > Metazoa > Mollusca > Bivalvia > Unionida > Unionidae > Unio > Unio delphinus. The sequence continues at coordinate 11,650,194 of JAQISU010000076.1, forward strand.
ACCGAAATTAGGTTTCAGCTCCAAAAGTTGGCAAATGGCCTCTTTCAGCATAGTTTCTATTTCAGCTGAAGCCAAAAAGTTAGCTTTCGGTTTGCTTTCGGTTTCAGCCGAAACTGATATTGACTTTCGGTCATCAGCCAAAGATCTATTTTAACTTTCAGAATGCAACACTAGTGCTGCATCTATTACTCTGCTTGTCGGCCAGTCAGTCAGACATTTAGCGAAGTCTTCTTACTGCAGGCTCTGAATGATTACTTGTAGATTCATTTTTAACTAGTATAGCATTGCATCATAACCCAGGCCTATTAATAAATCTTGTGTTCGGCAACTTCAGTTTATCTATCAGTTTTGGTTAAAGGTGTAGTTAACCTTTCGGTTTCGGCTGAAAGTCAATTTATAACTTTCGGTCTGGTTTCGGTTTCGGCCAGAACCAGAAATTTAGTTTTGGTCAGCCTCTATATAGAATTGTCTTTAAGGACTGGTTTCAGTTAACATATATTACCATCCACATCTGTTTCTCAATTAATTTTCATGTCAGCATCTCAAAATGTAGCTAAAATTATGAGATTCATTTATTGTGAATCATTAAACATAATTCTTATTGATATACATTTCAACACCATTCATTTGATACATGCTGAAAAAGAGTCTTCTGTATACATGTAAACCATCATGTTCATCCTCATTTTTTATAGCATGGTTCCAGTGCTAACATTTCTACATCTTGGCAGCTAGATCAGATATTTCAGTGCTTTGTCCAAAGGGCTTACTGGACAGTTGTTTTAGGCAAATTTTCGTCCAACAATGACCTATTACAGAAAAATAATAATAATTAAAGATACAAAAAAAAAATAACTACTGATTTTTGTTGAAGGATGCTTGCAATATTCTGTCTGAGGTATTACAGTTAATTCCTTATGCAACTAGTGACATTTATACTGAACCAACACTGCCACCAACCCCTCTTTTTTTTTACAGGAAAGACCTATTTTGAATATTTTCCTGTGACAAGACAGCTAAAAGAATCAGTATGTGCTTTATGTATGAATACAGTTCACTAGCACTGTAACAAATTAGCATACTTTTCATCACCCCTCAACCATCTAGATTTTTAGATATTTACCTCTGTAGCAGACACATGTAAATGTGTAAGCCAAGTCAGCTGGTCATTTGAAGCCCAAGTTATGCATTTGATTTCCAATGCTAGTCTAAATGTGACAGGCAGTCACCAAGAAGTCAACCCATTTCCATGCCTAACTCAAAGTAATTCTAAACCACATTACAGATTTAGCTGATGTGTGAACTGACAAATGCTAGGATTGTGATAATTAGGCTCCTGCCTTAACCTTAAATATTAGGGAGGTGTCAAAATAGGAAACTATCCAGTGAGACCTGTTACGTATATTTGATATAAGTCATTTATATTTATTTTTTATTTTGTTTGTTTGTCAGATTCAAATTTGACATTTTAAGTTAAGTTTTATTCATTGGGGGGTGACCTGTACTTTACAGAATAAACACTAGGGGTTGACCTCATTTCTGACCTGGCTTCAGAGTTGTAAACAAGCTTTTAAAATGATTGGTTGGTTCCAAGGACATTATGGAGTTTTGTATAAACATCTTTCTATTTTTAGTGGGGTCATACGGTGTTTACGTGATTTCTTGAATGTAAATTTGTTCTGAGAGATTCTAGAAGATCGTGACCCCTTTCTTGTTTACGTAAAAACAGGTATATAAACTATGTTCCGGAACGAGCTATTCAGTAGAAGAATTTGGGCTGTTAGAATACTAAGTTGTGTGTCGTTTTGAGTTATTTTAATTACCTTATACTGGAAATTATGTCAATTCGTTTGGATCAAGAGGAATTATTTTGTTATTTATCTGGAAAAGAATTGTGCTCATAGACTTTTATTAACAAGAACTGACTTCATCAAGTGACATCATCTTCCATATTGGATAATTCGCTGGAATTCGAACTTAGAATTATTTGGACATTTTATTGCGAGGACTTTGCAATTTCTCTAGTGGATAATATTTTGAATTATTTTTGGATTAATTTTGGAATTGATTCTTAAAACCGTAAGTTTATTTTTCTTTTCTGATAAATATTTGTGCTCTATAAATTGTTTATTAAGTTTTACAAGCTTGTTGTTTTCACTCTTTCTATGTTACTGTTTATTCGAGCCTAAGCACGTAACAGACCTAATGACCTCTGTTGGATTTCATGAGCTGCCTCCCTTATTATATAATGCCAACTAACCAATAGCATAGAACAGCAGTGCATTGTACATATGGACTGAAAATGAAAGAGGCTTCAAAAGGATACTTTATAAGTTTAACATGAAAAGTATGACTGTGTACTAAATAAAAGCCATTACATGTGTATTTGAGGGAAAGAATGTATTTACACAGACACGGACTGGCAGTAGAAAATTGTTTATTTATAATTCCATAGTACTGAAATATTGTATCGGTTCACCAAGGTATAGATAGGTTAACATATCACAACTTTGGTCAGCAAAGATGACTTTTCCTGGGTTGTGGGAGAGTCCATTTTTTATATAGCACTGAGCATATTCGAACCATCATATTCCATGTATAAGCAAACATAATCTGTATTGTATTTAATTAGCATTCTAGTTTCTGTGTCAGCAAATGAAAACAGAAACAAATTTGTCCAAAATATGAATGTAATCTGCTTTTGAAGATAAAGAAGTGCACAGTAATCAGCTGTTTATATAAGTACTAATAATAAATTAAAGCATTATATCAGTGATATAATCACATAAGTTTTATTATACAAGTCCATCATTGGCTGCCTTTACAGTTATAATCAAATAATACAGTCAATTACTTTTTAAGCAATTGAGCCTCCTGCTTAAATTGTGAATACCCCTGTTGGTTAATTGGAGAATTATGTGCCCGAATCAACACCATAAAATATTAGATAATAATTATTTGTACATTGTTTACATTGTATAGGTATTTTAAGTTTTCAAGCCTGGCTATAAATGGCATTAATTTGGCAATGTTTAGGCTGATGGAAAATATATTACTCTGTTATGAGGTAAACTAAAAATATGTTTTGGACAAGTTAAAATGATGCACACTGTCATGGTTCCGTGATTAAACATCTTACTGTTGTTACCTTTATTCTATGAATAAGACATGGACATTATGAACTATAACTGCAGTATATTACAACATTGTAATACTTTCTTTTGTACTGCATGAACTCCTCTTGAGAACAAAATGGTGAAAAGAAATTACAATAACTTCACTTTTGCAAATTTTACAATATTTAATTCCAACAATATTTTATTACATTAGGAAAGCTATTTTGAATTTTATATTGATTTTTCTTTATCCACACATACATTATAAGATAGTGAAAAAATATTGGTTTCACCTCTCTTCATTTATCTGTCCATTCAAAAGCTTTTCTATTTATTGTATATGCCTTATGGCCATATTTCAAACAAACAAAAGAAATTTAATTTTTTTTCTACTCCATTATAGTTCAGTATAGAGTGCCCTCAGGTTGACCAAGCAGTAATTAGATATTTGGAACAACTTACATATTTTCTACACAATTTCAAATTTCAAAAGATGGATATTGAATTTAAAAGAAGTTAATTATGGTTTTGTGAAAATTACTAATTTGATTTAATAATGTATATTTAAAATATTGTTCACTTGAAACATGCCTAGGAGTGTAAATGTACATAAAAATAGATATCTTCCAAATTTTTAGCTATACTGCTCTGGGACCATTAAAACAATCATTAACCCTGGAGGTTTTTTGCTGTTTTTGCATGAAAAAACATAAGAAACACATTTTGGGAACTATTTCTGAATACATCCTAATACATTGACTTCCAAGCAATTTTCCATTAGCCCAATGCCTAGTTGTGCTAAAAACAATCTTTCCAGTGGTTATTTTGTGTGTGCATAAGTAGAAGATCAAAAGTTAGTTCTTTCTTTCTTTTTCTTTTCTTTTTTTTTTCCTTAATGGATATGAAATTTTCATATGGAGAAGACTCTTTATTAAAAATGTCCACCTTATCCATTTTTTTACACAGGTTCACTTGCCTGTGTTCACTTCAGACTGGTCTGCCTTACATCTGAAGGCATAAAGTCTAAAATCTGGAGACAAAATCAGATTTTGACCACAGGCAAATTTGGGTGGAAAGGAAAACAAGGCAAAAATATTAGGTTGTTCCCTCTGCATTTTGTAGTGCAACTAAAATTTCGAGATTTTTTTGGTATCATTGTAGAGCTAAATCTGTCTGCCTTTCTATAAGACCACCCACATTAGTGTATCTAACATGACCTCAACACTGCAGAGCTTGGCAGTAGGCTACTACCTCCTGCCCTGTAAACATGGCACTAGGGTTTAATGTGTTAACACATTGACCCCTGGAGGTTTTTACTGTTTTCGCATGAAATGTGAGTATGAGACACATTTTGGGGACTATTTCTGAATACATCCTAATACATTGATTTCCAAGCAATATTCCGTTAGACAATTTTTTAAAAAAAATTTTGCTTAACGGACCCATAATTTTCGTTATGTTGAAGACTCTTTATTCAAAATGTCCACCTTCTCCTACTTTTTGCACAGGTTCACCTGTCTATGTGTGCTTCAGACCAGTCTGCCGTAGATCTGAGGCCATAAAGTCTAAAATCTGGACACAAATTCGGATTCCAACCATAGGCAAATTTTGGGTGGAAAAAAAAAAAACGGGTCCAAAAAGTCTGGTTTCTCTCTCTGTATTTTGTAGTGCAACTAAAATGTCCAGATTATTTGCTATCATTGAAGAGCTACATTTGTCTACCTTTCTATAATATACCTACTTTAGTGTATCATGACGTGACACTACAGACCAGTAGGCTACTACCTCATGCCCCGTAAAGTCGTTGCTAGGAGTTATTGTGTTAATGGCATATAGTCTATCATTCTTCAATTATAAAAGTTATTTCTACTCTAGGTAGTGTTGCTTGTAAAGTAAAGAGCTTACTTTTATGTCTAGCTTGGTGAATAGTTTTACTCTACTATAACTGTTTGATAATCATTATTTATGGTAGGTTTATAAATATTGTTTTCAAACATGCAACCTGCACTACTTACCAGGATTCTATCCAAACTAGCTGGAGTTTGAAGAAAGTAGTTAATCTAATTAAATTTCTTTCATATATTATTCTGAGTTGTATTTTTTAATACCAAATGAAAAATAAATGTGCTTGTTAAAGTTGTTAGGTTAGTAAAATTTAAACTATTTACATCGTCATAGAGTGAATGGTCATGTGATTTATTGCATATAATACACATTATTATATGCTCATATTTTTTCTCTGTTAACTAGTAAGTCAAAACACTTCATTTGAGGAAAGAAATGCAACTGAAGGGTTTGGTGGGTACCGGTAACTAAGAGCCTCAGAGCCAATAAGCCACAAGAATGAAAATGTATTATTTCCACTTAGCTAAATGGGCTGTCACACAACAGCTGATTTGCAATTTTCCCCATTTAACTGTATTGATACAACGTTAGGCTACCAATAGAATACACTAGATGATACAAATCATAGCTGGGATCACTCCGACAGTGAGCATGCAAGTGATAGGGCATAAGCATTCTTTAGCTGGTAATACAAATAGTATTAAATATGCTTACATTTATGCATTTTGAATTTCCTCAAAATGTACTTTCTTAGTTCGGCAAAAACCAAATGACATCACCCCTGTCATTGAAAACCTGAAATTGTACTGTAATTTTGACTAAATTTTCAATTGAAGTCACATTCTTCTTATAGTGCTGAATTGATCCAATAAATCCAGTCCATTATAGCAGAAAAGCAAGATTAAGTTGGATAACCAGAAAAACAAAATTCATCCATTCCTGACCAACTGCAAAAGATTTTTTCAATGCACAATCATTCAGAATATGACTATAAATTTCATGTTTCGGTAGACCAAAATTAGATTTGTTTAAAACTAATGTTGAGCGTGCATTAAAATTCAAAAGTTGCTTGGTGGTGCTATGTGCGCCTTAATATTGTTACTGTGTAGTCATGAATCTCCACTTATGCATTTATTTTGAATATATTGCATAAATTCAATTACTGTCTTGTAGTGTATTTCTTTATTATTAAGCCGTATGAGGATATAATACAAATGATTACTGCATTTGTATGGGAAATGTTTTGTGTGTGACTAATACTGCATTCCCAAAGATCATGCTGCATTACTCAGGAAAAAACTTATTCATATTTTCCCCATACAAATGCAGTACCTGTAAATGCAAACTGATTAGGCTTTCTCATCAGGACACTCTGAATAGTATTTTTGGTTCAGTAGTTAAACATTGAAGGTCTTGCAGTAGCCCTTAAAAGTAGGTGGCATTCATTGTTGCTTATTGCTATATATGGCTATACACGTTTAATTATTTACTATCAACAGAATCAGTGTAATTATGAAGTTGAATTGAAGGTAACATTTAAAACATGGAACAACTACTAGTGGTCATTACTGTGGTGCAGGGTACAGTAGGTCAGCTTTCTTAAAATTATCGAATTTGAAGGAATCTAAATGAAAATTATGAGGTTAATTAGGTTGATTTTTATTTGTTTTAACCAAAATGTATGTATCCCATATGACATCTGAAAATGGGAAATTACCTTTCTGCAGACTAATGTGTAGCAGTAGACTACAATTTAATTGTTAAAAATACCAAGAAACAAAAGTAGTGCAGTATTTATTGCTGATGACAACATTGTGGTATGTGGAAAAGGAATTAGTTACCTTTGATTATGTTGGATGCATTTGCCGAGACACACACTACCTACCTACCTAGTGCACTCCCTTCAATACTTTAAACACATGAAATGGAGCACATAACAAGAGTTGGTTTTTGAAAGGAGGTATGTATTATACATTTAATTTAGCAATTTTCATACACACACACACACACACAAAACAACAACAATACATTGTAATAAATCATTTAACGTTACAATTGATAAAGATAATACATAAGTTGGGAAATGTTGTTTGCCCACAACTGATGATTATCCAGTGAGTCTTAAATTTAATTTATCAATAAGTCTTCCTCTCAGCAGTTCTTTGATAGAAATCCATTCATTTCTCTTATGAGTACTTTAAAATATCAGTCTGGCACAACTTTTAGGAACAAGATTTTTGATAAGACTGAGAAATCCTTATCTCTTCCTAAGCATAAGAAGAAAGGGCACATTATTCCTGATCACTACAGGATAAAAATTAAGCAACAGAACAAAGACAGTGCTATTCCAAATGCTCTTATTCTATAAGAACAAGGTCATATTCTTGCATTAAAAGCAATATATTTGTTGAGTCAAACAAGCCTCAGTCTGAATTTATTATCAAGAATTATGAACCAGTCATATGAAAATATTTTATGTCGATCATTGGTGATTCTGCTAAGCCTAGCTCTGTTAAATATTAAATGTACAGTAGCTTCTGTCTTTTGTTCTCAGGTACTTTGCCTTTGTTTGAGAAGTCTTTTCATACTTAAGTGTGCTCATTCAGGGAGTAGATTGCAGCTTTGTTAGCATTCCTTTCCATTTTGTAAATTTGTTGTCAGTCTCAGGACCCATGACATTCAGAACAGTGAATTCTTCACCCATTGAACTAGGCAATGACCTAATTGGAAAGAAGGTTGTTAAACCACTTGTCACCAACAAGCCTCGTTTGGATCAAAAGTTTATCTTATTGAAAAGGAAATCACTGATTTTGTACTAAAGCTATGGGGGAAAAAAAAAGAGTTCTTGAGAATAATGTTGATCAGGAAATTATTCTTTTAGCAGACACATATATTAGTCAGTCTATTGATGAAGTCACTTTTGCTCTTGGTATTGATTGATCAAGAGGTATTGATCACAGTGATCTTTCTACAACTCATTCTTGAAATTCTAATCAGGTAAATAAAAGACAATCACCCATCAGTTGTCAGTGAGCTATCAGATTGTTGTTCCAAAGTCATATCAACAGGAAATTCTTAATCTAGTCCATGAAACTAATTAACTAGTCATGAAGGATCAACAAGACTTGTCACATGATCTTAAATCAGAAAATACCTGCAACCCATTGACAAATTCTTTAATATTGGTAGACTGTTGGTCCCTTACCAAAGTTCAAGTCGTGCAACAAAATGCTTGTTGACCATAATCTGTGTATCAACAATATTTCGAGAGGAAATTCTTTGAAGAAAACTAAAGCTGTAGTAAAAGCTTTAGCAAAGTTTTTCTTGTACCCATTTTCTCCATACCAAATCTCTCCAGTCTGATCAAAAGTCAAATTTTATGTCAAGAATTTTCAAATAAGTTATGCTTGAATGTAATTTAAGGCATGCAACAATTTAACTTACTGCCTATAACCCTGAAAATCAAGGGGCTTTGGAAATAATTCATCAATCTTTGAAGAATGTGATTCAGTTTAACTGCTATCATACAATAAAGGATTGGGATGATTATGTTCATTTGCAGTTAGGGAATCAGTTCAAGAATCTTTAAGTTTTAGTCCTTTTGAAATAGTTTTTATGGCATACTCTCTGATGACCATTGTAGTTATTAAAAGAGAAAGTTCTTTCAAATGAAGGTTCCAAGATTAATCTTCTTTACTATGCATCTGATTTCAGATATAAGTTGTCAAAGGCTTGTGATGTAGTAAGAACTAATCTTAATGCTCAATCATATTTAACATTTCACCATCCTGGATTATATTTGGGGTTTTAAGTTTTTAGCCCTAGCACCATTCACACTAGAATTATCAAAGTAGGTGATTTTATGCATCTCTGTTATGCATTGCCTTTAAAGGCAGTCACTATGACCTACATTTAACATGTTACTTGCTTTATGTAAGCATTTGTGAATAGATGATGACTACAAAGGTTCTTGCATCTGTTCTATCTGAAATCATGAAATTTTGAGAGGGTATGCAACTTGATGATGTGCCTTCATCACAAAAGTAGGTCACTGACCTATATTATATGCTACCCTAACTTTGATTAATTATTGATTTTACTGTTTATGCATAAATCATTAAACTAGATGATTGCATGTATCTCTGTTAGTACCACACTTATAGAGGAAAAGGAAGGTCACTGTTTCTTATATTTGACATTGAACTGGCATTGTTATGTTGTTACATTTATCTATCACCACACAAGTATTTGGCACTGTAAATACAAACTATCCTATCAAGAATCGTGAAACATGCAGAGGGGATGCATCGTGATGAGCAATTTACCTTCATTGCAGAAATAGATAATTATGTCCTATATTTTACTCTTTCACTGACTGAGTTAAAGTTTGAGTTTATTTTTAATTTCTCAACTTTTGTTCATGCTACAATTATTAAATTTATGATGGTATGCATCAGTATTAGTACTATATATGTACTACAAAAGCTAATTATGACCTTTTTTTACACCAGCTGAACTATCTACCCATGTATTTTTTGGATTGTTTCTTTTATAGACTTCCGTGGTTTTGGGGGGTTTAATTATGGAGAATTTATTTGTGCATCATGCTTATTTTTTATTGATTTATATGGGTTACTTATCTCTATTTTAGAATGATCTGAAGGTAAAATTGAAGGAGAGGGATGAGTTAATATGGTGTTTACAAAAGGAGAACAGGGAAAAGGTATATCAGTCATGGCTATCTAGCTTTAATGTGGAGCCTTTGTTATATGTGTGCATGTCCACCTGAATGTTTGTCCATGCCCTAGAGTAAGTTCAGTATTAAAACATTTTAAATTAAGCTTAGTGTTCAAATTTGTTGCTGTTCAGCTAAATAAAAGGTGAGCTGGACAAAGCCTTGTGTCATGCATAATACATGTATAATATGGAGTTTCTAAAGTAAACATATTCAATACATCAGAATAGAAGCTGTCTGAGAAAAATATAAAATGGGTATTCACATGATTACCAATTGCATCAGCTCAGTATCTTTGGCAAATTATTAATCTGCATTATATTATAGTTTAGTCAGTGCAAGCAAAATGTGGATACAAAAATATTCTCTCATAAACTTCGATTTTGTGCATCTATTTTCTGATAAAGGATTCTAGTATGTTTGTATGTTATAATTTTGGGCACATTCTTCCTTACTTAATAACAATGTTTAATATGCTTTTCTAGAACGAAGAAATTGTCCAACTTCAAAAGAACCTTGTAGACCAGCAGATTTCTAAACATCAGCACTCTTGTATAGCTGTCCAAACTAGTCCAAAGTTTGATTTTATGGAGACAACTTCCAAGCCACCATCAATTAATCAACCTAAGCCACAGCCAAAGACTCCTCTAGTAAGATATATTATTTAGTTACTGTTTCAAGTTTGCCAACGTTATGATAGTTTCCTCAAGTGTGTTTCTTACTTTGTTCATGGACAATGACTTAATTTTCCCTGATCAGCCTTTACCAGACATTAGATCAAAGGTTAGGATCACTGACACTGACAAATAAAAAGTTTCTGCAAATAATTTGACATTGCATGTTCTATTTATGATTTACCATTTATTTTGTAATAAAATTACCAAAGAAGTGGTATTTCCTAAAATAATACTTTTTTTTATATACAATATTCAAATCTTGTTACCTTGACACAAATGGCCTAAGGACTAGAATCATTTGTACTTGTGTTTTAGACCTGGTATACTTATGAAAACTCAACTATTAGTATCCCATATTGTATTATACCATTTCCAAATTTGGGGATGTTACCATGTAAACCTAGCTGCAAACTGCAAATCAGATTTTCATTGAATATCTTTTTGATAAATATTTTCCAGCTCAAGTCCTTGTTCAACCAACATAAAGTTACGAAATGAATCTTTAGCTTTCAATTTAAATTTTTCATTTTAATTATTAGAATGGTAAAATATGATTACCCATAGTTCATTACCATAGATGTAAAGCAATGAGAACCAGTTAAATGAAAAGACTTCTGTTATGTTTTCAGACCTAAACTTTGGTGAAAGAAAAAAATCCCACCAGAAAAACAGTCCATTCATATATTTTGAATTTCAGCATTTTAATTAAAATAATTTCATATTGTTCTTTTCTCAGTCTTTATTAAAGTCCTTGAAGAATAAAAATGATACATCTTTTTGACCTATCAAGCATAGTTCCTACTTATGTAGGTCTTTTGAACAGACATATTGATTTAAATCAAAATCAAGTGTTCTCTTGAATATTGGGCATGCTACTATTGCTACGTGCTTAGTTTCGAATAAACAGTAACATAGAAAGAGTGAAAATAACAAGCTTGTAAAACTTAATAAACAATTTATTGAGTACAAATATTTTTCAGAAAAGAAAAATAAACTTACAGTTTTAAGAATCAATTCCAAAATTAATCCAAAATAATTCAAAATATTATCCACTAGAGAAATTGAAAAAGTCCTGGTAATAAAATGTCCAAATAATTCTAAGTTCGAATCCCAGTGAAGTATCCAATATGGAAGACGATGTCACTTGATGAAATCAATTCTTGATAATAAAAGTCTATGGGCACAACTCTTTTCCAGATAAATAACAAAATAATTCCACATGAATCCAAACGAATTGCCATAATTTCCAATACAAGGTAATTTAAAATAACTCAAAACAACACAACTTAATATTATAACAGCCCAATTTTCTACTGAATAGCTTGCTCCAAAACATAATTTATATAGCTGTTTTTACATAAACAAGGAAGGGGTCACGATCTTCTAGAATCTCTCAGAACAATTTTACGTTCAAGAAATGACGTAAACAGCATATGACCCAACTAAAATAGAAAGAATGTTTATACAAAACTCCATTTTGTCCTTGGAACCAGCCAATCATTTTAAAAGCTTGTTTACAACTCTGAAACCAGGTCAGAAATGAGGTCAACACCTGGTGTTTACTCTGTAAAGTACAGGTCACCCCCCCCCCCTTTTCAATGAATAAATCTCAAAACTTAAAATGCCAAATTTAAATCTAACAAACAAACAATAAAAACAAATATAAATGACTTATATCAAATATACGTAACACCTTCCCCCATAAAATAAAAAGAAAGGTTTATATGATAAAACTTTCTTTTTACCACAAACCAATTTACACCTAAGTTTAAAAAAAACTCATATAAATTACAGTGTATATGATATAATATATTCTTATGAATGGGAAAGAGCATCTATTGGTTTAACTTGTCCATGTCCCACAATATGTCCTAAGAAAGTCACACTAGCACAGCAGAAGTCACTTTTAGATAAATTAACTGTCAAACATGCATCAGTGAGTCTGTCAAAGAATTTTCGAATTGTTGCTAGATGTTCTATCCAGGTGTCGTTGTAGATGATGACGTCATGTATATAGGCATCACAATTTTCTAGACCAGAGGTGATCATATTCATGAGACGTTGAAATGTACATGTTGACCCTTTCATCACGAATGACATTACTTTATATTGGTAAAGTCCATCAGGAGTCACAAATGCTGGCATTGGTAAGAGAGCCAGGACTCTATCGCCAAGCTGAAAACTCCTTTCCTTTGATTTTTTATCATATCTTGATTTCATTTTAGATTGAGCAGAGTGCAGATTTGCTCTTGCGACCTCACAAGCCTTTGCCAACTTGTATCTAAAATCGGAAACATAATCAAGAAGATTGATCTCAGTATCTTCATTAGAGAGAAGTTTCTCTTTCAATAACTTCAATGGTCCATGCACAGTGTGTCCAAAAACCAGTTCAAAGGGACTGAAGCCTAAAAATTCTTGAACTGATTCTCTAACAGCAAACAATAGTAAATGAATGCCTAGCAGCAGAGGGGGCGAATCGGACAACTTTGAAGAGGCGTCGACGAGGCAAACTGAGGCTTGTTCGTAAATCATAAATAATAAAAAAGCGTCGACGAGGCTAACCAATGCTTCCTCGAAGACGCCAATGTCGTTGTCACGCCCCCTCTGCTGCTATGGGGTTAACCGAATATTTGATCAAGTCCGGCACGATATCGCATCCGAGGATCTGATAAATTTATCGTCACAAATCCGTGTGGGATTGACTGAGCGTGACTAAAGAAATTTCTAAATCGATTATGATCCATATCACCGCCGCACCAAGTTTGCCAAATATTTTGTAGCGTATGAGTATCAACTCCGTTAAACATGCACAATAAATTGCAGTTATCTCCGATCACTTTTGGTATTTGAGTGTATCGTTGAGTGACATATATCATGTCGGTGTTTTTATGTCTGCTTCTGGAAAATATCCTAGCAGGATTCTTTTGATTGTCTAACATCACATCATCATATACGACTAAGTTGTTAATACTTCCATCGATATCATCAATGCTCAGTGCTTCTTCGATATCAGTTATAAATTCAATAATACCTTCGCCGTTGATTTCTATTGCTCTCTCGTTAGCATCCTTTAACACGTTGTAACATCTCTGATCGTCTACACTCGGGGCGACCAAATATAACTTTTTCCATTTCATCCATCTCGTTATCAAATTAAGTAACAATTGTGTTTTGCCACTTCCAGATGGTCCGATTATAATCATTCTAATTGAATTCGGCAACATCGCATGGTGTTTAATAGATTCCCGTCGTCGGGTAGCTGAATAATCAATTACATTCATATTCATATAATATAAATAAATTATGGATCTATATTGTGTGAAATGTAACATGTATACTGAAACAGATCCTGTCAAAGAATTACTTACAAAAGGTAAACAACAAGTACTATTTGGAGTTTGTTATGATTGCAGCACCACGAGCACTACATTTGTTAAGCGAACCCTCGACGCCAATAATAAATTCCGTTCATATTGTGTGAAATGTGAAGCATGTACTGAAACAGACTTTATAAAATCTAAACAAGTACTAATCGAAGTTTGTTACGAATGCGGCACCACAAAATGTACATGTGTTAAATGGGACCTCGACGCCAGTGGCAAACCAATCAATCACTTCCATTAGATATAAAGATTAATAATATGGATCTATACTGTGTAAAATGTAAGGTGCGTACTGGCACAAATAACTTGATGACGATTACAACTAAAAATAATCGAACTGCGACAACTGGTAGGTGTGTACAATGTAGTACAAAAAAATTTAGATTTTTAAAAAAAAACGCGGAGGTGATATTGCAGCCAAGTTAGTAAAACTCCCAGGACACCATGGGCGAAGTATCCAGGAGAAAAACATCTTCCAGGGTATAGTTATTGTGGACAATGGGACTAGACTCGATATCAGACTCGATGATCAAAACCAACCCCGACCAGGTGAATATCCAATAAACGCCATCGATAAGGCGTGTCATGCTCATGATGTTGCTTATTAAAGCAGTAATCTGCAACACAGACATCTCGCAGATATAAAATTTATTCATGCGTTGGATTCTATCACTGATAAATCCTTCAAAGAAAAGTTGGCTTCATGGTTAGTAAAATCAGCTATGAAAGGTAAATTGATGTTAGGTGCCGGTAATTAATAATAACATGGAATCTATTTATTATTCTCCAAAAGGATACTGGCGGGGTAAAGCAGCAATCGGTAAACTCGCTAGCGCAGCAGCAGTGAAATATACTACAGCGGCTAATTGGTTATCCAAACAGGCGATATGGCAAATTTATCTACTGCCGACTAAACAAATTAACTATTCGCATTTTGATGTGACCATTCCTAATGAAGTTCATCAAGATGATATATTATTTCTGCCACATGATGGTGGTTACAAATACGCGTTAACTGTAGTTGATGTGAGTCGATACAAACAAGCAGAACCGCTAAAGACAAAATCATCAACTGAAGTGGCTTCTGCATTTGAAAGGATTTATCGACGAGGTCCTCTGCGCTGGCCAAATCTATTACAAGTTGATCCTGGCAAGGAATTTCAGGGTGCGGTTCTATCAACAATGAAGCATCATAATGTCACCATCAGACGAGGGCATACTGCAAACTACATCACGATCAGGCAATTGTTGAACGATTTAATCGACGCTTGCTGAGAGGTTATTTGGATATCAATACACGAAGGAATTTATTCAGGATAAACGATCCCGTGAATAGGTCAAGAGATTACCAGCTGTAATTACCGTGCTGAATAATGAGATTACTCGAACAATCAACATGAAACCTAACAACGCGATTAAAAAGAAGTATATACCCATAAAACCACAAAACGATTTTTCAAAACAACCAATACTCGGTAATGTCACTGTTAGGTATTTATATGAACCAGGAGAGCTCGAAGGTGGCAAAAAAAGAGCTACTGATCCTATTTGGAGTGTCACCACTCATAAAATATCTAATATAACACGATCTACGGGTAGACCAGCAATCTATAGACTGGATTCAACTGCTCCTCAGCGAGGATTTACTCATGAACAAAACTACAAGTGATACCCGAGGATACTCAATTACCGCCACGTGGTCTTAACTAGCACCTCTTCGTCTGTTGCACTCAAGACAAGTCAGCATCACATTATCTCTGGTATGACCAATACTGCTATTCTTTCTGTCTACGGTAAATTGGCGAGGATCTTTATCCGACCAACACCAATGCATTATACAATTGCAACTCGCGCAGTGATTATTCTAATGTTGTTTCAGTGTAATTATTAATTCAGCATCAATATCAAATTCTCAGTTATTTTTTTTATCTTGTTGTTTATAACCAGTTTTTTTCTGATGATATCATCGCTGACAATATCACTTATTGTAGTATCATTATCATCTAAAACAACTCTTCGAAGTTGATTTATTCTTCGTACTCTGGACACTGCGAGATAAACTAGATTTGACCACTCGATGTGATTATCTACCATCCAAACAGTTGTATCAGATATAGTCAATCCCTGTGAAGAATGTATCGTCGCTGCGTATCCTAGCGTCCATGGGGATTTATCAGTGCGCAATGCATCTTCGACGATGCTGATATCAACCAGCACAATATCATTTAACACTAAATTCTGCTTTTCACGCTGTCCAAGAATATCAACTTCAATATTCTGTTTTCGTGTATCTGAAGGCCTATAACACAACGGTGTTGGAAGTGTTGCAAATTTTTCTTTATGCAATTCAAAACACTTCATATGAAGTGTGTCTCTGACTATCTTTCTTCTTGCTACTATCAAATCGTTTGGTCTCCACGCTTCCCAGAAATTAATTAATGGTGTTTCCAAAATTATTTCACACGCTATTTCACATTGGATTCTATCCAGTTGTAATCTGATTAGTTTCTTGAACTCGCGTAATTGTTCATCAAGTGCTCTATGATCAGTACTAATTTCTTCATAATAGTCTACAAAATTCTTCAGCCAATCATGCGGGGATAAACCGGCAAATGGTGGTGGTTGACCATGATCGCCGCACATTATTAGTTTTGTATTCGCTAGCAATAACCAATCAAGAAATCTTTGTAATACATCTAATGACACCGTGCATATCTCATCCCAAATAATGACTTCAGGAATAAATTTCTCGCCCATTCATTCAGGAGTCCATTCGTCACCTTTCCATCGAAAGAAACTGTGATAAGTGCTTGCATTAATTCCCCGTTGTTTCATCTCTCTGGCAAGTCTGTGTGTTGGTGTTAGCACAATCATGTTTTATTTGGAAACGCTAGCATTTCTACGAAATAATTCAATCGTACGAGTCGTCTTTCCTGACCCGCCACAGCCATTTAAATAACTGGTTTTATACCTGCATATTGGATCAGATATCTGCGGTGCATTAGATAGTTCTGATATCTGATTATTTTTCAGGTATTTATCTTCAATCGTAACATCTGCTGATTTGGAATAGTCACGCAGTATTTCCCGCTTAATTCTCCATGATCCCCAAGTCTCGTCAGAATTAGTGAATTCAGCCATTGCTTTGCTGTGTTTCGCGTCTATATAAAATGAATCAGTAGCTACTCTAACTGCGGTGTCAGGAAATCTATTTATCATTGAAAATAAATTGATAGAAGCATAAGCCAGCATAGACGCCCTCAAATGTGTATACTGAAGATTTTCTCCGTCTGCGTAAGTAACAATTGTACCAAATTTTGTTCCATCGGACAAGAAAGCGTCTTTACGATCGACGTATATACCTTTAGATGTTACATCTCCGATTATAAAATCGTATTCTACCGAGATCTTTTGTGTCTTGTTTTCTGATTTCAAATAGCTGTTTGGACCATTTCACGATATATTCTTCATCAAGATCGGGAAATTGTTTTCTGTTTTCGCTGATTATACTATCTAGATTAGGTTGTGGTAACCAGACTTCAGTCTGCGCGTGATATGATATAATTGCTTCACTGACAATCAACGATATCAGCATGCTACAATCAATCATATACCGTAATAGCAATATCGGCAATTGTGTTTTTCAGAGATATGTCTACTAATCCAAATATAACAGCACGGATGAAGTCCTGTAGCTAATTCAAATGATACCACACGAGCGAATCTGCTTAAATCAAAATGTGGCAGTGGGCCATTAATCGCAAAACGGGTCATCTCGTGTTGGGTGTCCAAATCGTTTAAAGTATTCAGCACATTCTCCGTACCCGAGAAAACTCTCGGGATAACACGCGACTATATCAACCGAAATAATATTTTTAGGGTCATATTTTGTATTCCATAATCCACCATGGTTATATTCCATGCAGCTTGATTTGATGTCTGTGAGAAATTCAGCTTGCGTTGGTTTCCACATGTTTTTCTTTCTTGCAAAATGAGCTGCAACCGACGGAATTGTAAAACAATTTGTTAATAATTGTTCGTCGTGTTCTGTTGATAAACCACCAGCTAGTTTTTTCATCGCGTCATAGAGTGCTTCAGTGCGGTATAATTATCCATTGGGTCTTACAAATTGATCGAATCTGCCCTTGGAGTTTTCAAAACTGTGAAGTAACCACACGGACACAGGATCGTTTTTACTCAACTGGTAAATAAAATCAAATAATTTTTTCTCAAAGAATTCTGGAGAGAACTCCGTGGGTATACATTTTATTGTTCGTGTTCGCAGAAATATTGTTACCGCAGGTGTCCACGTGTGTTCGTTATGATCAATAATTTTGATTGGGGCTTCTTTTGATTTATATTTCGATTTGTGTAATACTTCACCTGTTATCGTCGCTACGGTTATTGGAAATCTTAATGACGTTTCTAATTTGATTATATCCTAAATTGTTGCCCCCCGCTCCTTCACTGTTAGCCCCCATTAATTTATTTTTTTGCGTCTTAGATCAGTCAATTTGTTTCCACGCAACACATTTGTGAAGTGTTCTATTATTCGTTCTGCTACACAATTCAACGATGATAGTTTCATGGGTTTTAGTTTTTCAATACTCGGTTTATCATTTAACGGATATATCCCATAAACAACTGCTGTTACAGGATAAGATCTTTCATAGTATGGTTTGTCAATTCCAGTCAAAATTCCTGGTTTGGAATCTTGACTGACAGTGACAGTTTTTTTATCCTTCAAGATGGGTTCGTATTTATCTCTGATAATCCAATCTCCAGTGTCTGAACAGATAATGAATTTTATTCTAAAAAAATATCTTTTTCGCCCAAGATGTGAGATTATCACGGCTGCTCTTTTGTCGTTCATGGTAGCATCAACGTTACCATCAATTCGAAATGTTGACCAACAGTGAGATGCTCCACCACACCTGAATTCATTAAAACAATCACGGATTTTACCTAATATGATTCTATCACCTATTAGATTCTTTGGTGCTACGGAGACTCTATCGAGATTGAATTTAGCATTTTTCCAGGGCTTAATTTTCGATAATCTCTTGAACTCCTTCATGCTATAATTAAAACAAGTATTTAAATAGAGAATTTATTATATAATGAATCATTGCAAAAGGCTTATGATTGGATCAGTAACCCCGTGTAACAAATCATGCAGAAATTAGTTCTGTGGATATCATATGCAAAGCGTTCGTAACGGAAGTCTTGGCCCGGTCGCTTGCCTACGATGTGGGGTAGGGGTGCATGGTAAATCACAGTTGTGTCTCGGTTGTGGTGGTAAGCAATACAGAGAGCTGAAGCGTTAATATGATAAACGAACTAAGAATTCCATCAATGACTCAAACCCTGACTGTGTCAAAATCATAACAACACCCCAAGACTACATTGATAGATTCTCAAGTAATGTAATAATTCAACCAAACAATGAATTAGACAAACAATAGTATAGTATATAAATGAACCAAGAATTCCGACCACACCCTGTGATTGCAAACTATGAGGCATCCCGTGATGGCATTGTCAGAAACCGCAGACTGAAGAAGCCAGTTGGTTCTGACAATGGTATGGGGTATTTGAAGTTTAACGCTGGAGGGAAAGTGTATTACAATCATAGATTCGTCTTTGAGGTGTTTAATGGATTGATCAAGGATGGGTTTGTAGTTGATCACATTGATTCCAATCCAAGGAATAATTCTTTGAATAATCTGCAAGCTGTTACACAGAGTGAGAATTCCAAATGAGGAAAGACTGGAAAATTCTTGAAAAATGCGAGACCTGTAAAATCTTTTAATACAACAACTAACAAACAAATTGTATTCCAATCTATGTCCGAAGCCGGTAGATATTTTGATATTTATATAGCCTCAGTACGATATGTTGCAGAGGGAATAACCCGATCTGCAATTTAAAAAGAAAACGGACAAAGAATTCAATTTTCATATGTCTAACTAGATTTCATTTTGTACTATTCTATTGGTATTAAGGGAAATAACTCGTGCGGGTATATGTTACGGCTTATGAAAGAGTTACAGATCTCAATAGTTTTTTTTTGAAACACTGTGTCATCTGATTTCCGATTGGCTGTTATAATTGTCATGATTCTCAGCAGAGATAATTATCTGTTTTTGTAAGAAAACGAATCAAATATGCAGTGTTTACAAACAGTTGTATTCTTTTTTTTTGTGTTTTTTTCAAGTATTGTCTTGCTTAAATGCTGTTAATAATCATTATTAAACATATGAAAGATATAGCAATCACACACCTTTATGTTCGGCTTTCATGTATAACAAGCTTATATACCATATCGTCTGTTATATAATTGGGCTTTAGCGTCGAAGATCATACGTGAACTAATCGTACAACCCACACACTATCGACGGTGTGTGGATACTTTTTGTATCCATACAACCTGGGATTTTATCTGGGCTGTATGATTGGTCATGTAGACCCGCCCATCATCATCATCATCATCATCATCCATTCATTCATTCATTCATCCATTCATTCATTCATTCATTGATTAATACTACACCATTGACGTAATTTATTGTACAACCGCCATGGGTTGCTTGTATATATGTATATAATTACCTTGTGACATCCATTCATCAAACGTATCCTCTTGTAGGTCTAACCCGCTATTTGGCGAATTAGACTTACTCTTAAGGGAATATGTTTCATGACCTCTGGGCCCAGTTAGATGAAAATACACCTGACCGGACCCTATGAGATGTGTTGTCATATATGTATAATCTCTGGGCGCCCTCCGATGAAAATACACCTGAGAGAGTCCTATGAGATGTGCTGTCTTATATATGTAACCTCTGGGTGCCTCCGATGAAAATACACCTGAGGCAACCATATGGGGTTTACAATATATATATTTCTATATTATCACATAATCTCTGGATGTGAGTAAAATATAATAATACACTTTGCCACGGACATGATTCACATATCATTATATATCATTGCATAATATCTCTGGACGTACTAAGATGACCAAGCACCTTAGTACGGACAGGGTTCATTTTTGAAAAAATATATATTTTTTATATTAAAAATATATATAATTATATAAAATGAATTCTGAAAATATCGATAAGATTATATCCGAGATTTCAAAATTGAAAAAACATAAATTATCTGATAATTTAAACCCTGACCAAATTATGTCGGACTTTCAAGATATAGAATACGGTATTACAGCTAACAAATATATGCTGCCAAAGAAGTATGTACTGATAAAAAAAATCCAGAATTCTATTCATGACTCTCTTGCATTCTGTAGTGACGCAAGTGTGTTTGTTCGTTATTTACTATCTTGGAAGGAATATGAAGAGAACTTTGCTGGGATTATGAATTGAAAAAGGAGGTTATTTCGAAGATTAGAAATATATGAGCGTTAATTCAAGAAAATGAAAAAACTTAGTTATCTCTGGTTGTATAACTAACGATTTGACATGTATAGCGCATTAGTAAAATTCTCGCTATAAATACATCACTGCATGGACAGATGTTGCAAATACAATGGAAGGTATGTGCGCTCAACTGTAATCAATACCAGCTTTGATCAATGAACAAGGAAGTAAATTGCCTGTAGTGAAACTGAAAAAAATTTTAATGAGTGTTTTTTTGTTGTTATTTTTGGGTAATTTTTCATTGATGCTTGTCTATGTGAGTCTGGTTAAAACGTAGAAATCATTTGATGATGACAAAATCACTACATCATACATGAAAATCTCTTCAAGATTCAAATTGGAAATTGCTTTATAGTTTCAATAATGGTAAACGAAGCTTTAACAACTAGATTAGCGAGGGAAAGATTAGCGTCAATTAGAAAGTATATACCCGTACGCAATTCCGTACTGGAAAAACTTCAAACTAGACAGAGTCTTCAGACCGATTTTTCTGATGATACGGAACAATTGTTTAGACCAATTACCACTGCAACGAAAGGGGTAATATCAGCCACTGAGCGAGCTATATACGGAGATGTCCCAAAGGAAGGATCAAGAAAAGAAGATACTGTACTTCCTGTACTTGAAAAAATAGCAGCAAGATCTAAACAAACTAAAGAATCTTTAAGAACACTTCCTGGTGATATAATAACTGCTGCAAGACAACAAGAACAACAAGAACAACTAGGCGATATTGATATTAAACCCCAGCTGCCTGAACCCAAAGCACCACTTGCAGAAGATTTTTCACACTGATTGGATCACGAGAAGAAGAAAAAATTGAACTACCAGGCGATATTCCTATTATCCCACCACAAGAAGAGGATGGATGAGTTACATTCAATGACAAATTTCGTCCGGGTAAATTCGATGAATTAAAGTCAAAAATTTAATTCTATGGAAGAATTAGCTAATTTCGTCGTTAGGAGTTTTTATCAGAGAAAAAATTATATCAGCGATGACTATAATCTACCTGATAGAAAAAATTGGTATAATGGATTATATCGTATAATGGCAGATGTATCTCAGGCATCGAAGAAAGATTCTATGTATAGGGAATATATGGCAGCAATAGAAAACGCTGAATCATCTCCAACATTACAATCGAATACAGGATTTCTTAGATTACCAGAGCAATCAAAACTTTTTGATATAACACAATCCTCTTCACAAGGCACAACTGGTACAACTAAAAAAGTAAAAGGAATGGGATTTTCTCAGAGCGGCCCAAGTGGGGTATCAGGTAGTGGTCTAGTTAGTTGTCCTGGTAATGTTCTTGGTGATATAGCACGATTAGAAGTACGCATCGGAGAGAAACGAGCTGGAAATAACTCACCGGAAATAATTAATGAAGCAGCTGATATCTGTAGGCGGTTATTTCAAGGCGGCGTCATGGATATTCATATATATCGAGAGATCATTGACGAGTTAGTGGACGGTTATCACAGCGATTAACGTAGCATCGACGATATGATATCGTCGACAAGCCTCATTGTACAAAAAGCCAATGGGACATTATAATACCGTAATCCATATAATTTATCAAATCGGCTATAAAAACGTCAGATATATAATAATCTATATAATCAACCCAATTATAAATTTTTCTTTTATACGAATTCTTGTCAAAGTATCCACTATAAATTACTAAACTTAATAAATCATCCGTGAACGCTTTTTTGTCTCCGGACATATAATAAAATTTGCATGTAAGCTCCCTCTTGAAGGTTTTTTCGAATTTTAACAAAATATCATTGTATGCTAGTTCTTTAATATTATTATCACCTATTAATACAAATAAACCTGATTGTGCATAGTATTTAGTATGTGGGTTATAACCAATAAATCCCCATTGTACCGTGTTATAATATCATTTGAATTACTAGTAATTAAATAAGAATGATCATACACTACAACCATGATAAACCAACCAGCGTCTATGTAGTAAACTCACGATTTCCAGTTTATAGAGTGTATTATGGTGATGGTCTCGGTGATACAATTGCAGGGTTATTTGCAAGAATGGCTCCAAAAGTGGCACCGCTAGCAAAACAATTATCAATGAAAGCCATTGATGTTATTCATGATAAGATAGCGCTGTTGGAGATCTTGCCGGGAAAGCATTTTCCGCCGCGAAGGATAAACTAATAGCACTAGTTCGGCGGTGAAGGAAACCACCAGCGTCATCAGTGACGAAGTCACCAGGACCACTACCATCTACAGCGGCGATGCCTGCAAGTGTTAGTAAAATAATAAATAAAATAATAAATAACACAGTAGATCAGAAACTGGCGTCATTGGTAACCAACGACCAAAGCAACATCGCAAATATGATAGCGGGAAGTGGCTTAAAAAAAAACACAACGTGGTCATCAACGATCACAACCATGATTTAGACTTTGATAAATCAAAGTGAATATATAATAAAATGTTCAAATGGACATCTGATCCAGCGTTTGATATGGATGCCCCAGTGCGTAAAGATGATTCTGTACGTGATTATCAATACTATGTCTACAACCGAATAGTCGAACAAGAATTGAACTTCAAGTTCATGATACCAGTAAATACTTTCTACCATGTGAAGCATTTATCAAAGTAGAAGGAGAATTTGTAACAAATGTTGACGCTAATACACCATATCCAGAGAATACCCAAGTCGGATTTGTCAATAATGGTATCATGGCGTTATTCGAGAGTGCAAGATATCTCATCGATGGAAAAGAGATTGAGTCGATTGACTGTGATGTTGATGTTGCCACAACAATAATCGGGTTAGCAAGATATTCCGATGATTATACAAGATCGGCAGGCCCTTCTATGATGTTTGCAAAGGATGGTAAAAATACCGCTGGAGGAAATCAATTTATTGTAAGACGACCAAAGGTAGGCAATGCTTATGATGCTGCTAATGCTGATATTGAGGATATGATTATAAAAAATGAGCCTAATTTCAACTTAGGAGCTGCAACACGTATGTCAATGTTGGGAGGAGCGCGTAGATCATTCTCATGCGCAATTCCACTACATCATATATTTGGATTCTGCAGAAATGTTCGAAAAGTTATTTATGGAGCAAAGCATGCAGTAGCACTCGTGTGAAAGGGTACTGACGATGATGCAATTTGGAGAATTTCAGCAGATCCAGCACATCCAGATGCTGATGCCGGTAAGGTCGTTTTAACAAAAGTATCACTGTGGATGCCAGTGTTGACTCAATCAATCACCGCAGAAAAGCAATTACTATCATTTATGGACCAAGGAAGAAAATCACTGATAAGTTGGTTAACAACAACAACAGATACTATTCAATCAGCTGTTAATGGTACATTTACATGGAAATTGGCATCGAAACAAGGCGTTTCAGCCCCACGTCATATATTTATTGCGTTACAGGATAATGCGTGAGTTGGTTCACAATTACGCAGCCATATGATATTTGATCAACTTGGTATTAGTAACGTCTCACTGAGAATAAACGGCCAGCAAGAACCATCTGAGGATATACAACTTACGGTGAAAACCATATTGCCCGCGTGTATCACAGATTGTTGTCATATATGACGCATGATCAAAATGTTGATACTGGTTTACAAATATCACAGTTGGATTTTAAGAATTTATATCCGATCTACTACTTTTCGTTGGAACATCTTGATTCAACAAGACAGTCAGTCGTTGATATACACTTTAGAGCTAATGTAAACCGCGGTATTATTTGTCCTGATGCTATTCTCAACTACAGAGCGGTTGCTGTCATTCTCAGCAATAAATCAATGCTACTCGAAGGTGTTGGTGGGCGAATGAGAGTAATTGATGCACCAGTGGAAAATCTATGATTTTCAAAAACATGTAACAATTAGATCAATCTGTTATTGTATAATGTTGTATAATCATATCAGTGTTTCATTAACTCCTGGTCAAATTAAAAAATTACAATCAGAATCAGCTAAAATAAAATGCGGAACTGCAATAACGCTAAAGCCCAATCAGATGACTGGCAGTCAGAATTAATTGTCGCTGATGACTCAAGTAAAACACTTCAATGATGCGCTCAAAAATAGAAAAGGTGTTCAGGTTACTTTCTCAGCGGCTGCGATCAAAAACATGATAAAATCAGGCGGTATATTCCCGTTGTTAGCTGCGTTACCAGCGTTGATTGCGGCAGTGGCCCCAGCGGTGGCTAAAACGGCAGTGTTAGGGGCCATTGGTACCGTGGCAGGAATGGCACTAAAGAAAGCAACTGGGAAGGGATATAAAAGAAAGAAGGGAAAGGGTCTAAGACTACCAGGAATGGTACAGCGGGAAAGGTCTGAGAATCCCAGGAACAGTTTACTAGTTGAGGAATCTTTGACTCCTATGTCCAATTTTGATTTACTCGATGCTGCTAAAAAATTGGCCATAAAAACTTCAGAGGTGTCTTTATGAAAGATCAGTTGCCGGCACAACCAAACAACGCTAAAACCAGTATTATTAATCTCGATAATTAAACAGCACCAGATCCGGAAACCACTGCCTTGCATACGCGATTGATCCACGTGTAATCGTTTATTTCGATTCATATGGATTAGCGCCGCCTAAAGAATTCATGCGTTATATAAACCGCTTAAAAACTCCTCGTTGGTATTCCACGCTACCAACACAACAAATGGACCTACCAATATGTGGCAGTGAAGTATTAAATGTCCTTGATGCTATTTCAACATCTGGAAAACCACATGTTGTCGTAAATGAATACACGAGTAATCGCTGGAAATCGAAGAGATTTTAGAGAAATAATTAGTTTTACAATAACATGATTGATATTTGGGGGAGATTTTTATCAGAATTGAAGAAACCAACCGAAGAAATATCTGCAACCGGTGATATAAAAAAAATAATCGAAGATGAAATGTCTGAGATGTTGAACTTAGCAAGTGTTGATCCCAATGAAATAGTTGTATTTCAAGATCGTCAGGGTAAATTGAAAACTAGTAATGTTTCCCTGGATGATATTTTAGTTAAACAACGCAACGCAGTAGAAGATACTATCGCGCTGTTTTCTGATCAGGATAAACTCAAGCCTGGCATACTTGTTTCGACGATTACAGATAAATTAAGATCTCTCGATGGAAAACAATTAAATTTAGAACAATCTATTATAAAATTTTTTGCCGATCCACCAGTAACATCACCAAAACTTTCATCAATAAAAACCGCCATGGACGATTTAATACAGCTTGATAACGAACATGAAAATCATGTAAAACAATTTACTGCGTTTCGAAGAAACGTCATCGTGCCTTTATTTGGAACTCCGCCGACCGTTGCAACATCACTCGCGGATATTAAAAAAATCTCTTGATGAAATAGCTGCGATTAATCGGAAAATAGAAACTATCAACACCGATATTAAAACGACCAATGATATTATCAAGGATGATATGCCAAAGATGATAAAAATACTTGAAAAAACAAATATTCCTCATGAGAGAACCAATAACGTAGTATACACGATTCAACATGGATCATTTGCGTGGACACCATCCACTAACGCTAAGTATCACTGCAACCGTCAAAGGTATTTATCGATTAACACTAGTGACGCCATCTCAATTTAATATTTCATCAACAAGTTCATCTGGGCTCAATAATAAGATATCAACGATCATTGACAAGAATACAACTGAACAATTCACGATAACATCCACTGATAAAAATTTGGCTAGGGTTTCAACAACATGGTATGTGGAATTTGTAGCGGATTTAAGTAAATAATTAAATCGCTAGCGGTTTCAATTGAAATCTATTATAATAAATAAAATGTCATCACCGACGATACCTTCGGTATCTCAATATTGCTATGATCAAGTCAGAGAGTTTCAAACTAAACTCAAAACACTCACTGAGGAGTATCAAACAAAAATATAAAAAATACTGATGAAGAATCACCGCAGTTGATGTTACCGTGTACTCTGTGGGCGGTGTAATAACCGGAGCTGGTATTATACTTTCCTCGGTGACAATGATTGCTCCGATAGCTGTTCCAATTTGTATATCAGTGGCGACAACAATTGCGGGAATTATTTCAATAATAACAAAAAAAATATCATCATGCAGCCAGCTTAAACTGCAAGATTACATAGTTAAATTTCATATTGTGTCAACCGCATACTCCCAATTGTCCTCGTTGATATCGTCATCACTCGATAACACATTTATAACCGATAGTGAGTTTTCAGCAATGGTTCAATTATATGATTCCGCGATATCGAAATTAGAGCAGGATAATAATAATAACAATGACAACACCGCAAGAACTACTTCAACGAATAGTAAAAAATACCGAACCGATTCAACAAATAACGGAAAATACCACACCGGTGAAAACCAGCATGATCTCAATAACATCAACCAATCCTGAATTCAGTGTAAATTCCCTATTCCGATTTCCGTGAAGGAGATCGCGCTAGCAAAACTATGAGTGTATCACAGTTGGCCTAATATTAGGTCAGCACCATTTGGCGGTCAACAACCGAATAATTCCTTGGTGTTTGCGAGTAAAAAATCACAAAGACGGAACTCCAGACTGTCACCTTGTTTCGCTACCATCAGGGTTGTACCAAATCGAACAAATCAATGCTGAATTACAACATAGAATAAAATCCATTACTGGAAAAGAATCGAAAATCACTATAAAGGTTCACGAGCCAACACTATCATCCACCATCGAGATAAACTCACCAAGTTATGTCGTAGATATCTATCAGAGTTCTATAAGAACTATACTGGGATGGCCTGAAATCCCACCTCGACAGGAACTAGTTAATCCTGAACCACAAAAATTAGATTATATGCAATGAATAATGATTTTTCACTGTTGTTAATATCCCTTAAATCCGGCACTCTCACCCGAGATGAATTTATCAGTGTCATAGAAACATGTAACAAAATCATCAATGACATGGAAACATTTCATTTGCAAATTATTTAAGAGATATTAGGTGACAGTAGTCCTAAAACGAGAACGGAGTTTGCGATAGTGTATAATATATGCATAGAAGATATTCCCATGCTCAAACTACATGGATATAATATCTCAGAACTACAAAAATCTCTCAATGATGCCATCAATGCAGGTTTCAAAAAAATCCATGACGCATGGAAAAAAACAGCACCACAACCACAAACAACAATTCTCAAATATAATAATGACCCAGACGGAGGTGGGCTGCATATCGCACCACTCAGCGTCAATATATCCTCGGTGATTGCATTGAATTTAGTATGTGATGTTATTGAAGGAAGCTATCAAATAAATCTCGAGCGATCAAATCAAGCTCAGCAGGGATATATTTTATATTCATTTGCACCAACAGCTCCTCCAGGGTTTCTAATTATTGAAGACCCAACCAATCCAGTCTATATGCGATGTCATAATAATTCATTAATGAGAATTAATTTCAGACTCACTGACCAGTCTAATAATCTAATTGATTTACGAGGTGAGGTTTTACAAATTAGTCTGTTTGTGAAATCCTAAATGATTTTCATTGTTAACCCCATAGCAGCAGAGGGGGCACGACAACAACATTGGCATCTTCAAGGAAGCATTGGTTAGCCTCTTCGACGCTTTTTTTTATACGATTTACGAACAAGCCTCAGTTTGCCGAATCGATGCCTCTACAAAGTTGTCTGATTCGCCCCCTCTGCTGCTTGCCTTCATCCCAATGTTTATTTGTATCAAAACAATATGATTGAATCATATCTTTCAAAGTCTGATGGAATATTTCTAATGCCCCTTGGCTCTCAGGGTGATAAGCAGAAGATTTTAATTGCTGAATGCCCAATTCATACATAACTTGTTGGAAAATTCCAGACATGAAGTTTGAACCTTGATCAGACTGAACAGATTTGGGAAGGCCATACTGAGTAAAAAACTTTATCAAAGCTTTTACTATTGTTTTAGATTTTATATTCCTCAACGGAATTGCCTCTGGAAACCTTGTTGACACACACATAATGGTCAACAGGTATTGGTTACCTGACTTGGTCTTGGGTAAGGTACCTACACAATCTACCATAATTCTACTAAATGGTTCGTCAAAGGCAGGAATAGATTGTAGATGAGCCTTAGGTATCTTCTGATTGGGTTTTCCTACCATTTGACAAGTATGACAAGATCTACAGTATTTGGCAACATCACTTTTGATTTTCGGCCAATAAAAGCGAGTCAAGATCTTGTGATAACTTTTATTAATCCCTAAATGACCAGCCAAAGGAGTTTCATGAGCCAAATTAAGTATTTCCTGTCTGTAAGGTTTTGGAACTACTATTTGATAGTTCACTGACCACTCATCACCAGCAGGTACCTCTGGAGGTCTCCATTTTTTCATAAGAATTCCATTTTTAATGAAATAACAGACAGGAACTTCAGTGGCTTCAGTCTCTCTTATGGCCCTTTGAAACAAACAGGAGATCTCAGGATCTTTTTCCTGTTCGACGACAAGTGACTTTCGTTTATCACCCTGATTAGAATAAAGAGAATGAGTTGTTAAAAGAGGATCACTATGATCAATACCTTCTAATTGATCCAAACAAGGAGTAAAAGTGACCTCATCAAAAGCCTGACCTATACACGTATCAGCTAAAGGAATACTGGCTTCATTAACATCATTCTCAATAGCTTTCTTTGCCATAGCCCTGGTAACTGCACAAGCTTGGAATATATAAGGGAATTCTTTTTCAATTGGATCAACTTTCTGATCCAAATCAGGCTTGTTAGTTACAAGTGGATTAACCACAACCTTGTCTCCAGTTAAGTCATTGCCTAGCAATAAATGAATGCCCTCAATGGGTAAAACCGAGACTGTTCTGACTGTCACAGGTCCTGACACTAAGTCTGATGACAAATTTACACAATGCATTTTTAAGTCTGATGACAAATTTACACAATGCATTTTTGACATTAACAAAGCCACACTCTACTCTCTGAATAAGAACACTTTCATTAGAAGAAGACTTCTCAGAAAAAGGCAAAGTACCTGACAAAAAAAGACTCTGAGAAGCTCTTGTGTCCCTTAAAATTTTAATAGGGGTGGGATTGGCTGAATCACCCAAGAGTAATATAGAATCCTTCAATATGAATGGTTCATAATTCTCCATAATAAAATCAGACTGGCATTTATTAGACCTAACAAATGTATTGCTTTCAATACATGACCGTGACCTTGACCTCTTAGAAATAAGAGCATTTGGAAAAGGTCTGTCTTGATTCTGATGGCTATTTTTCAATTTGTAGCAATCAGAAATAATGTGTTCTTTTTTCTTGCACAAGGTACACGTCAGAAGAGACAAGGATCTAGAATCAAGCTTCTCTGAAGTTTGATTTTTAAAAGCTGTGCTAGTTTGAGTTTTTAAAGGGCTGGTATTAGGCTAAAATACTTTTCTGCCAGAAGACTATTGAGTAGAAGTCTTGTTAACAAAATTAACTTTATGTGTCAAAGAATATTCGTCAGCAGCTTGAGCAGCATTCTCGAAGGTTTCAATCCTATGCTCATCGAGATAAGTTTTAATGTCACTATGGACACAGTTTTTGAACTCTTCAATTAATATCATTTGTTTGAGATTTTGATAATCTTGTTAAACTTTCTTGGCTAAGCACCATCTATCAAACAACTGCTCTTTTTCTCTAGCAAATTTGACATGAGTTTGTCCAGCTTCTTTTTCTGTAATTTCTGAATTTTTGCCGATAAGCTTCAGGGACTAACTCATAACCCCTTAGAATGCATTCTTTAACCACATCATAGTCACCACTTTGGTGAACAGACAGTGAAGTGTAAATCTCAATAGCCTTACCAGTGAGTACACATTGCAATAACTGAGTCAATGCTCCATTGGCCACTTTAAATTTTCTACAACTTTTTCAAAATGAATAAAGTATTTGTCTACTTCTTTTTCTCTGAAAAGGGGGCACTAATCTAATATTCCTTGCTAAATCAAAACTTAAATTTGGATTTGAATTATGAAGGTGTTTTTCACTTGCCAGCTCAATTTCTTTCATTCTACATTGATATTCCCTTTCTTCCCTCTCTTTGTCATATTGTAATTGTCTTTCTCTCTCTCTCTCTCTCTCTCTCTCTCTCTCTCTCTCTCTCTCTCTCTCTCTCTCTCATATTGTAATTGTCTTTCTTTTTCCCTTTCCTCTCTCTCTCTCTCTCCCTTTCCTGAAATTCCAGATTCTTCAACTCTAATTCCATCTTGAATTTTAATTGTAATTTCTTCATTTTTATATCAGAGTCTGATGCAGACTTACTGACCGAAATCAAAGCACTTTTTTCCAAAACATTCTTTTCTACCAAATATTGGACCAAAATCTTTTTGATATCTTGTTTCGTTAAAGAAGCCTTGACTTCAGAAAGATCATATTTCTGGCAAGTTGAATCAATGCATCTTTTTTGAAAAGATCTAATTGCTCCTGAGTAGGATTAGAAAGAAATATTTCTACTTTAGATGTCATTTTATTACAAGCCTGTCAATCTCACTAAAGATTTAAAAAATTTCCAAAAAACTAAGGGAATTCAAATTTAAAACAAAAGTTTTCTGAAAAAATTTCTAGCCAAATTCCAATTTCGGACGAGACCACCAATTTCTATGTTATGTGCTTAGGCTCGAATAAACAGTAACATAGATAGAGTGAAAATAACAAGCTTGTAAAACTTAATAAACAATTTATTGAGTACAAATATTTTTCAGAAAAGAAAAATAAACTTACGGTTTTAAGAATCAATTCCAAAATTAATCCAAAATAATTCAAAATATTATCCACTAGAGAAATTGCAAAAGCCCAGGTAAAAAAATGTCCAAATGATTCTAAGTTCGAATCCCAGTGAAGTATCCAATATGGAAGACGATGTCACTTGATGAAGTCAGTTCTTGATAATAAAAGTCTATGAGCACAACTCTTTTCCAGATAAATAACAAAATAATTCCACTTGAATCCAAACGAACTGACATAATTTCCAGTACAAGGTAATTTAAAATAACTCAAAATAACACAACTTAATATTCTAACAGCCCAATTTTCTACTTAATAGCTCGCTCCAAAACATAATTTATATAGCTGTTTTTACGTAAACAAGGAAGGGGTCACAATCTTCTAGAATCTCTCAGAACAATTTTACGTACAAGAAATCACGTAAACAGCGTATGACCCAACTAAAATAGGAAGATGTTTATACAAAACTCCATTTTGTCCTTGGAACCAACCAATCATTTTAAAAGCTTGTTTACAACTCTGAAACCAGGTCAGAAATGAGGTCAACACCTGGTGTTTACTCTGTAAAGTACAGGTCACCCCCTCCCCTTTTCAGTGAACGAATCTCAAAACTTAAAATGCCAAATTTAAATCTAACAAACAAACAATAAAAATAAATAGAAATGACTCATATCAAAAAATACGTAACACCATGTTAATTAAGGCTGTGGTGGAATAGGTTTGTGACAATTGAAAACAAACTGATCTTTGTCCTAATATTTCTAATTGGCACATGAGCTGAGTAGAAGTTCAGTATGCCAAATAAATGATGCTTTGTTTTGTTTGACATACTAGCATCCTACTGTTCATCTGGCAAGTGACTAAAGTTTAGTTGGTTCATTATCATCAACTTCAGAAGGCATGTGGGTCACTGCATTCAATGTCTCCATGTATGAATTTATTTTTAAAAAATTCAGATTTTGCAATTCCAGATATGACAGTTGCTTGCAGAATACTGGCAGTACAACAGAATAAGCTCTAGCATACGTGCAACATTTTTTCACCAGATTTAGATCAAATCTTGTCAAACAAAGAATTAATACTGTTCATATGGCAAGTGACTAAATTATAAGTGATGACATTTATGTCATCAGTTCCAATAGGCATATGAGTCAGTGCGTCCAACGTATGAATTTATAAAAACTGTGATGTTATCACTCCACTTTTTTTTCTAACTACCTTTCCTTCTACCATCTTGGATACTACCCTGCTTTACTGTTGTGGATAGACTGTTGGCTCAAGTGACATAGCCAAACCATTTCAGCTTTCTCTTTTTGACAGTGGTGAGGAGGTCTTCATAATGACCAACTTTGTGCCTGATGGTGTTTGCACTTCTTTATTTGTGATGTGGTCCATGTAAGAGATGCCAAGGATGGTTCTGTAGCATCTCATTTCAAGTGCCTGGATTCTGCTGTCAAGGTTCAGGCATTACATGAATACAGAAAGATTGAGATGACTATTAGTAGTGCTCTCAATACTCTGATTTTAGTTTTCAGGCAGATATTCTGCTTTGACATCGCTGCTGTTGTTTGTGCTGCTCGTGACAAAATTTCTGCTCTTGATCCCTCTTCCATGATTATGGAACCAAGATATTTGAATTGGCCCACTGTTTCCAGTTCTTGTCCACTGACTTTAATCTTGGTTGAGATTTGTTTGGCACTATTTGTCATCAGCTTTGTCTTCTCTGCACTTATCTCCATGTCAGATCTGGAAGATATTTCATCCAGGTTCTTCACTAACATGGCAAGCTCATCTTCACTGCCTGCCAGCCCATCAATGTCGTCTGCAAAGTGGAGTTTGTTGATGTTACGCCCTCCAATGCTGATTGTCCCACAGTGGTTTTCCAGGGCTTCGCTCATGATGCGCTCTAAGTAGATGTTAAAAAGTGTGGGTAACAGGAGACAGCCTTCACGTACTCCAACTGTTGTCTTGAACCAGTCCCCCAAAGAACCTTGAGCAGTTAATGCACTGGTAGTCTTGGCGTACAGCTGCTTGATGGTGTTGGTCAACTTTTGACCCTTGTTGTACTTCTTTATTGTGTCCCACAATGCCTCATGCCACACTCTGTCAAAAGCCTTTTTGACTTCTATGACACATGATAGATGTCTTGTTGATGTTGAGAGTACGTTTCACACAGAACCCAAAGATTAAATATTTGTTCTTTTGTGCTTCTTCCACTCCGGAACCCTGCCTGTTCTTCAGCGATTATTTCTTCTGCTTGTTGGTTCGGTCTGTTCAAGATGGTCATCAGCATCACCTTACTAGCATGGCTGATCAAACTGATAGTTCTGTAATTTTGGCACAGCTGGAGATTGCCTTTTTTGAGGAGTGTTATAATCAGTGACTGGGTCCACTGTGTTGGCCATTCACCTGTCTGCCAGATCTTGTTGCAGATTTTTGTTAGTAGCTCTAGCATTGATTCCCCACCATTCTTGATAAGTTCAGCTGGGATGTTGTTTACTTCAGCTGCCTTCCCATTTTTCAGTGATCTTATTGCTGACTCCACCTGTTCTTTGAGAATGGGGAAATCATCAACATTTGTGGAGTTTGGAACTTCAAGTGCCTCTGGATCTCCTGTGGATGGATGGTTGTAGAGTTCTTTACAATACTCAGTCCATCTTTCTGGAATGTCACTTGCTTCTGTGAGTCATGTTCCATTAGGGCATAGGGCTAGACATAGTATGACAAGGATTTGAGTACAGTATAATGGACATGAATTATATATATAGAGACAGTTTCATTGTGTCATTATTGTTTATCCAGAAATGCACTCAGACGATAAACAGCAGGTTTCACACAGTGTGTGGGAAGATATTCCGGAGCAAGAGCTCTATTTATGTCAGACAATAGAGAGGATGGAGTTTTAGTTTCAAGGCTGTCATTGGGGAGATGTACATGGTGTTACTGGCTTTGAAATGACATCATTCACCATTACTACCGCACATGAATCCAAAGTCTAGTTAATGATGATAAAGTTATCATCTTTCCAGCTGCCAACAAATATCAGGTAAATTAACAATATGTTGTCTGGATGTATCTGTGACACAGGGAATGCTAAGGATTTCTTTTCTGAGAGCCAAATACCCAAGGGTTGATATTTAGCAGATGAGCAGAAACATGAACATATTTGAAATTTGCATATCAGTTAGATGGTTACAAAGAGAGTTTTATAATAATATAAAAAAATTTTCTTGATTGCACTGGTAATTCTTGAGGACTTTGCCAGTACATGTAAATGGCAAAATTGGAGGTTTTTGATGACAAACATTTCTCTATTTATTTCTGTCTTTTTTTATATATATATAAATGAAAACAATTATAATTTTTCTCAGCTGTCTTATTCCACTGTTAAGACATCCTTTGTTTTTTAATAAACCGCCATCATATGATCGCCAGTCAACCCACTTACACTATGATGGACCCTCATTAATTGCATTAAATGACCACACCTTGGCTCTTCATACTACATTGTGCTGAAGAATAAATGAACTGGGACTACATTCATCATTACTCAAATGTAAACGGAAGCGAAATAAGAAACATTTCAAAGCTGGCTGACATAGAACAGGAAGAATTCATCTTAAATCGTCAACCGTTATCTCAGAGATACCACAACATATTGCATTATTCAACGCCCAATCAGTAGAATCACCGGAAAAGTGCACAGAAATAGTTAATTTTATCACTGACCAGGATATCAACGTCTTCTTCCTGACAGAAATATGGCTAAAAACATCATGTGATGAGCCCAAGTGCGTGGATTTAAACCCTCGGCTTACTTCATCAAATCGTTCCCCCACAACTCTCACGGAGGTAGAATTGCTGTCATCATAAATAATTCTATGATAAAATGCCTTAAGTACAACACAACCTTCAATTTCTGCCATACATCATTTGAACTAGATTGAACAATCACACTGGAACAAAGGTCCATCCATTTTTTCTGTCTCTACCGCCCTCCTCCTAGTAGAAAAAACAAGCTGACTGAATCTCTCTTTTTGTTGCAGTTTCCGAATCTTTTGGAGTATGGAAATTCGATAGGTGGCAACCTAATTATTCTTGGAAATTTCAACTTTCACTTTGACTGTCCTGGAAACCCATACACGTCAAAACTTCTAGATTCCATTCATGTTTTCAACCTTAAATAGTCAGCTAACCAACCCACCCATAAACTTGGTCACATTTTAGACTGGTTTCTTCATAGAGCTGATGATAATATTCTGCAATCCACCCTTGTATCCCACAAACTTGCATCAGATCACCTCTGCATTTTATGCCATCTCGACTTATCAGTCCCTAACCCTCCACCTTTATTTGCTACTAAGAGAAACCTCCGTATGATAAATAGAATCAAATTAATGCATGACATCCAAGAAAACCTCACAACTTACTTACATCCAACAGCAGAACAATTCGATAGCTGCTTGCATTCATTGCTTGAAAAACATGCCCCAGCCACCAAATGCAGAGCATCAATAAAAAAAAAAAAAATAGTCTTCTCCATGGTATAGCAGTGTTAGGGACCAGCTTCACACTGCTAAAAGACATTGCCGTAAAGCAGAGAGAATTTGGCTTTCCATCAGACTCACTATTCATAAACAAATCTATGAAGCCGCTAAGAAGAACGTCACAAACGTAGTCAATTTAGCCAAATTATCCCACTACAGTACTAAGATCACGGAGAGTTCCAGCTGCAAAGAGCTAACAAACCAATGTCAAGGAACAAATGTACACCACTTCCAACTACCTTCTTTTCTCCAGTAGACATTCCAGACCTACCGTATTTTCGCGCATATAAGACGCACCCAATTATAAGACGCACCCGTATATAAGACGCGGGTTTTGCCGATTTGTGTAAAAATATTTTACATAAGACGCACCCATATATAAGACGCGGGTTTTGACGATTTGTGTAAACAAAAATTACATAAGATGCACGCGGCCTAGCCATCTGCCGCACTGAGCAATTTATATCCAGTGGTTTCCTTTAAAATTTGTCCAGTGTTTCATTACCCATCGGATGTAAACAAGGCTTCATTACCATTTTTAGTTTAGATCAAAGAATTGTCTGAGGCAGGACCGCAACGGTTATCGTTTATTCTTATCTGCTGCCAGGCCAATAGCGGATGGGTTGAGTACCAGGTATCTAGATTCTACAACAATAAACGCCAGATGTAAAGGCGGCTTCATTGATTTGCTAGGCCCAGTCTTCAGCGAGTGCGATTAGTACCGTACAATAATCAGGGATATTCCTGGCTTTTAAAAATCTGTCGCCAAAAAAATCGCCAACCTCATTATTTTGTCGTCTAATTTTTCACATCTATACATGCTGATTCTCGTTAAATTCTCGAGAGATGAGATGCAGAGTTTATTTCTGATGTCAGCATCCCGCATCACCGTTTGTTGTTTGAAAATTGATGCTGATTATGAAACGTTTGCCATATTTTGCCCACCACCTATCGAGTGGCTATTGCGGTCAGCTGACCACCCGCCACGTGATAAAAATTCCGAGCAAATTACAAAGTTCGCCAAAATCTCCATTAAATGCTCTATTGCTTCCAAAATCCCAAAAGAATGATCACTGAATGCTGTATAAATTTTCTCAACAAGCAAAATAGGATCTCCATTCCCACAAATGAAACTTACACGAGTCAACATCTGGCAATATTGGACCATATATATAAGCATAAATTCAAACCCAATTTATGGATTCTTTCACTCCTGTATTTTGAGAAATAAATAATTATTTTTAATTATGCAAAACTTGTTTATTTGTTGTTTGCTATTTCTTCTCGAGGAGTTTAAGTCTCTGTAACCGTAACATGGGATTGATGGCAAAAGGAAAAGATCAATGAGTAAAATGCACAAATATTATTTACACCGCCTGGATTCATGTTTGGTGACACACTCATTCTTCAAAATATCACAGCCAGTTGTAAATGAATTGACGAACTTTGCCTTGATACATACATCACAGAACATCTGTTTTAACTTTTTATCATATCTCAGCCACGGACTTCCAAGTTTCCAACTGTCTAGAAATTTTTGGGAATTTTTGCCCTGTTCATCATTACCGGTATGTGGTGTTGCACTTGAAGCACTACATGTAGATGATGTTGGACTGCAAGGTTTATCATCGGATTCAATGACTGTATTGTCTGATGAATTTGCACTAAATCCAAACGCCGTTAATTCTGTTAACTTAGGAGGAGATGATGAACACGCAACGTCTAACTTCCGTTTGCTCATGATAATGTTGCACTGGTGACAGATATAATTGTGATTGAGATTTTTACCATTTGCTTTGTATGTATACACAGTAGTCGGTACTTCAAAGGTTATCAGTTTTCAACGAAGGTTCAGCAAAACTGTTGTATTGGTATATGTAAAAAAAAAAAAAAGAGAAGGATTAGCGATTCAGTTAATTTTATCTGTTCTATTTGCCTCTTCAGACGTCGGTCAGTTGTAGGTATAGTACGGTAGCATGATTGACTGTATCACAGCATACAGTACTCGGCCCAGATGTCAGCATAAGCAGATTATGATGTAACAATGCTCTGCTAAGATGGGGTTGTTGATACAAACAAAGGATCATTTGTGTACAGATTGATTCCAATGCATTGCTTAATCAAGTTTGTAGCTTCCTTTCGTTCTCCCTTTTAATTTATCCAGTCCAAATCCATGATTGTTTGTACAAATTAAATAACCAAAAAGTCTGTCGCCAAAAAAATCGCCAGATGGGACATTTTTGTCGCCAATAAGGGAAAAAATCGCAGTTTGCGACATTGGCGAAGCCCAGCTCCTGCATTGGATTGGTACACGTGGTAATTACTGAACACTTACCCAACTGTTTTTACAACTAGGAATGAAAATCGTGAAACGTAAATATCGACCGCAAAAATCATCCTTCAATATCACACACTGTACCGTTCGTTCGTGTTAAAAAAAATACTTACCTTATTTTCGCGCATATATCCGTATATAAGACGCGGGTTTTGACGATTTGTGTAAAAATATTTTACATAAGACGCACCCATATATAAGACGCATCATGGGTGCGTGGTGTGTAAAATGTTGTATAAGACGCATCTTATATACGCGAAAATACGGGAGTTACAAATTTTTTCCATAACAAAGTAAAAACCTATAGATATTCGCTTGACAACTCAATTTCAATTGACTCGTCAAATAAAACTTACACGAGTCAACACCTGGCAATATTGGACCGTATATATTAGCATAAGTTAGCACCCAATATATTCTTTCACTCCTGTATTTTGAGAAATAAATAATTATTTTTAATTATGCAAAACTTGTTTATTTGTTGTTTGCTATTTCTTCTCGAGGAGTTTAAGTCTCTGTAACCGTAACATGGGATTGATGGCAAAAGGAAAAGATCAATGAGTAAAATGCACAAATATTATTTACACCGCCTGGATTCATGTTTGGTGACACACTCATTCTTCAAAATATCACAGACAGTTGTAAATGAATTGACGAACTTTGCCTCGATACATACATCACAGAACATCTGTTTTAACTTTTTATCATATCTCAGCCACGGACGTCCAAGTTTCCAACTGTCTAGAAATTTTTGGGAATTTTTGCCCTGTTCATCATTATGTGGTGTTGCACTTGAAGCACTACATGTAGATGATGTTGGACTGCAAGGTTTATCATCGGATTCAGTGACTGTATTGTCTGATGAATTTGCACTAAATCCAAACGCCGTTAATTCTGTTAACTTAGGAGGAGATGATGAACACGCAACATCTAACTTCCGTTTGCTCATGATAATGTTGCACTGGTGACAGATATAATTGTGATTGAGATTTTTACCATTTGCTTTGTATGTATACACAGTAGTCGGTACTTCAAAGGTTATCAGTTTTCAACGAAGGTTCAGCAAAACTGTTGTATTGGTATATGTAAAAAAAAAAAAAGAGAAGGATTAGCGATTCAGTTAATTTTATCTGTTCTATTTGCGTCTTCAGACGTCGGTCAGTTGTAGGTATAGTACGGTAGCATGATTGACTGTATCACAGCATACAGTACTCGGCCCAGATGTCAGCATAAGCAGATTATGATGTAACAATGCTCTGCTAAGATGGGGTTGTTGATACAAACAAAGGATCATTTGTGTACAGATTGATTCCAATGCATTGCTTAGTCAAGTTTGTAGCTTCCTTTCGTTCTCCCTTTTAATTTATCCAGTCCAAATCCATGATTGTTTGTACAAATTAAATAACCAAAAAGTCTGTCGCCAAAAAAATCGCCAGATGGGACATTTTTGTCGCCAATAAGGGAAAAAATCGCAGTTTGCGACATTGGCGAAGCCCAGCTCCTGCATTGGATTGGTACATGTGGTAATTACTGAACACTTACCCAACTGTTTTTACAACTAGGAATGAAAATCGTGAAACGTAAATATCGACCACAAAAATCGTCCTTCAATATCACACACTGTACTGTTCGTTTGTGTTAAAAAAAATACTTACCTTATTTTCGCGCATATATCCATATATAAGACGCGGGTTTTGACGATTTGTGTAAAAATATTTTACATAAGACGCACCCATATATAAGACGCATCATGGGTGCGTGGTGTGTAAAATGTTGTGTAAGACGCATCTTATATACGCGAAAATACGGGAGTTACAAATTTTTTCCATAACAAAGTAAAAACCATTAGATATTCGCTTGACAACTCAATTTCAATTGACTCGTCACCATACAGCTATGATACAGAATTTCAGCGATAACCATTAAGATCATTTAAACCTGTCTCTATTGATTTAGTATGGACAATCGTGATGAAAAGTGCACCAAAGTCTTGTGAACTTGATCCAATTTTAACATCACTGCTGCTTGAGTGCTTAGACCCAATATATTGCCTTCACTAACTGATGTTATTAATATCTCTCTCTCGTCAGGGAATTCCCATAATTTTTTCAAAACTGCCATTGTAAAGCTTCTGTTGAAGAAACCAATACTTGATGGAAAGAACTACCACTGATTTAAAGAACTACCGCCCAGTTTATAATCTCCCATTCATATCAAAAATCTTAGAAAAAGTTGTTCTAAGCCAACTTGTATCTCATTTGAATTCAAACAGTCATTTTAGCAATGTACAGTCTGCATATCACCCTTGCCACAGAACTGAAACTACTCTTCTGAAAGTATTTAATGACATTCTCTCTGCTTTTGATAGTGGAAAGATTACAGTCCTCACACTCCTTGATTTGTCTGCAGCATTTGACACAATAGACCATGATATATTACTTCACCATCTCCAGCATGGATTTGGCATTCAGAATATAGCCTTACAGTGGTTCAAGTCCTACTTTGTGAACAGGACACAAATTGTATCTGCAAATGGAATACACTCCAGCCCAGTTGATCTATGTTGTGGTGTTCCATAGGGGTCTGTTCTTGGAACTGTTCTCTTTATCCTATACACTCAGCCACTCTCAAGTATCATAGATCATCACCCAGTGTCTCACCAATTGTACACTGATGACACCCAAATATACCATTCTAACCAAGCTGCAGATGAATGATGATAAAACTGAGGCCATTCTGATCACAACACAAAGACTTTCTCATTCATATCATTTACCTCTTTACCTCAGACAATAAATATCAGGAACACCAACATTAAATTCACATAGTCAAATCGAAACCTAGGTGTTACTCTAGACAGTGCTTTCATATTGCACCAATATGTCATGAACAGATGCAAGGCTGCATATCTTGAGTTGAGATGCATCAGTTCCATTACAGATATCTTTCAGTTGATGCCACTAAACCACTTGTGTGTTCATTAGTGCTTTGAAGACTGGACTATTGTAACTCTATTCCGTCTTGTTTGTCTCAATATCTACTCTAGAAACTTCA
This sequence comes from Unio delphinus, assembly GCA_029339505.1. NCBI lineage: Eukaryota > Metazoa > Mollusca > Bivalvia > Unionida > Unionidae > Unio > Unio delphinus. Next base: position 11,692,123 of record JAQISU010000076.1, read on the forward strand.
AAAAAAGTTAAAAACACAACTGCTCGGATCATCTTTAGAGTACCTCAGTCAGACCTCACCTCACCAATTCGATACAGAATCAAACACAAAATTTGTTCTCTGTGCTACATTTCACTAACAGACTCCAGTCTGACATACCTATCCGGCCTCACCCATGTGTACACACCAGCAAGATACTTACGCTCCTCTTCTGACAATTGTATACTCATAGTTCCCACTATGAAAATGTAGTCATATGGACAACGTTCTTTTGCATACCAGGGCCCGGCTATGTGGAATGAATTGCCCATTGAAATTAGACAAAAAGACACAGTGGTCCCTTTTAAGAGTGCCCTTAAAACTCACCTTTTTCGACTGCAGGAACAAGCTAATGTTTTGTATCATGCCTGTATTTACTATATGTTATCAGACGGCAACAAATAATTACTTTTTTTGTTGTCCGAATAGATATTAAATTATTTGATTATGTGTCCGAAAACATACAGGTGAAGATAAATTTATGTTCCCACCCACCCACTGTAACGAAGTTAGCGCTAGCTCACATGACGTGCTTCCATGAAGTTAAACAAGTATTTTGTCTAACACCATAGAAATATTGTTTGCAGAAGCTAAACTGTCAGTATGTCAAGTGAGCCTTTCACGAAACCAGGTGGCTGCCTTTTATTTTCAACACACCTTTCTAAGAAATTTCACAAGTTTTAGTATTAACACTTGTCACCTAGTCCCTTGAAATCAACTACATGCATCAAAACAATCTTTAACAAGCTGACTATTATGAATCAACATGTTCTGCCTATTTTGGAGTTATCATTAAATAAGTTAAGAGAAACAAAAAAGAAAAAACCAGAAGAAATAGATCCAATTTATTTGAGAATATTAAGTACCAGATTTGACATCTTTATGCTGATGTTGAGATATCTAAAAAACATTAACATGTATGTTGACAGAATCCTTAGGTCATAAATTGAACAAATCTTTTGCTTTGTAATTGTCTATGTTGACAAGCTGCCAGTTCCAACCCATACTTTGTTCTGCAATTATTTGATGTTGCCACCAATATAACAAATGGGTATTTGCTTGGTCCTCCAAACTTGGCCTTTGTTGGTGATTTCAATGACATATTCACTTTTCATCAAAGTAAGTTGGCTACAATCTTCAGTAAAAACGCTCCCTTCATCAAATGAAGTCACCACCAAACTTGAAGCAAAGTAATGGATTAATATCTGACCAATTGTTGCATTTTCCAGAATGATTGGAACATGTCTATTGTGCCGTGAAAGTTTCTATTTTGTAGGGAAAAAGAGACTTTATACCTTCAATGGCTACCAACTTTGGCATAAAATGGAAAATAAATTAACAATCCTTTGAAACTAGATATCTGCCTGTCATGTTAATTGAAGGGGGATACATCTAGCAAAGATATTTGTGAAAATTTTATTTTGTTCATATATATGAATAGCTTCATTCCCTTGATAGCCTCAGCAAGAGAAGTTTTCTCACACAGACTAAAATCTAGGCCAAGTTATGTGTGCATGCATGTACTATGTAAACAACAACTTTACATCTATGTACTACTGGCAACCATGAATATGGTAGTTAATTATTTAATGAAGCATGTTTGTTGACAGGGGAATATAGGTTAAACAAGGCACTAATTTTTTAAATATCAGTTTTTGTGTGTTTTCTAATGGGATCTGTCAGATACATGAAATTTCTTATGTGTGACTTACCATATATTTTCATATACATAATACTTATTTTACTTCATGGCAGCACATCATGATATGATCTAATGGTAACCTTATTGGAGAGTGAGGAATTTTTCTTCAGCTGTTTGTTTTATGCACACAAAATGATGGAATTTAATTGGTTTTGAAATGATAAAAATGATAATAAATTTTGCTATCTGAAGATATAAATAATTAATGTTGTATTTGAAAACAGACTTCATGTTTGAGACATGGCTTTGATCAACTGTTTCATGTACTTTTCTGTACTATTTAAAATATTTCCAATATTTTTTTGATATTCCATGATGTAAAAAATAACAGATACAAAACGATCACTTTCATTCACACAAAGTCTTTTTTTCACTCTGCAGATTTCTCACACAACTGAAGCAAGAACACCAATGTCTGCAATGAAGACTCCTCAGAGAAGCAGTTTGAAATCCACTGCTTCAGCCAATTCTGCAATGAAGAAAAGAAAAGTTTTCTTCTGCAAAGAGTCCAATTCAGGTTGTGAATCTTCATCCTCAGAGTTGATGGAGGTTGAGGTAAGAAATATATGTCCTTGCTTGTACTGATAGTATTATATCCAAGAGTTGCTTTCTATGAGTGACGTATTATATTGTATTATTAAGTTTTTGATAAATTTCATACCATAAGTTTGAACTTCTGTTTATCACATGTTAAAGGCTTTGCATTACTTATTGATATTGCTAACTGTTATGTCAGTTTAGCACATAATTTGTATCACCTGCATGGATTGTGTGTGTGTGTGATTGTGATTTTTAACATAGCTTTAACAATTTCTCAGCCATATCGCTACAATGTCTGCATTGTGGCAGTTTATAGTGATGTCTAGCACTGGGGCATCATGTTGCAAACATGCAGCTGAATGTTCCACCCCATTGCATTATCCTGACACCAGGCCAACCACTCCTAACACTAACCTCAACATGTTGAGTTCCAAAATGGTGGCTATAGGTGGAAGCTAGCAAAGTGGCTCTGTAGATTTTGGCAATTATAAGTGATTATTTATACAGTGAAATGATTCATAATTGTTGGGATGATATGTGAATATTCAAGGAATGCAGGGTATATAACATTACTGGTGGACCTTACACAATTTTGGAGAAAAAGTGTTTTTCATTCAAAATTTGATTATGATGGAGTAGAGATAGAGTTTCAATGGTGCCTGCTTTGTTTGATTCATTTACTTATTCGAGTGTAATTATCTGTCCATCAGTTGCCTTCAATTGTAGGAATTGTTTGGCACATGATGAGTAATAATCAGCATCACAAATGAGTAGTGAGAAAAAATTAGTCCAAACAAGATTATCTACAAGCATGAGTAGAAAGAAAGATCAAGGTAAGCAGCAAATAAAAGCCAGATTACAGAGTAATGCCCTAATGGAGACATCTGAAACAAGTTTGAGTGAATCAGGCTTGAGCACACAGATGAAATAAAACAAAGTCACAGAGGAAGCAGTTTAAAAGCAGATTTCACATCTGCTATTGATGATTTGGTGAAAAAAGATGACCTAACAGAAATTGTCTCAACTATTGTGAAAAAATTGTTAGAGAATGTGAAGGAAGATCTGAGAAGGGAGATAGTTGTAGAAAGTGAAAGGGTAGCAAAGGAGAGGACATGGGAGTTGATGGATAGGATGGACTCACTGAAATTCGAAAACCACCAATTGTGAGAAAAATTACAAGAGGCAAAGAAGAAAAATGATAAAATGAGGTATCAAGAAATTGACAGTGCATGATACTTTAATGGATCTGTGTATGGTAAAGCCAAATCAGGAAAAAGGATCAAATTTAACATCTCTGATGAAATTGATAAGAAAATTAGAATATAAGTGTAATATGCAAATCTATTAACTCATAAAGGTATGTTGAACTTTTGTTTTGGTACTCATTTTTCTAGTCGGATTTGTTTTAATATTTTTCTATAAGTTACTTCTTTCTCTCACCAGTTTTGTCATTAATTAATAAATTTGTTTGTTTTTTACTCATCCATTGTGTCATATCTCTCCATATTCAATTCACTTAGTTTAAAAATCATCTTTCACTCATATACACATTCATTTACTCAGTTGTTTATTCACCCTGTTCAACACTGCTCTTCAATGTTAATTTTTTTAGTCTCCCATTCTTCCTCATTCATTCATTTACCGCTCCGGTGGCCTAGTGGTTAGAGCGGAAGCGGGAGGTCGTGGGTTCAATCCCCGGCCGAGTCATACCAAAGACTTACAAAAATGGTACTAACAGCTGCCTCGCTTGACGCTCAGCGTTAAGAGGTTAGTGTTAGGACTGGTCGGCCTGGTGTCAGGATAATGTGACTGGGTGGGACATCATGCTACATGTCTGCGGCATGATGCCTCAGTGCTAGACATCACTATAAACTGCCTCACAGCAGACATCATAGCGATATGACTGAAAAATTGTTAAAGCTGCGTTAAAAATCCTAATCAAACAAACAAACAAATCCTCATTCATTCAGTCACCCACCACTTCCATGTATGCTCACATTCATACTTTCTTTTTCAATCATTAATTTGTAATTTATACTCTTATTAATCTGTGCCTATTGGTTTATAAACTGTTGTCGATCGTATACTGTATCAAATGTTAACTGCATCCAAATCTACAGCATGTACTTTAACACCATGGATGATTTTATTATGGATGTTTGTTTTCTGTGTGAGAGTGAGTGTGAAAGGCATGCATATGATAAACTCAAGGTGATAATTGCTTCATACATTCCTTTACAAGAACATGTAAATGTAAAATTTCTACCATTGTCATGGATAATAACATAAAAATTATATCAATAAATGTTAGAGGCCTGCAAGATTCAGTCTTTAAATGAAGGGACATTTTCCACTCAGTAAAACAAAAGAATGTATCTATAGTATGCTTGCAAGAAACTAATAGTACAAAGAATGATGAAATATATTGGGCAGCTGAATGGGGGATACAAATGTATATTTAGCCACTGTTCTAGTAATAGTGCTGGGATTGCAATATTTTTTAGAACTGCTTTTGAATTTGTAATTCATAGAGAAAGAAGTGACAGTCAAGGTAAATTTATTATTTTAGATTTTACAATTATTGGCAACAGAATAACCCTTGTGAATTTGTATGGTTGTAATGATGATAATCCTAGCTTTTTCAGAAAATTAAAAGAGGATATTTTATATTTGGTGAACACTTCAATTATAATGTGATGAGACAGGAATACAGTTCAAGATTTAGATTTGGATATTTATAATATTTTACGTGACAAATACCAACAGTCTAGGGCAGCAATTCAAGACCTCAAAAATGAATTGGATTTAATTGACCCCTGGTGAAATTCTAATCAAGACTTGTGTAACAGAATTGTAACCGAGTGGGTATTGCATCAAATGAATAATTCAAACACAATGTGTGAAAGATAAAAATGTAACTTAATAAGTAAAGAAAAATGTATGATGTAAAAATACAATAATTATCACACACGCTCAATATACACTTGATTCAATCACTCTATACTATCACACATTGATAATAAACCATTAATTTATATCTCTCTGATATACAGCTTAAGGAAACCTCAATTTCAAATAATAGTACACACTAAAATAATCATATAGTTTCACATATAGACTAGGCTTGGGATTCAAACATTCTCAAGTTTTCAAATACGTTAAAAATGTTCTGCACTGTCAGTAAGATTCACATATCTCCTGGAATTCATCTAAGATTTAAAATAATCTTATGTAAATACAAATATACCAATTTAAACAATTGGAATAAACATATGCTTCTTGACCCTTGTACAGTCGCACGATTCATCCACCGATAAACCACAGTTTCACCACATTCCTTGGGTTGAGACATTCTTGTATCGGCTGTTCACACCCTTCACGGATCCACTACATGTACAGTCAGTCATACGTATACACGTACAGACAGCATACAGCACTCTTGTATTAGCTACGTCTACAGTCATGGCTTCACCACATATACAGACATACGTACATACATATAGACATCTAGATAATCGTTGCATCACCTCGTAACTATGTAATGTCGTATCCACGTAACCATCTTGTAACCACCTCATAACCTTGTAATCTTCTAATCTTGTATGCCCTATGGCTTTTAGAAATACCTGGTGAAAATACGTGCTCTTCTCACTAGATCCAAATGATCACTGTGTCGATTATACTTTAATCTTGCTTAATTCAAAGGACAGTGAGTAATATTCACGGTAAAGTACCCATGCATATCGTGATAATGATGTTTGTAGCCGCAAGTAGTTTACGGTGGCACAAGACATGTTTGTTTCGTCACTCGTCAGAAGAAAAAAAAACCTGTTAATCCCAGACAGCACCATAAGCGTGCACAACACAAATAATTAAATATTTCTCAGGCAAAACAAAAGTTTTTTTTTCTAATTCTGTGACAACTTAAATACATATACCTGGAGGCAAAAATCTCCCTTGAAACAAAGTAGATTAGATTACTTTCTTGTATTAGATGACATTCACATGAATACAGTTGATGTATCTTACCAGGGTATAAGACTGATCATTCAGCTATTGTTTTGAGTGTGGCTTTTCAATGAGTTCAAGGGGAAAAGGATATTAGAAATTTCATGTCCAACTGTTGAAGAAACATTGAGTATACTGATTTGGTCAAAAAGTGTATAACTGACATGGTAAATGAATATTATGTGAGGGGAAATAAAGATGACTCTCTCCATGTTTCTCTATCCTGTAATGATCAAATGTTCTTTGAAATTTTGAAAATTAAAATAAGATCTGAAACTATGTTATTCTATTAGGAAAACAAAAGAAAAACAAGAAAAATTAAAGAAAACTGAACAGGAAATAATAGAAATTGGGGGGGGGGGGAACTGGTGAATAACATGGAAGGGAAAGCTCTGGAAAATTTAGAGGAAAAAAAGCAGATCAAGAGGAATCTAGGAAAAAATACATAGAAGGTGTTATATTAAGATCTAAAGCTAGATGGTACGAATATGGGAAAAAAGTATAAAGCATTTTTTAAATCTTGATAAAAAGAAACTACGTCAATAAAACAATAAAGGAAATTATTTTAGATGATGTGACAATTATTTCTAACCAAATAGATATTTTATAAGTACAAAAACAATTTTATATGGAATTGGACAAATTAAAGTAGAACTGCTCAGCTTAATGATAAGGCTACTCAAGAAACTCTAAATAGATTTCTTAATCACAATATTAAACTTCGTCAAGTAGAAAGAGAATCATGCGAAGGTCTGGTTACAATTAATGAATTCGGTATATCTCTAAAATGGATGGAAGATTGAAAAAGTCCTGGCTCAGATATATTCACTGTAGAGTTCTATAAATTCTTTTGGAAGTCTCTTTGGGGATTTATATGCAGATCAATAAATTACAGATATACTGTAGGAAAACTTTCAGATTTTCAGACTCAAGGAGTCATTACATGTCTACCAAAGGAAGAAAAAGATAGAAGATATTTAAAAACGGGAAACCTATATCACTTTTAAATATTGACTATAAATTAATTTGGGAGCCATTGCAGCTAGGATTAAAAAGGTTCTTCCATCAATAATCAGTGATACTCAAAATGGATATATGAATGGTTTTGTGTTGTTTTTTTTTGTTGTTTTTTTTTTTTATGGTTTAACTCCATTTTTAAGAAAAATATAGGCTATACATGGCAGCCAGTAATAATGGTGGAGGAAGAACCTGGAACACCCACAGAAAGAACCACCGACCCACGAGAAGCTACTGGCAAGCTTTCTCACATAACTACATTAGCCGAATCTTAGACTCGAACCCACGCAGACATAGGTGAGATGGCAGTGATCCGTAACGGACAGCGCTTTAGACGACTCGGCCACTTGGGACCCCTATATGAAGGGTAGATCCATAGGAGAAAATACCAGGCTATTATATGATATCACGGACCAAACTCGAGAATGAAAAAAGATATGGTTTATTATTATTAATAGACTTTGAAAAAGCCTTTGACTCCATTACTGGTCTTTTGTGGAAGAAACTTTAAAATCTTTTAATTTTGGTGATTCCGTTTGTAAGTGGTTTAAACTGTTTTGTAATGACTCTAAAAGTTGTGTTATAAAGGAATATGTCATCATTTTTAAACTAGAAAGAGGATGTCGTCAAGGAGATCCTCTTGCACCTTATTTGTTTATCATTGAGGTTGAGATTTTAGCTAGAACTTTAAAGCAAAATGTAGTTGTACGGTGATTGAACTTTGATGGCACTGAATATAAATTGGGTCTGTATGGCAATGATGCTTTTATTTTTCTTGATGGATCTCAACTTTCTCATAAAACAACTATGAATATCCTGCAGGATTTTTCTCTTCTATCTGGACTTAAATGTAACATAACAAAAACCAAAGCTATTTGGATTGGAAACAGGAAATTTTTTAATGAAAGAAAGTCCTGAAATGGGCCTAATTTGGTCCAGTTCTAACTTTACACTCCTTAGTATAGATTTTTCTCCAGATTTACAACATATGGTGGAAATTAATTATATAAAGAAACTAACAAAGGCTAAATGAACACTGGCAAGCTGGAGTCAAAGACATCTGTTATTAGTTGGTAAGGTAGTTGTTGTAAAAAAAACTTGTCCTGCCCATATTCATACATCTTTTTTCAGCACTTCCAAATCTATCAGCAAAAGTTGAAGCAGAACTAAATCGCACATTATTTAAATTTGTATGGGGTGGAAAAGTAGAGAAAATAGAATGTGATATACTAGTATCCCCAGAAAATGAGGGAGATACACATATTTTCATTCATTAGATATATTAAGATAAGATGGTTAAAACAATTGCTGGAAAAGGAAAATGGAGCATGGCAGAACTTGGTCAATACAACTGTACTCAGAAAAAAAAGGATATTTGGAATTTAGGGAGAAGTAAATTAGAAGAACTTAGTAAGCTCATTAAAAACAGTTTTTAGAGAGATGTAATTTTGACAGTATCTAATTGGAAAGAGGAACCGCAAGGTCCAAAAGTGTATCCATCAATATTTTTAATTTTGTCCCCACTAAATTGTTCCAGCAATATAAATCATGGACAGAAGCTGGTTTTGAAATTCTGAATTATCTAATAGATGATAATGGTAATTTAATACCTTTTAAAATAATATAACAAAAAACTAGAAGTGATGATTTCTTAAAATACTTCTTCTTAATATCCAAAATTCCAAAAGCGTGGAAAGATGCCATAAAAAAACATTTAGTACATAATAATTTTGATAAGCAGGAGGATAAAATAATGAACTTACAAAAACAAATTCACTCAAGTTTTTTACAAAGATCTTTTTAAGAAAACTAAAAGGCAACACACTGCTAAGCATGAAACTTGGATGCATGTATTTAATAAAATATAATTAGTGAGGAGTGGTCTGAGATATATATCCAAGCGAATCCTGTACTAAGGATACCAAATTGATCTCTTTTAACTTTAAATTAATCCATAGAACAATTGCTACTAATGATTTTCCGAAAAGAATTAACAAAGACAACAAATGTACTTTCTGTAAGAGCGAAAATGAAAGTATTGAGCATTTCTTCTATGATTGCAATATTACTTCACAGTTTTGGTACCCTTTTATTGAACTTTTTTTGCACCTTTTTGCCCAAATATTGCACATTTGTCCAAAAAGGAAACAACTGGACTGTTTATGTAATTTCTTGCTTATTTTGGCAAAATATTATATTTATACTTGCAGATTCAATATGAAAAATCCTTATATTTATGTTTTTAATCAGATAGTTGCAATGCGTAAGAACATTGAAAAATACACTGCTAAAGTAACTAAAAAAGAGGACCAATTTCTTCAAAAGTGGACCTCAATAATGAATATGTAATATGTATCTGATTTGATGGTAAACAGGAACAAAATACTGTAACATCACATTACCATCAGGAACAAAATACTATAATATCACAATGTCACCTAGATCGTGTACCGTATGCATGTGTTTGTGTGAGTGTTTTCCTTTCCTGTAGATTATATTTATTATCCCAAGGTTATCAGAAATGTTAGATCAGGTGGCCTTGGGATGATTCCCCAACCAGTGGTCAACCTATTACAGGGATAATAAAACATAATTTTTATTTTAAAAAAACTAAATGCTGAGTACCAAGTGAGGCAGCTGTTATTACTACATTTAGAAGTCTTTTATATGACTTCAAACGCACAACCCCTGCTTGGTTTGTATGACTTTGATAATCCTTGAATTTGTTGCAAGGACTCTATATTTCCCCATCCTTTTAAATGGATCTGATTGAATACAATAGTTAAAACTGTATAAATTATATCACTTTTAAAACTAAGAATTATTTTTTTACTTTGCTTCAAAAATATTCTGATGATAATATTGACTCAAATGATGGGTTAGAATTGAATCAAGTTGATGAAAGAGATGATGCACTTTTCGATAGTGATTCGAAGAATGAACCTGACTTTGAATGCTTTCAAAAAGAATGAGTCTGGGACGATTTTTCACCTAGATTGCAACCACAATTTAAATTGATAGAATATTGTTATTTCTGAGATATCTATGATGTGGACTTAAAAATTTGCACAAAATTTTTACTGATTAATTACTTTATCTTAACTGTAGGATTTCTGGGATTAATTTGTGACAAGTTTTCGTGCGAAAATGCACGCTGAAGTGCATGTTCTAGAGAGTGAATTAAGCAAATTGTCCAGGTGTTTTGTTGTCCATTTGTAATAAAATTATTATAACTAACAGTGCTAGAAACTTCAAACTTGGACTAAACTAGTAGAAATAGAATTATTTTTATTTTATTCACATATTATTAGGAGCTTTTTATTCATCTTCATGAACAAATGATTTATTGAACATCATGGTAAGTTTTTTAATTTGCTTGTTTTCTTCTTTCAAGTCATGTTTCAAAATATAGTTGTGAGCATGTACATTGATAAATGATAACAAACATATATCACAGTGTTGCAAATTTTATTACATTTTCAGAGATAGTTTTATATATTTTAAAAGAGAAATAGCAATGTTACAATATTTTTAATAGACATGGTGAAGGTCATCACAATTTATGATGTTGTTGTATGATGCTCTGTTTTTACAACAATGTATTTAGTATTGCTTCTCAGGAATCAAGCACTGCAGTTAAAATTGGTAAACAATATAAAGGTTAATTTTTAAAAAATTAATTGACATTTAAATATTAATGTACTACTGACACTAGGCATAAATGACATTTTGATTGATCAAAATTTCCTTGAATATCTTTAATTATGGTGTACTAAAATTGTTGTTTGGAAATAAATATAACCAGTTATATGACTTCTTACATATTACAAAATAATCTATTCATCCATCTCTTAACCTTTTAATGGCTGGAGAGATTTTCATGAAACTTTGGTCAGTTATATATCATGACTATACATTATGTTATGTCTATAGCCATTCTCCTGCCTCCTCAGCAAGGTTCTTGACCTGATAATACATGTACTTTTGCCAGTTATTTATCACATATAGACAGTATATCACATGCCATAATCACAGACCCTGCCTCAGTGTCAGCTCATATCAAGAGGAAACTCAACCTTGTATCCATGTATATTAATATTTTAGCCTTTTGAATTGACTGTTTATGATCATATACCCTCAAGCCTCAAAGTCAAGGCCACAGCAGGAGATAACTAAGTCAGGTTACCAGTTTCCATACTGGCTATTTTTCTGATGAAATTTTACACAGTTCCAAATCTTAGTACAGTAATCACGCCCTTTACTCAGAAGTCATGGTCATGAATAGGATAAAGGTCATGAGATGCTTAGTGCACAACTGTTGTTGTTATTTTATTTCAACATTCTAGGAAGATGAAATTGGGAACAGAATGATCGGGGAAAAGGCTAATCCACTCTTGTTTAGGCCCTCACCCTGCATTAGAACAGAAGAAATGAAGCCTCCAGGAACTGCTAGTAGCAGTAAACCAATGAAGTATTTCATAAGTCAGAAACCAAGAAGCTTGCCTGTTGAAATGGAGAAAGAGGTCTGATAACTATTCTGTTTAGAGAAGAAATTTATCACCATAGATAAATACTGATCCCATGTACTTCAGTTATGCATTGTTTAAATGCATTTCTTTCAAAGCGCTCTTCAGTATGGCAGTTGATGACTTAAAATTAATGAAAAGAGTGGTTCCCAAAAAATAGGAAATGAGTGATGCTTGCCAAGGTGACATGGGCTGAGAGCGATTATTAATGTGTGAATTACATTGAAATCAGTTATTTTCTGAATATCAATTTTGTGGCATTGGGATTGGTGAAGAGGTCCCTCAAAAATATCTTAGAGATTTGAATTTATGGTTTGTAGCAACCATAAAGCCTATGAAAATCGTTACTCCAAGAAAAATAGCAAATGCATATAAATAGTATCTGCTGGCTACGACTACAAAATTTGGTACATACAATTTTTGTAGATAAAATGTTGACAAATGTTTTGATCTGTTACCTCAGTCTTTTTTCTGACAGCTTAAATCTCACTCTCTAACCTTTTGATTTAGGACTCAGTGTTTGCAAGTTCCCAAATATGATAAAACATTGATTGGTGGATATTGCAATCAATTGGCCAGTCCAAAATGTCCTTACTGTGGGAACATTACCTAGTGACTGAAATACACATAGAACTCCATGCTTCAGCTTACTTAAATTCAGACAGTAATAAGAGGTATGATCAGTAATGACATGCTTGAATATATGGATGTAATCTTTGACTGCTTGTGCATTTAATTTAATTTGACATTCTTGCATTGTTGTACAAATATTTGAACGAGTGAGAAGCATTTTGATGTACAAGAGGCAATCTCAGAAGTGATATTCTACTCTAAAACAGCATGGTGTGACTAAAATCAACTGATTTGAGTATACAGAAAGTATCAGATAGTGGTATAGCATATCATTTGTGAGGTAAACTTTTCTTTTATTGATACTTGAACTAATTCTCCACAAAAGGTACACAAAGACAGCTGTGACATTAATTAAGTATAACTGTAACACAATACTCTACATTTGAGGCATGGTTGTAAGGCAAGTCGCACATATAGAAAGTCACAGGAAACTAACAGAAGTCAGTGGACATTGCCATGTCCACACACGCACGCATGCACACACACATATATATGAGAGATTCGCTTGACAGCACAATTTCAACTGATTCATCACCATACAGTTATGATGCAGAATTTCAGCGACAACCATTAGGAGCATTTGAACCTGTTTCTATTGATTTAGTACAGACAATCATGATGAAAAGTGCACCAAAGTCTTATGAACTTGATCCAATTCCGACATCACTGCTGCTTGAGTACTTAGACCCAATATTGCCTTCACTAACTGATGTTATTAATATCTCTCTCTCAACAGGGGAATTCTCATCATTTTTCAAAACTGCCATCGTAAAGCCACTGCAGAAGAAACCAACACTGGACCATAATGATTTAAAGAACTACCGCCCAGTTTCTAATCTCCCATTCATATAAAAAATCTTAGAAAAGGTTGTTCTAACTCAACTTGTATCTCATTTGAATTCAAACAGTCTTTTTAGCAATGTACAGTCTGCATATCGCCCTTGCCACAGTACGGAAACTACTCTTCTGAAAGTATTTAGTGACATTCTCTCTGCTTTGGATAGTGGTAGGATTACAGTCCTCACTCTCCTGGATTTATCTGCAGCATTTGACACAATAGACCATGATATATTACTTCACCATCTCCAGCATGTATTTGGCATTCAGAATATAGCCTTACAGTGGTTCAAGTCCTACTTAGTTAACAGGACACAAATTATATCTGCAAATGGAATACACTCCAGCCCAGTTGACGTATGTTGTGGTGTTCCACAGAGATCTGTTCTTGGACCCGTTCTCTTCATTCTGTATACTCAGCCGCTCTCAAGTGTCATGGATCATCACCCAGTGTCACACCAATTGTATGCTGATGACACCCAAATATACAAGTCTAGCCACCCAACTGAAGTTGATGCTACCATCCATGGAGTAGAGAAGTGCATTTCTGATGTGAAATCATGAATGACATGTAACAAGCTGCAGATGAATGATGATAAAACTGAGGCTATTCTGATCACAACACAAAGACTTTCTCATTCACATCCTTTACCTCAGACAATAAATATCAGCAACACTAACATTAAATTCTCACGGTCAGTACGGAACCTAGGCGTTACTCTAGACAGTACTCTCACATTGCACCAACATGTCATGAATATCTGCAGGGCTGCATATCTTGAATTGAGACCCATCAGTTCCATTCGTAAATATCTTTCAGGTGATGCCACTAAAACACTTGTGTGTTTATTAGTACTTTCAAGACTGGTCTATTGTAACTCAATTCTGTCTGGTTCATCACAATATTTACTCCAGAAACTTCAAAAAAGTTCAAAACACAGCTGCACAGATCATCTTTAGAGTACCTCGATCAGAGCACACCTCACCACTGCTCTGTACCCTACATTGGCTATCAATTCGATACAGAAAAATTTGTTCTCTGTGCTATGTTTCAGTGACAGACTCCAGTCCAACATACCTATGCAGCCTCACCCATGTGTATACACCAGTTAGATCCTTATGCTCTTCTTCTGATAATCATATACTCATTGTTCCCAAGGTGAAAACAAAGTCATATGGACAACGTTCGTTTGCACACCAGGGCCCGGCGACATGGAACGAATTGCCCATTGAAATTAGACACAAAGACACAGTGGTCCCTTTTAAGAGTGCTCTTAAGACTCACCTGTTTTGACTGCAGGAACAAACTTAGCGACCTAATCATGTTTTGTATCTTATATGTTTTCATGTTTTCCAATTTCATTGTTTTTGTCATTTGTTCTGTAGTGTAGTCATATCATTATTCATGGTGTAAAGCACTTAGAGCTTCATAAGATTAGGCACTATACAAAGTCCTCATTATTATTATTATTATTATTATTATTATTATTATTATTATTATATATATATATATATATATATATATATATATATATATATATATATATATATATATATATATATATATATATATATATTGACAGGCACACACTGCATGTGATCCCACTATATCATGCTCTGTTATCACATAATTCCGGCTTGGTTCCTGACATTTCATTTACATATATTTTTCATGTACATGTACACAAAAACAGATTGTTCTTAAAAGTTCAAAAATAACATGTAAAATGTTTATTATCATTTTGGGGAAGAGATCGCTTATGAATTATAAAGTAAGACTGTGATGTGGCTTCTGAAGTTTCTAATACATCTGGTTTTCTTGTACATGAAAAAATAAAAATTTCTTCTTAAAAGTACAAAATAAACTTGTAAAATGTTTATTCAAGGGTTGTGCTTGGCTATGCCAATATAACAAATTGTGATTTATTTTCCTCATTGGCAGCAAAATATACCATCTGCCAATTTATTTTATGGGGTCAACATTGTTTGCTGTTTAAATTTGTAGAAACTAGATACACTCATGTTTGCAATGGAGCAATTCAGAGGTACCATGAAAGCTGCATACTTTATATAAATGTACTGTAATGTATTGTTACATAAATAAATTCTTTGTTCATATTGACAAACCATCTTGCCATTGCATTGTTACAATGTATCTGCTTATGCAGATATATGACTAGAGTACTGTATGCTGTGAGATCTCCCCCCTTTATCAAAGTTGTCATTATACAAATGTATTTCAGTCTACTTTGTCTTCATTAATCAAAAGCACATATTTCTGCGCCCACTTTTATTAACCCCTCCCACGCACCCAAGTCACCCCCACCTGCATAATTTTCTTCAGGTAACTGACTTGGTTAGTTATAACATGGTTGGATACTATCAACCCCAACCACGGTGTTATATAGCAAACACACTCTCTGTATGTGTGTGTTGTGTGTGTGTACAGTAGACCTTCCAGACCTATTTGCAAATTTCTTCCATGATAAAGTACAAACCTTTAGAGATTCGCTTGACAACACACTTGCAATTGATTCTTCACCATACAGTTATGATACAGAATTTCAGCAACAACCATTAGGAGTATTTGAACCTGTCTCTATGGATTTGATACGGAAAATCGTGATGAAGAGTGCACCAGTCATGTGAACTTGATATAATTCCAACATTACTGCTGCTTGAGTGCCTAGACCCAATATTGCCTTTACTAACTGATATTATTAACATCTCTCTCTTATTGTGGAAATTAATATCATTTTTCAAAACTGCCATAGTAAAGCCTCTGCTGAAGAAACCAACACTTGACCATAATGATTTAAAGAACTACTGCCCAATTTCTAATCTTCCGTTCATATAAAAAATCTTAGAAAAAGTTGTTCTAACCCAACTTGTATCTCATTTGAATTCTAAGTCTTTTTAGCAATGTACAGTCCGCATATCGCCCTTGCCATGGAGTAGAGAAGTGCATTTCTCATGTGAAATCATGGATGACATGTAACAAGTTGCAGATGAATGATGCTAAAACAGGCCATTCTGATCACAACACAAAGACTTTCTCATTCACATCCTTTACCTCAGAGATATCAGAAACACCAACATTAAATTCACACAGTCAGTATGAAACCTGGGTGTTACTAAAGACAGTACTCTCACATTGCACCAACATGTCATGAACATATGCAAGGCTGCATATCTTGAGCTGAGACACATCAATCAGTTCCATTCGTAAATATCATTCAGCTGATGCCACTAAAAAACCTGTGTGTTCATTAGTACTTTAAAAACTGGACTATTGTAACTCAATTTTGTCTGGTTCATCTTAATATCTACTCCAGAAATTTCAAAAAGTTTAAAACACAGCTACTCGGATCATCTTTAGAGTACCTCAATCAGAACCCAACACACCACTGCTCTGTACCCAACACTTGCTATCTATTAGATCCAGAATCAAACACAAAATTTGTTCTCTGTGCTATGTTCTACTGACAGACTCCAGTCCAACATACCTATCTGGCCTCACCCATGTGTATACACCAGCAAGATCCTTACTCTCTTCTTCTAACAATCATATACTCACTGTTCCCACTACGAAAACGATTTAAATCAAAATTGGAAAGAATACCATATCTTTAATAAATTACCTAAAATTACTCATACCAGAATATTCAGTATGGTAAAAGTGATATATCTACAAGTGATCTTATAGTGTTCTCTATCCTGGTTTATGGCATGCCTTACAAGAACAAGAGAGCTGTGTCTACAGCAGACCCAATTTCACCCATGTGTGCCACATTTTTAAAAAAAATGATAAAAATATAAAATATAATCTAGATATGAATTAGCATAATCTCACTTTTAAAGTGTAACAGAAAGTACAACTCTAACTCTAAAGTACACCAATCACAGCTAGTGTTGTTTATATCTGAATGCAATGTTCCATACACCTTAAACTCCACCCAGCTGGGGTTGTACAATTGGTACCATTATACCCAATGGGGATTTCCTCCTCCTCTACGAGATGGGGATTTCCTCCTCCTCTACGAGATGATGATGACTCGCTCACTTTGCAGTTCTGTACCTAGCACCACTGGGGGCTGTATTTGCATCAACATCATCATCATCAGTCTCTTGACCTAGTATAGTCATCAAAGTGCTGTGTTGTTGAACATCTAACCAGTTCCATCCACTTGTTCCATCATGTACCAATGCCTTTGTCTCCGCAAAACTTCTTCTGGCCCATTCTGTGATGTTGTCAGTTCATGTTTTTCTCTGTCTGCCTCTCCGTCTGTCACCCTGGACACTGCCCTGCAGTACTGCTGTGGATTGACTGTTTGATCTATTGACATGGCCAAACCATTTCAGCTTTCTCTTTTTGACAGTAGTGAAGAGGTCTTCATATTGGCCTACTTTGTGCCTGATGGTGTTATGCTCTTCTTCATTTGTGATGTGGTCCATGTAAGAGATGCCAAGGATGATTCTGTAGCATCTTATTTCAGGTGCCTGAAATCTTCATGGTAATTCTGCTGTCAGGATCCATGCCTCACATGAATACAAAAAGATTGAGATCATTAGTGTTCTTAATAGTCTGACTTTAGTTTTCAGACAGATATTCTTTTCTTTCCAGATGGGTTGTAGCTTTGACATCGCTGGTGTTGTTTGTGCTGCTTATGACAAATTTCTGCTCTTGATCCCTCTTCAGTGATTATGAAACCAAGATGTTTGAACTGGCTCACTGTTTCTGAGTTTAATGTTGGCTGAGATTTGTTTGCCACTATTTGTCATCACATTTTTCTGCTCAGCACTTAACTCCATGTCAAATCTGGATGATGTTTCATCAATGTTCTTCACTAAGGTGGCAAGTTCATCTTCACTGCCTGCCAGCCCATCAATGTTTTCTGCAAGCAGAGGCTGATGATGTTACACCCCTATCCCCCATGCTGACTGTCCCACAGTGGTTTTCCAGGGCTTCACTCATGATGCGCTCTAAATAAATGTTGAAAAGCATGGGTGACAGAAGACAGCATTGACATACTCTAATTGGTGTCTGTTGGTTTTAATTTTGGTACAAATCCAATCGGAATTTGACCATTTGTTTGATAAGTACAATATCAAAAGAAATGTTAGACACATTGCATCAAAGTAGCATAGAAGTATGTCAACACTCTCCACTGTGCATGCTCAATGCAAACAACTTCACCTTACAGAAGTCACTCTCTCAAAAAAAGTAAATAATAGCATAATGAGCATATAGGGTATATATAGTTTTTATTGTATGGCTGAAAAGTTTAAGTCACAAGCATCAAAACAGTCCTTTTTGAATAATTCTCATGTATTTCCCTCTACAGAACAATATTTATTAGTGTCAGAGTCTCACACAAGCCCAGCCACACACACCCACAATGATGAAAAGTGAACTTTATATAATAATAAAAACACATTACTTTTTGTCAACATAGCAGCCAATGTTTTGTTGAAAGACAGAAACATGAAACTTTCCAGAATTATTCCTGAGATGTCACCAATAAATTTTACAGTTTAAACAGGGGTGGAACAGATGTGGTTCAGGAATGTCAATGGTCAAAGTTTATAATATTTATTTATTCTTTGATGTCAAATAAAGTGAATTTGCTTGGTCATCATTTATTTTTTAATTTCATTGCAGTAAATTTAAAAGAAACATTTTCACTATTTATTTCTTTTACTTAATGTAACAGTTTTAAATTTATGTTGACTTCATTCCCATATTCTTAGATTTTTTTTCTTCTCCATATTTAAGGTCATTACTCACACAACACTTCCTCCAGACATATTTGTGAGCAAGAGAAAAAATAGCATAATTACCTCATTTTCATAATTTAAATAAATGTTTTAATGCACCATTTTGTTCAGAATATCATACATAATGATATGAAAAGAAGAAAAATAATCGCATGCATTTTCATATTTGTATTAATGTTGTGCTCTACAGTTGTATTTTTGCATAGGGTTAGACTTTTACAAACAAGAATTTCCCCAGGTGTCCACAGTGATTATACTGGCTATTTAAAAAAGACCTTGTAATTTTGGGGAGAAGGAAATTAGAAGAACTTAGTAAGCTCATTAAAAATAGTTTTTTGAGAGATGTAATTTTGGCAATATCCAATTGGAAAGAGGAACTGCAGGGTCCAAATGAGTATCTATCTATGAATATTTTAAATTTTGTCCCTACTAAATTGTTCCATCAATACAATTCATGGAGAGAGGCTGGTTTTGAAAATCTGAAGTATCTAATAGATGATAATGGCAATTTAATATCTTTTGAAATAATAAAACAAAAAACTAGAAGTGATGATTTCCTAAAATACTTCACCTTAATATCCAAAATTCCAAAAGCATGGAAAGATGCCATAAAAAAACATTTAGTACAAAATAAGTTTGAAAAGCAGGAGGATAAAATAATGAACTTACAAAAGCAAAATTCACTGAAGTTTGTTTACAAAGATCTTTTAAAAAAATATAAAAGGCAACACACTGCTAAACATGAAACTTGGATACAAGTATTTAATAAAAGTATAAGTAGTGAAGAATGGTCTAAGATATATATCCGAGCGAAATCATGTACAAAGGATACCAAATTGATCGCTTTTAACTTTAAATTAATCCATAGAATAATAGCTACTAATGATTTTCTGAAAAGAATTAATATATTAGAAGACAATGAATGTACTTTTTGTAAGAGTGAAAATGAAAGCATTGAGCATCTCTTCTATGATTGTAATATTACTTCACAGTTTTGGTACCGTTTTACTGAATATTTTGCAACTTTTTACCCAAATATTGCACATTTACCCAAGAAAGAAATATTTCTAGGAAGTGAAAATCTGGACTGTTTGTGTAATTTCTTACTTATTTTGGCAAAGTATTATATTTATACTTGCCGATTCAATATGAAAAATCCTTCTATGTATGCTTTTAAGCAAATAGTTGCAATGCACAAGAACATAGAAAAATACACTGCTATAGTAAATAAAAAAGAAGACCAATTTCTTCAAAAGTGGACCTCTATAATCAATATGTAATAGGTTTCTCATTTTATGCTAAACAGGAACATAATACTGCAATATATATATATATATATATATATATATATATATATATATAATGGACTCACATATTGTTCAAACAATAAATATGTTGATCATATGCACATGTGGGTGTGTGTGGGGGTGGTTTTTTTTTGTTTTTTTTTTCATTTGCTGTAGATTATATTTATTATCCTTAGATTATTATAAATGTTACATTGTAAGGTGACCTTGGGATGGTTCCCCGACCCAGTGGTCTACCTATTATGGGGATAATAAAATAAAAAAAAAAAAAAAAAAAAAAAAAAGACCTTGTATATCTTAGGTATTGTTCAAAGAACCTTTAATTCACTTTTTTTGGTGCATGAGTGATGGGTATATTATAGATTAAAGAGTATAAAGCTGGGCCATACTCAAGATGTGCACCTTTCAAAAACTGCTAGCTTTGCTTGGTCATTTTCACTTCCTTAACTTCAGAGTTAAATTGTATTTTAAAAAAAAGAAGGAAAAAAAAGAAGCTGATAACTTTTTTTACATTTAATATATGTAGTAATTCATCCTATGAACTTTCAGAAGCTGGTATTGTCTAGTTGGGCAAAATTTATTTTCCTTATTTTAATAAGTGCTAAAGATGGTGTACTTTAGACTAATTTAGACTGATTTTATTAGCATAAGGGATCAGTCATTATAGTCAGCAGTGTGCTAAGATCATGGACAACTTCCACAAGTACAATATCCAAAGAAATGTCAAACAGTACATCAAAGTAACATAGAGGTATGTCAGCACTATATCCACTATGCATGTTTCAATGCAAACAACTTCACCTTACACAAGTCATTGTCTCAAATGTACATAATAGCTGGTGAGCACCCACGTGATAGAATTTTGTGCATGGAACTAATTTTGCAGTTTCTAGTGCATTTCTGTGAAATTTTTGACATATATAGTATGGTCATCATCGAAAGATAAGGATGCTGACCGTTCAATTTTGTTACAAATCTTTGCTCTTAATATAAGTAACAGAAAAGAGGAAAAGCTTTTAGAAGCTTTGTAAAATTTAAGAAATAATTTATTTCCCTAGAATACAAAGTGAAAATGAAAAGAAACAAAAAATTACAGTATTGCGAATTAAATTTCAAACTAATCCAAGATTATGGACACAAGTTCTAATAATTTAAAGTCCTGAATAAACCTCAGTGCAGGTCCTGAAGAGATCTAAAACTGAAGACAATGATTTGTCATAGTTTATGCAGTGCTGCATGAAGTGTCAACAGTCTTTTGCTGAATCAGAGTAATATAATTACTGGTTTGACTTAAATAAAAATTCCAGCAAATGTCTTTATCCAAGAATTGTATCAAAGCACTTTTGTATTTCCAAAGAAAATAATCACTTGAATTAAAAAATTTGAACAAAATAAAATTTAGCCAACTAGTAATAACATAATACAACTTGAAGGTGCTAGATGTTAAAGCACAGATGACCAAGTCATCGTAATTATAAGATTATATAGTTCTCTACTTGACCTCAAGTTACAATTAGCATTTTCTATTTAAAAAACATTATCTAATGGAAAATAGCCTTCTAGAATGATCTAATGAGTCTTATTACTTACAACACAATAATCTGTAAAATTCACTTAGGAAATTCCAAAAACCCAATCCAAATAAGCATTTTTCCTCCTTGTTTACCTGAATAATAATCATGATTCTAAACTCATACAAGTAGAGATTAATTTAGTTATGTACTAGTTGTTGGCATACAATGAAATATTTTACAAAATTAAAAAGTCAATCAGGTCAAACAGAAATGAATTCCTTTTTGGACAAGGTTAAGTCCAACATACAATCTTACATTACAAGAGCAAATAATGAAATAATTATAAAAAAAATAAAACTAACAAACAAGCAATTAAATCAAATATATATAACAATGTACTCAGTATTTTCATAAGGATTGTACACTTTTATTTAATATAGCTTCACTTTCATCATTCGAGGGAGGCCAGGTTATATTTTCATAAACAAAATTACTTACCATTCTACTAGTTATATATGTAGATTACAGCCTATATACTCATGTTGTGCTTTAATGCTCACTTAGATTAAACTTATAAGCTCTAACCGCTTTACAACATCTATAATGATATGACTACCAAAAACAAAACCACCATGAAATTAGAAAACATAACAAATACTGAAAATTATTAAGGTAGGAAACATTTTTAGGTCTTTAAGTTTGTTCTTGCAGTCGAGAAAGGTGAGTTTTAAGAGCACTCTTGAAAGGGATCACTGTGTCTTTGTGTCTAATTTCAATGGGCAATTCATTCCACATTGCTAGGCCTGGGTATGCAAAAGAAAGTTGTTCATATGACTTCGTTTTCATAGGGTGAATAATGAGTATATGATTATCAGAAGAGAAGCATAAGGATCTTGCTGGTGTGTACATATTGGTGAGGCTGGATAGGTATGTCGGACTGGAGTCGGTCAGTGAAATAAAGCACAGAGAACAAATCTTGTGTTTGATTCTGGATTGAATGGATAGCCAGTGTAGGGTACAGAGCAGTGGGGAGGTGTGCTCTGGTCGAGGTACTCTAAAGATGATCTGAGCAGCTGTGGTTTGAACATTTTAAAGTTTCTGGATTAGATATTGAGATGAACAATGCAGAATTGAGTTATAGTCGTCATGAAAGTACTAATGAACACACAAGTGTTTTAGTGGCATCAACTGAAAGATATTTGTGAATGAAGCTGATGCGTCTCAATAGTTCAGTCATATACCACTCAAGGTATTACCAGGTATAATTATGTTATGTCCACTGGAGACTTAAAATGTATTCTTAATAGACGGTTTTTAGTCGGAGTAGATTCATGATTTTGCACCCATCGGTCATCAGTTATTATTTTGTTGTTATTTGTTATAGTGTGGCAAACCTTTTCCCAGTCATACTGGTTTGTGTTAATATGCATTCCCTCTTTTGTAGTTCATGAAAGGAAAGGAAAACCAGTCTATTTTCTAGATACATGCACTTACATTTACTTGTGAGAAATGTAACCATTAGCTCGGTAGCGAAATATTAATCAGTTGTTTTGGTACAGCCAGAAAGTGAGATATAAGTTACTTTAAAAGTAAAGTGAAGATCAATCCTGGTAAGAGAATGATAATTTCCTTAAGTTTTCATGCAAGGCACAGAAAGAAAGGCAATAGTGGTTGTAATCTCTTGTTTCAAAAGGCATAGATTCTCTTGTTGCCTGCCAAACCAACCAACCAACCAACCACTACCAACCACCCAAATTTCAGAATTACTGGTATATGGATCCAGAAAACTTGGAAATGGACCAATCTATTTTCCCTCAAAATAAGGCCCAAATGGTTCAAACTGTGTTGGGGTGGATGCAGGCTAAACAGAATCCATAATATCACCCATGTGTGTGTAATTATACCAATCATTTTCTCTATACAAGTTTACTTTGATTTCTGTCTTGCACAACTTCAAGTTACTTCAATTTTTAGTTGTTTCTTCTTTTTTCACCAGAACATACACAGTGCAAATGGAAATCTTAGAAAAACACCCATCAGGACAACAGGAAAATTTTTTAAAACCTCACCTAAAGACAGAATGAAAAAGGAAAAAGAGGATCTTTCTTGGTTTGAGATGGACTCTATTTTTGGCTTTGGACCAGAGGACTGATCATAATATATGATTGGTGAATTATAACATTTTTAAAAAAATGATTATCCAAAACTAATAAATATTGAAATGTTAATCACAATATTTTTATGTTTTATTGTTATATGTAAAGTTTTTTGTTTTTTTACATAAAGTTAAAATTTGAAAATTTTTACAATGCTGGGGATGTGTCTTTTTTCATAAGCTATATCCTGGATTTCTCTTAACCAAAATTTGAATTGTTACTATATTTTCTATAAACTGCTCCAGTATCCTAGTGGTTAGAGCATCCACTGCAGAAGCAGAGGTCATGGATTCGATCCCCAGTCAAGTCATAATAAAGACTTACAAGAAATGGTACTAACCTCTGCCTCGCTTGACACTCAGCATTAAGAGGTTAGTGTTAGGACTGGTCAGCCTAGTGTCAGGATAATGTGACTGGGTGGGACATCATGCTATATGTCTGTGGCATGATACCCTAGTGCTAGACATCACTAATAAACCGCCTCACTGCAGACATCGTAGCAATAATGACTGAAACATTGCTAAAGCTATGTTAAATATCCTAATTGCACACATATTTTCTATGTCAGGACACTATCTTGTTTTCTGTCCTTATCAAAATATATGTATATATTTATATATTATGATCCTGAATTCATTGTGCATATATTAGCCAGATATGACTGATCTATCAAAGATTTTGACCCTCACATACTGTGATAAACAGGAGATCATGGGATGTCTAGTGTGCCACTATGTTAAATTGTCTTTGATTTATTTATCTATTGAAGTGTCAAATGGACATCATAATGAAGTAAAATTCAAAGTTGATTGGGTTTATACATTATTCTTTTTGGGATAATCAATACATGTGTAGTTGACAAGGTTTCCTACAGTCTAACTACTTCAGGGCTATATCTGGTCCAAAGACAGCTGTTAAATAGGGGTAAGAGAAGAGCAACTTGGTTCCCTATGAAATAATATTGCAGTAAATATATTTATTACTGCTCACCATCAGTTCTGCAACTGGAAAAAAAATATATAATTTGAACTATCACCACAAGGTCTATGTCATAGACAATACAGTAATTAGTCCGTAACACCTGGTGCTCTTTCAATGATGTGGCAGTGTGTCAGGACAAATTAGACTGTTTGAATAAAATATGTATAACAGAGCTGACAATTAAAAAGAAAGATGCTAGCAATAGTGGTCCTTTATTTTCATCCTCTAACAAATGTGAAATAAAAGTTCACTGTCAAAGTTGAACTGAATGCCCATCACTTAAACATTATATTGTTTATATCTAGTGTATTCAAAATATAATTGTTTCAAGGAGTAGAATGACATAAAATGCTGTTGTTTATTGAAATTCTATTTCATAGTTTTCCTGAATTGTTTTAATAGTTGGGACAAAGTAGAGTAGTATGATGAATCTGAAGCAAAAGTGACAGATAATCCAGAGAAAATGAAATGTTTCTGGTACTTTGTAATAATTAAGAATGTTGATGTTTTCTTATGTGTCATATTTGTATACTCCTTTAATAGTTTTTCTAATAATTTTCACAAAATATTGGGTGAATATTAGTTTTTTTTTCTGGAAAATTGTCCAACAACAACGATCAGAAGTTTTGGATCCCTGATGTGTGTGTACATTTATATGTAGGCATTTAGGTTTTGACAGCAACAGGAGCAGGGGTGAGAGTGAGGTACAGTATGTGGCAGGGGTGGGATAATGTGACCGTATTAAAGTTAGTGAGTTATCTGAGTGCAAGTTTTCAAGGGAGCAGTATAGGTAAAATCAACTTGATATCTTGAGTTTGGGAGATAGGTTACCTATGTTGTATTCTTACAGTATTACATAAGAATGCTTAATGAAATGGTCAGATGTTAACCTATTTAAAGACAGATAAGCAATTATGTCAGGCCTACCTCGTCTTGGTGTTTCTTAACTTTCTGTCATTTTTATGCATGAAATATCAAACTCCTTTGCTGCATCTGTGTCCAGCATTTTTTTTTCTCCTCTTGAATGTTGAGCTTCCAGTGCTAGGTGCTCAAAATGGTTTAGACCTAACATAGGTACAGTTTTAATCCCTTTGAAAATTCATAATATTGTCATGGTGTCATCTGCCTAGTCTCACACTTTGTCCAACATTGTAATGAAAGTGTTTCTTCTACCAATTTCAGCTTTGAGGATTGTTCATTACACCCCTTGTGGTCAGTTAGGACTAATTTTCAAAAATTTTAAACATCTTGACTGTCATAATTGTTCTTCTGCTTGTTCTTTTGATGTAACTCACCAAATAGTGTTCCGTTTTATCTCAGATATGAGAACTATAGCTTTTGCATATATAACCATTTATTTGTACCTCACTACCGATTTCAGTAATGAAAATCTGTAATGTGGTAAATTTTAAAAAATGCACAGAACTTATTCACTTCATTCATTGATTCATAATTTCTAACCTGGCTGTGACCAGGGTGGCCTTCATACTGTCATTGTCTGTACGTTACTTGTTTAATGGACATTCCATGCTAACATGGTGCCATATTGTATACACTATGAGTAAGTCTATTTTCCTCAGACAACAGATTGACATATTTCATGCAATTCAGTAACTGCTGGATAAGTCTGTTACCATAGGGTTGAGAGTTACATCCCTTTGCACACACGTACATAGAAATTAACTTGTTAAATCGAGGTCAAAGGCAGATTTGTAGTTGTCATTCTTTTCATTTGCTTGATTTGACATTATAAATATCGGAAGCAGATGACAGTTTTTACCTTGTATTAGTATTCATCTGTAGTTGTGCATCCACCCTTTTACCAAAAATGGACGTGTCCAAGAACTGGAAATGACCATTGAGCAGGGTTATCTTTGACACTGAACACCTCTGTTTCGTATGAAATGCACAGATGATAACAGTGTTAGAGGCCACCTTGGTCATAATCAGATTTGAAATTATAAATCAGTAAATGAACTAAGTTCTGTGCATTTTTATATCATTTTACTTTTCATTTTTTAAATCAATGGGGAGGGGGCTATAAACAAATGTGGAAATATAATCAAACATTTGCTGTTGAAACTTCATTACTTTTTTGGGATTAAAATCTTCATCACCATTGCCTTGTTAATCTTACTCATTATGGTTAATTCTATCTACAATAACTCCAGCAAACATGGGTGTGCTTTTCTTTCCTGTTATGAAAATAATTGCTAAATACTTAATCAGTGGTGATTTACAATATCAAATTTGCTTTGTTGGCTGTTTTTACTATTTGACTGACCAGTGAATAAAGCTTGGACCGGTGGTTTATTTACTTGATTGATCATTAATTTCATATTAGTCACAAAGATATTTATTGTTGTAGCCATGCCGACAAAAAGTGCATATTCTGTTTGATCCTTGACAGAATGTCTAGCAGTATAGGTGGATAATTCAAGGATGACATTTAATCTGTTTGGTTGATGGAAGTGTGAAGCTAGGATTAGGAAGCAGTTATGACCAATACTCAAGGCAGTCTCATCACTATGATACAAAAATTAACCATCGTGTGCTTGTTTTGTCAGATTGGAGGTTTGAAATTGTTTGATTTTACAGTTGAGAAGTTAAATAAAGAGAAAAAAAGATTGATGTTCATAACTACAAATGTTACAAAGGTTAATTATGTTCTCAGTAAGATTATCATTGCTTATACAAGGGTTTCCAGAGGATATATACCGGTAAATGTGAAGTAAAGTAGAGTAGTTATTTTGGTACATTTTATGAGTTAATGAATTGATAAAATTTGTCAGATATTTGTGGGGGGGGGGGGATTTGGTTTTTAACATAGCTTTAACCATTTTTCAGTCATATTGATATGATGTCTTCAGTATGACAGTGTGTTGTGATGTCTAGCACTGGGGCATCATGTTCCACCCAGTCACATTTATCTTCACACCAGGCCTACCTATCCTAACACCAGCCTATTAATGCTGAGCACCTAGCATGGAAGCTGCTAAGTCTTTAGTAACTCTGTTGGGGTTCTGATGCTCTAAACACTAAACCATTGGTCAGATACTTAGTAGGTTGATGAAAAGAGTATACATGCAAACATAAATGTATTATTGCACCTATGTACAGTCTTCTTGTCTGTTGTATTTTCATCAAATTTTAATGCTTCCTAAAAGGAGCATTAACTGCCCTACATGCTAGCAATATTATTTTGTATATGTATACATTTAATTTTCATTTGTCAAAAGTTATCTTTACACTTTTAAAAGAGGTGGGGAGAGTTCTGCCTGGAATTTATTTAAAGGTTTAAAACATTTGAGAAAAAATGAAGAGGCTCAAGTATATTGAGGCAGGAGCTGGAAGACCATTTGTATACAACTTTTGGATAGTTGTTGTTGTTGTTGTAGTGGGTTTAACACCAATTTTCAGCACAAGATAGGCTATATATGGTGGCCAGTAGTAATGATGGAGGAAGAACCCGGAAAAACCTTGGAAAGAACCACAACCAATGAGAAGCTACTGGCAAGCTTTTTCACATACCCACATTGGCTGAATCTGAGACTCAAACCCACGCAGACAGTGGTGAGATGGCAGTGATCCATAATGAAGAGCTCTTTAGACCACTTGGCCACTCAGGGCCCCCTTTTGTTTAGTAATATAACATCAATTGTATATTTTACATGAATGCTTTGGTCAACCAAGAAGAATTTTTTAAAAATATCTTTGGACAATATAATGTAATGACCAGAAATGCATATTAATTTTTTTAAAAATGTGTTAAGTCTTAAGAGTATCTTTTAAACTGTATAATCACCACAAAGTCCTAATTCTAAAAACCCTTTTTATA
This sequence comes from Unio delphinus, assembly GCA_029339505.1. Taxonomy (NCBI): domain Eukaryota; kingdom Metazoa; phylum Mollusca; class Bivalvia; order Unionida; family Unionidae; genus Unio; species Unio delphinus. The sequence continues at coordinate 11,720,978 of JAQISU010000076.1, forward strand.
CCTAAAACTGCACAGTACAACAGAATGCTGTGTTTATGCCTAATAACCAACCTGCAGTACAATGATACTGTTAGAATTATTTTATTTTATGGTCTGAATAATAACATTTTATGTTCTCTCATTTCCAGAGTACAATTCTTATATCATTTCTGTAAGACATTACAGTCATTTAATCCATGTTTTGAGTATTTTAACATTAGAAGAGATGTATTTGATCACTGTACATATTTAAAACATATGCTTATATGTACATACTTTTTATGTTGGCATGATACCTGACAATTGTGTTTGTTATAACTTTACATATTTATGTTTATTGTTAGATTAAAAAATCTCTTCAGTGAATAGCCTCTATGAAGTTTGTGATACTATTTAAAGTTACTTGTGTTTGTTATTGTTATATGTGTTCATGAAATAAATTTTAAACATGTGCACAATTTTTGTATTTATGTTCCAGAGTATATTGCTCATCAAACCAAATCATATTTTATGAGTATTGCTGCCAGACCAGAGTTCAAAGCTCAGCCAATCAAGATCCATGTATAGTTTTAAAAAAATTAATTAAACTTTAAACACACCTTTCCAGAGATCTTTCAGTATAAATTCTGCATTTTCATTCACTACCATTTCCTTGTGAAAACTGTTTAGTCACTTTAATCCAAGGTATAAAAGTTATTAGTACTAAAACTCAAATCATGACAAAAGAAACAGTAGTATCAAAATTAACTACAAAATACTCTTTATTGTCCTTTCTGTTAGGCCAAGAATCAAGGTACATGTATCCCAAGAAATAATTAAGTCTTTATTTGGTTAACTGATCTTTACATGTCCTGGCTATGATATTCTATAATTGATCCAAGCAAGCCATTTTCTTTTCAAGTTGAGAGGACAAGTCATCAGAATTAATGAAATATATACCTGCATTTTTAATGCCAGATATTCTTTTTTCAAATACTAAATTTGCATCATCTGATGCATCATTGAAAAGCTAATTCTCTAATATGGTAATGTCCAAGGAGTGACTTTGCTAGAAAACTTTTCTTGATGCATGCATCCTGCCAATTTAAAATGTCACTGTGACCAAAGAAAACAAATTAGTTTCTTTTCAATAGCATGATTTGTTCTTCACAAATCACCAAACTGTGTAAGTGAGCTGTTCAATAGAAGATAAAAGGACCAGATCATTTTTCAGGTGAAAAGGCCAAAGGTCACTATGACCATAATATGAAAAATGGTTGTGTACACAACTGGAGTTCTGCTAACATACCTTCACCATAACATATAAATATGTTATCCCTAATAATAATACAATGAACTCTTGATTAGTGTTACTTCTGATGGTCAAGGTCACTGCATCTTTCAGATATTCGAGTTCTACTAAATTTTTCTCTCCCTCAATAACTCGTGCACAACAGGATCCACAAACAGAGACCACACATATAGACCGAAAGATTTGAGGGCATGAGTGTAATGTAACAGCAGAAGGCATTATATAGTATTTATTAAATACAATACATCAATACAATTTGGAAGGTGAGTAAAGTCTGCCCCCCCTCCCCATGAGAGTATATTTTCCATGGAGCTTAAACCCTAGTGAATGTATAACATAAACCAGCTGTTGGTGTGTGTCATTGATGTTCTAGTCCATTGTGGGACATCAGAATACTTTTACAGTCAAGTAATATTTCAAAGCTAATTAGATTAATGTTTACACTACATATCCCCTCCTGAGTCCTGAGAAGTTTACATTAAGCAAAATGTAATCTGATGACTGCATTTCTAAACAAGCTATATTCAGCTTAATTTTTACAAGTTCAGTCTGGGGTGGTTTTGACAATCATGTCTAATGTGTGAAATATCTGTTTTGACTGATTGGCACTGCTTTGCTTTCATCTGAGTAAATGTATCAGGGTTTGAAGCAGTCACTCTGAGAGTCTCTGATAATGTGGCGGGCATGGGAATTAAATTTTATTACGCCATATCTCTCTCTTGTCAATTACTACCATGTATGAACGAGGTGTGGAAATTAGGCTACAACTTGAAATACGCCATTTCTCGAGAAAATGTGTGCAACAACTTTAAATTTCTAATTGTTGTGCTCTTTCTCAAGAAATTAGACATACTTCACAATACATCTCTACATATATTTCTCAGTACTGACCTTTCCACTGTGACACTCAATACAAATCATATGTTAATCTAAAATACCTCCAAAGATGACTTCATGGTGAAGTTCTTGTCAATGGTTCACTGGCATTTTTTTGAGAGGCTGCACTGTAAACAGAACAGGAGGTAAAGAAAACACAGATTTCACTTCCAGATCATCACCAAAGCCATATTACTCAATGTGCACTGTTGCTGAAATACACAGACAACCACACTCTGAGCTCATATTCTCAAGAACAAACAATTACCTTTAAATCTCTGCCAAAAATGCATCAATATAACTCGTCTATCACCACCAAAATGAGAGAGGAAAAAATGTTTTTAAAATAGATTAGAAACTACATTCATGGGTCATCATCATCATCATCAGTCTCTTGACCTAGTGTGGTCATTGAGGCACTGTGCTGCTGAACATCTGAGCATTTCCCTCCACTTGACTCGATTATGTGCCAATGCCTGTGTCTCTGCAAAACGTTTCCTGGTCCATTCTGTGATGTTGTCACTCCACTTTTTTCTCTGTCTACCTCTCCTTCTACCACCGTGGACACTATTTGTATGAAAATTTAGTTTACACCCATTCATGGGTACTGAAGTGGAAATACTAATTGTGATGTGATTCCTGACGGGCAAATTTTTTGGGGCAAATTTTAGTAAAACTTTTATATTTGCATGCCACACCTATCTGAACTTTATACATGAAGTCTTTTTGAATTTCCTTGCAAACAAGACATATGACACCTGTCGGAATGTGTGTAGTGCTGGTGCTCCACAGGGTGCACGTGTTGGTCCAATTGCTCTTGAGAAACCAAAACTAAATTTGCTATATCTTCCTTAATTTTAGGAATTTTTCAATGTAGTTAAAACCTAATTGTAATACAAGATAAGGCCTGTCTGAAAATATGTTAGAAGTTTTAAAATATTGATTAAAATTTAAATTGAAATTTAAATAAACATTTAAATTTATAAACTAAATGTTATTGAAAAATTAAATTTTCATACAAATTTTAGAACACAGTTTGACAAATTTTAGACACAAAAGTTGACCAATCAATAGTATTAAAAAACAAATGGTAATTTGGGTAAGTATAACTGAAATGATTATCCCCAGGGGTAGTGTAACATAGCTCATAGTGATTTTGGCAACAAACTGCAATATGCCTGTCCAGGTGTATATAGGTGTACACACTAAAGAAGCAATGACAGGTGCAATGTTCTATATTTATTGTGTCAGGTATATAGACAATTATTTGTATAACTAATAGCGTACTTAGTTTAAACTTCTGAAAACTACCATGTTTTATAGCAAAATTGCATTACATTTCAATGTCAATAACTACAAAAGGTGACAGTGGGATAGAAATTAGTTTCTAGGCAGGCTTTACCTTACTGACAATGGTGCTAATCTCTCTCATGAGGACCTAAGCCATATCTTTGAGGTGCTATATATTAGTATGGTGATATGAATTAAGTGGTCACTTTTGGCTGTACACTGCATATGACCTTATGAAACCTTGCCATCACCACCAGACTACTGGAGAGCTTCAGCTGATATTACAATACCGCACTCTGTCCAAATACTAAATTGAAATATGTTACCATACATAGGCATATTCATGATGAAAATAACATTTTGGGATATTTTTAGTGCACACAGCCAGAATGTGCCTTATAGATTTCATGGTTACTATCTCACCTGAGGGCGTATTGGTGCAGCTCACTTCCGGATAGTTCAGTAAGTAAGGATGGCAGATGTAGATAAAAAAAAAGTAAAACAAGTATATTGTGAAAAGTCTGAAAAGATTTCTTAAAGAACACAGACAGAATGTATGTTATCCTTTTTAGCAGCTAGTCCAGATAATATGGATAATTGTGAATATTGTAAAGAAACAAGTGGCATTGTTGAAGTGTGAAATGCCCGTTCAAATACAGGCATTGGACACCCCTTGAAGCAGCACAGAAAAGTGATTTATACTGTGGTGTTAGAAATGGCAAGATTAAACTAAAATTCAATCACACTTACTACTACCCTGTACAAGGACAGTTAGTCTTGACTAATCCTAAGTGGTGTGACTTTGTTGTATGGACACTTAAAGTAATACATGTAGAGAGGCTTTGGTTTGATAACAAATTCTGGGAGGAGAGAATGTTGCCAAAGTTGAAGACCTTTTACATGACGAGCATTCTGCCAGAAATGTTCTCAAGTATAATTAAAAGAGGCCTTTTTCTTTACCCAAAAAGTGAATTAAATTCAGTATTGTGATTCCATTCATTATTTGGACAATTTTAAATTAATCGATTCACTTAGTTTGACCTCTGTACATATATACTTTACATTTTTTCTGGGCAAGATAAATTGTACATATAAAGAAGAAATATTGATCCACCACATGTACATTACAGTAGGTTGAATGTTGAGAGAGAGAGAGAGAGAGAGAGAGAGAGAGAGAGAGAGAGCTGACCATCAATACATAAGACAAACTTTAAAAACAATAGAAGGAAAGGGGGGGGTATAAAAAAAAATGAGCATGACAATTGTATACAATTTGCTGCATCCATGTTTAATATTTATGTACAAAATAATTGTTACTTTAATCTAAAAAAAATTTACACATAGCAGGGTCCAACAAATCATGTTTGCTGGGTTTGAGTTACCTTATGTTGATTTCAGGTAAAATAGTAAGTTAGTCCTGTACAAGTGATGGTTGGAGTGTTGTTAGTACAGCACAAAGTTTGAAAACATCCGATGCTGTTAAATGGCAACAAATTGGCATCACTCTGTTAAGGATTTTAAAAACTTTAATTCGTTGTATCTCCCTTTCCACATGTATCCTCAGATTTGTTATCTGTCGTGTCTCCTCAACCTGCTTCCGTGTAAACTGTTTCAATTTTTACTTGAAATGTGGAATGACAGGAGCAATTCTTTTGGAGTTGTCAGGTCTTTTATTCAAAAACCCTTAGCAACCACTATTGAATCATCTGGCTCACAGAGATCGAACACACCAGACAGCTCTGTAATTTTCTTGTCCGAAATACTTCCTGCATAGCAGTCAGATACAAATTTGTTTACATTTATTAAACATGCTACTTATCCTTGAAACTGGTCCTATGTAATCATACATGTGCACAGAAACATTTAGTGCAGATGAATCTTGAAGAGAAAGTTTTAATGATGTGCACATATTTAACTAATTATGTGTTCATTAGTACTTCATTACTATATCTACTCCAGAAAGTTCAAAACACAACTGCTTGGATCATCTTTAGAGTACCTCGTTCAGAGCACACCTCACCACTGCTCTGTACCCTACATTGGCTATCCATTCGATACAGAATCAAGCACAAAATTTGTTCTCTGTGCTACATTTCACTGACAGACTCCAGTCTAACATATCTATCCAGCCTTACCCATGTGTATACACCAGCAAGATCCTTACACTCTTCTTCTGACAATCGTATACTCACTATGAAAACGAAGTCATATGGACAACGTTCTTTTGCATAACAGTGCCCAGCGATGTGGAATGAATTGCCCATTGAAATTAGACACACTGGTCCCTTTTAAGAATGCTCTTAAAACTCACCCTTGCGACTGCAGGAACAAACTTAGAAACTTAATAATGTTTTGGACCTTTATGTTTTCAGCATGTTTTATGTTTTCCAATTTCATGGTTTTTGTTTATTGTTTTTCTGTAGTGTAGTCATATCATTATAGATCTTGTAAAGCACTTTGAGCTTCTAAAGATTAGGTGCTATACAAAGTCCGCATTATTATTATTATTATTATTATTATTATTATTATGTCAAATAAAAGAAATACCACATAACCTATTTGTTTCATAGATTCCAATACATAATTTTGTACACATTTAATTTTATATTCTACATAGTCCATTGAGTACTTCATAATTGTATTGATATGTTTCTTTAATATTCCCACTCTATACTGAATTACTAACCGTATCATTGCTACATAAATTAACGAATAAGATAACAATTATTTTGTAATGGTATGTCACCTGAGTAAAGTTTTACCACATTTTATAGAACTGATGCACTGACCATTTAATTTTTTAATGAGGATCGCGGGGCTGATGTATATTTTGAGGAGGAGGTCTTGCTTTGGGTGAAGGACATCTTTTTTATGTTGGCTAATATGGTTTGAAATTCTGAACTATCCGGAATGGGGAATTTTTCTTGGGCATGTGCATTGGAGCGATGGGAGGTAATTTTAAGCACTATGATCAGTAGTAACTCAGTTGCAACTGTAAAACCCCCTATAGGTACAATGTCAGCCTACGGTATATGATATACTGAATGTGAACTTTGGATCCCAAACATTTTAAAGTATGTACTACTGATCATAACAAATATTATTAGTAATTAATAATGCATAAAGTAAGATGGATCGTTAGAATTCCATTAACATCATATAGGCTGCAATGCAGCACTTCATCAATCAATATCATAACCAAATTGAACAATAAAATTGAATTCATCTTGTGTTCAACTTACATCATTTTGCTGTTTTCTTACATCCAAGGGTAAATATACATGGAGCAGCAGCAGGGCGAATCGGACAACTTTTTAGAGGCGTCAATTTCTCAAACCATGGCTTCTTCGAAATCGTAAAAAAAAGCATCAATTTGGCAAATTAAGACTTCCTTGTAAATGCTTTATAGTGGCTCATTTGGCAAAAAAATAAGACGCCACAATTGTTGTCACACCCACCCACCCCTGCTGCTGCTATGGGGTTAACAATTTTTTTTAACGATAGTACTTTGAACCTGTCGTAGAAACAATAGCAAGTGTTTTTCATAATTTCCATGTTTTTTTTAAATAACTCTGTCTACTGTCCCCCCCCCCCCCACCTGTTCTAAGACAAATCAATAAGGCTTTTGATGTCCTAGTAACGTTAGCTACAGCCATGCCTTTTATCGATTTGCACTGCCACAGACGTTAATACTATGTCTGTTAGTCAGCGGGGATCAATATAAATGCAATCTTAGATCTCGTCTGCATTATTTAATTATTGCTTGTCACCAACTAATATTGACCCGTGATATAAACGTTTTGACTACAGTTAATGGATTATGACTGTCTGTCTGTTTGTCCCCTTCTGTCAGACTGTCTCTCTATTTACTATAATAAGACTCGTTGTTTGATTGTCCATTTAGAACAAATAGAGCTTAGGAAAGGAAGACAGTTAAACCATATTTTACTGTTTAAACTGTCATGATTCTCAATGGAGATATAATCTGTAAGAAAACGAATCAAATATGTAGTATTACAAACAGTTGTATTCTGTTTTTTTTTCTTCAAGTATTCGGTTTGATACATATATATCATATTCAAAAGCATTTACATGTAGATATCGGATTTAGCATATTCGTAACGCATTGCAGTCTTGCCCAGAGGCCCATGGTTCGATTCTCGTAACAGGCAATTTGTCGACGGTACCGATTTGGATGTTTTTTTTCTATATGATTGGGGGCGCCAGGTGATATAGTAACCGCTGTAAGACAACAAGAACGACAACAACAAGAACGAAAACGACAAGAACGACAACTTCAAGAAGAAGCTGAACAACAAGGTGATGTTGATATTAGCCCTCCATCACCTGAACCACTTGAGCAACAAGATGCTACTGCAAAAGAACGAGGAGACTATCCACCTGAAAGGATATTTACGGATGATGCAATAAATAGAATTAGAGGAATCAAAACAGACAACAAATTAGTTAAATTTACTAAAGAAAACTTTTAAAAAAATATGAGATAATTATTTAAAAGATGACGAGTCAAGAGATTTTATAAAAGACAAAGACACCTGGGCAAATAAAGTATTTTTAGCAAACTGGGGTAAAACTAAAATCACAAAAGAGATACGTGATGATTTTAATAATTTTATGGCTATAGTAAAAGGTGTCACACAACCACCACCAGTATATACAGCAGACCCAATCCCAGGTGAAATAGAAATAATGGTAGAAGCTGATTCTGAAAAAGGTGCAACTGGTATCACTAAAAAAAAAAAGCAAAGGGATTTTCTCAGAGTGGAATTTCAGGTAGTGGTCTTATTCGTTGTCCTGGTAATATTCTCAGTGATATATCACGATTAGAAGTTCTCATAGGAGGGAAACGAGCTGGAAATAACTCACCAGAAATAATTAATGAAGCAGCTGATATCTGCATGCGGTTATTTCAAGGCAGCATTATGAATATTGAAACATATCGAGAGTTTATTGATGAGCTAGTTGAACATCAAAGGGATTTTCATGGTTATCATAGTGACTAAATCACTTAAATGGAAATTCTTTGAATTTCACTAGCAATAAAAATCCGTAGGATTGAAAATCGTTTACGATGAAAATTGCTAGTAATTTTACGATTAGATAAATATCTTTTAAATAAGATGATCATACACTACAACCATGATAAACCAACCAGCGTCTATGTAGTAAACTCACGATTGCCTGTTTACAAAGCGTACTATGGTGATGGTATCGGCAATACCATTGCAGGATTATTTGAAAGAATGGCTCCACAAATAGCACCAATAGCAAAACAATTATCAATGAAAGCTATTGATGTTATTCGCGATAAGGGTATTAGCACTGTTGGAGATGTTGCTGGGGGGGCATTTTCCGCTGCAAAGGATAAACTAATGTCGCTAGTTCGACGAAGAAAGAAACTATCGCCGTTACCATCTACACATGTGATGCCTACAAATGTTAGCAAAATAATAAATAGCGCAGTGGATCAGAAATTAGCATCGTTGGCGACCAGCAACCAAGATAAGATTACCGCAAATATAATAGCGGGAAGTGGCTTAAAACCACGACGAAAACCACGATTTAGATAAAGGAATATATAATAAAATGTTCAAACAGACACTTGATCCAGCGTTTGATATGGAAGCCCCAGTGCGTAAAGATGATTCTGTACGTGATTATCAATTTTATTCATATCATGCAAAACAACTTGATCTTCGATCAAGAATCGAACTTCAAGTTCATGATACCAGTAAATACTTTCTACCCGCTGAAGCATTTATTGAAGTGCAAGGATAACTTGTAACAAATGTTGCAGCTAATACGCCATACGCAGATGACCAAAATGTACGAGTTGGTTTTGTTAATAATGGTGTCATGGCGCTATTTGAAAGTGCAGGATATGTGATTGATGGAAGAGAAATTGAATCTGTTGAACGTGAGGTTGGTATTGCAACAACAATAATAGGGTTAGCAAGATATTCCGACGATTATACAAGATCGGCAGGTCCATCTATGATGTTTTCTAAGGATATTACCGATAACGCTGAACATATTCAATATATTAAATTACGGACACCAACAGCTACGGCATCTGATGTACAACCCAATTCTCCTGAACACGAGGCAAGACCAGCAGATGTCTTTGATGTTATAAAAAGTACTAATCTTAATTACAACCTAGGATTTGCAACACGTATATCAATGTTGAAAAGACCACGTCGACAATTTTCATGCGCGATTCCACTGCATCATATATTTGGATTCTGTAGAAATGTCCGAAAAGTTATGTATGGAGCAAAGCATACAGTAGTACTCGTGCGAAAGGGTAACGATAATGAGGCAATCTGACGTGGTGCTGTTGTTCCCGAGGGTAAAGTTATTTTAACAAAACTATCATTGTGGATGCCAGTAATGTCTCCATCAATCACAACAGAAGAACGGCTACTATCATTTATGGATCATGTTGGAAAATCATTGTTAAGTTGGTTATCAGTGACCACAGATACCATGGATTCTAATATTAAAAGTACATTTACATGGCACCTGGCATCAAAACAAGGTGTTTCAGCCCCACGCCATATATTTGTTGCGCTACAGAATAGGAATCTATTCAACTCTCAAGAACACAGCCATATGATATTTGATAAGATAGGTGTTAATGAAGTCTCGCTGAGAATAAACGGACAACAGGAACCATCCGAGGACATACTACTTGATTACAATACCAACCAAGTAGCACATGTGTATCATCCTCTGTTATCATATATGGGACGCAATTAAAATGTCGATACTGATCTGCAAATATCACAGTTGGATTTTAAAAGTATATCCCATCTATTACTTTTCGCTGGAACATCTTGATTTAAAAAGACAATCTGTCGTTGATATCCATTTTAGAGCTCGTGTAACCGATCTTCCTGCTGGTAGTTATAGAGCGGTTGCTGTCATTCTCAGTGACAAATCAATGCTACTTGAAGGTGTTGTTGGACGAATGAGAGTAATCGATGCGCCAATGGAAAATATGTAATGTAACAATTAGATCAATCTGTTATTGTATAATGTCATATAGTCATATTAGTGTTACGTTAACTCCTGGTCAAATTAAAAAATTGCAATCAGAATCGACTAAAAAATGTGGAACCACGATAACGCTAAAACACAATCAGATGTCTGGTGGTCAGAATAAATTGTCATTTACGACTCGTCAAATAAAACATTTCAATGATGCTTTCAAAGATAAAAAAGGCGTTCAGATCACTCTCTCTGCAGCTGCGATCAAAAACATGATAAAATCAGGTGGTATATTTCCGTTGTTAGCTGCGTTACCAGTGCCAATTGCGGCAGCAGCCCCAGCCGTGGCTAAAGCGGCAACGTTAGGGGCCGTTGGTACCGCGGCAGGGATGGCACTAAAGAAAGCTACCGGGAAAGGATAAAAAAAAAATGGAAAGGGTCTAAGACTACCAGGAACCCCGTATTCATGGTACAAAGGAAGCGGCCTGAGAATACCGGGAACAGTTTACTAACTCGGGAACCTCCGGTTCAGGAATCTTTGATTCCCATGTCCAATTTTGATTTACTCGATGCTGCTAAAAAAAAACTTGCGATAAAAAACTTCAGAGGTGTCTTTATGAAAGATCAGTTGCCGGCACAACCAAACAGCGTTGAAACCGGTATCATTAATCTTGATAACAGCACCGGACCTAGAACCCACCGGGTTGCATACGCGATTGATCCACGTGTAATCGTTTATTTTGATTCATATGGATTAGCGCCGCCTAAAGAATTTATGAGTTATATACAACAATTAAATACTTTTCATAAAATGAAGACTTGGTATTCTACACTACCAACACAAAAAATGAATGACCCACCAATATGCGGCAACGAAGTATTAAATGTCCTTGACGCTATTTCATCATCGAGAAAACCACCTCATCAAGTCGTAAATGAATATACTAGTAGTCGCTTTTTAGAGAGAGAAAATAATTAGAAAGTCAAAGATTTTTACAATAACAATGGTTGATATTTGGGGGAGATCTTTATCAATGTTGAAAAAACCCGGTGCCGATGGCACTGCGGGAATATCTGCAACCGGTGATGTAAAAAAAATAATCGAAGATGAAATAGCTGAGATGTTGAACTTAGCAAGTGTAGTTCAACATCTCAGCTATTTCATCTTAGCAAGTGTAGTTCAACATCTCAGCTATTTCATCTTCGATTATTTTTTTTACATCACCGGTTGCAGATATTCCCGCAGTGCCATCAGCACCGGGTTTTTTCAACATTGATAAAGATCTCCCCCAAATATCAACCATTGTTATTGTAAAAATCTTTGACTTTCTAATTATTTTCTCTCTCGATAACAATTATATATCCTCGGCATATTCATTAAAATCACTCAATGATAAGTATGACGATCATACAAATACATTTAATAAATTTACTGATTTGCAAAAATCTATCGTGGACAATATTAATAAACCCGTATTAGAATTTTTTGATAATCTTCCAGTGACCACACCGAAGCTCACAGAGATAAAAACTTCTATGTTAGAGTTTGCAACACTTCAATCCAGATATGAAGATCACGTTGAAAAGCTTACATCATTTCGTAAAAATATCATTGATAAAATTTTTGCAACCACACTGGATAAATTGACATAAAACTCCCTGATATTAAAAAATTTATCGAAGATATGAAAAACTTCGTCGAGGCAATCAAAAATGATGCAACGAGGATGATAGCAATCATTGAAAAAATAAAAATCCCTCACGAACAAACAAATATCGTAAATAATGTGTACGCGATCCAACACGGATCATTTACATGGACACTTACAAACAATATATTAAATATCACTGCAACCGTCAAGGGTATTAATCGATTAACACTAGTATCACCGACTCAATTTAATATTTCATCAACGAGTTCATCTTGGGTCAACAATATGATATCAACGATCATTGACAAGAATACAACTGAACAATTAACAATAGCATCCACTGATAATAATTTGGCTAGGGTTTCAGTAACATGGTATATGGAATTCGTAGCGGATTTAAGTAAATAACTAAACCACTAACGGTTTCAATTGAAATCTGTTGTAATAAATGTCTTCAACAACAATTTCACCGATATTGTCGTCACAGCAATATCGCTATCATCAGGTCAGAGAATTTCAAACTAAACTCAAAACACTCACTGAGGGGTTTCAAGTTAAAATAAAAAAAATACCGCCGAAAATCACCGCAGTTGATGTTACCGTATACTCGGTGAGTGGTGTAATTATAGGGCTCCAATTTGGAATACGCCATTTCTCGAGAAATTGCGCGCAACAACTTGGGATTTCTAATTGTTGCGCTATTTCTCGAGAAATTGCATGGCCGTTGGCTCCAACTTGGAATAGCAATTTCTCGAGATATTGCACGCAACAACTTGGAATTACATATAAATCGGCGTCCTTTTACTTTTGTAAATTCTAAGCATTATTTTATATTAGTTTTCAGATATATATATATATATATATATATATATATATATATATATATATATATATATATATATATATTGATTTGACCTGATTTTTGTTTTCTGTATTTTTTAAATAACTTTAATTGAAATATGTTTCACAAAATATTTGTATTTGAAATATGTTTCGAAAAAAATATTTGTGCTTGAAAAATATGTTTGTAAAAATCTTTAATAAAAATAATACTATATTTAAATATAGATGTATTTTGTATACATTGTTTCTTCCTGTCTTCTGCCAGTTTTTAAAAATTAATAATTTTGAATAGTATTGTAAATCTAGGAAAGGTCTTGGAACATATTAAACATTTCAAGGGACTATTTATATTGTCCCACTGAATTTAATTGGGGTTATTCCAAGTTGTTGCATGATGCTTGCATGCAACAGTTTGGAATTTTGTCCCAGAAAGATGGATTTAAAGGTAGGAAAGGTCTTGAGTGGAGATGTAGCACAAAATTAATATTTGGAACATATTAAACATCTCAAGGGATTATTACTGTTGCCCAATAGGGTAATATTTCACAGCCTTGGGTTTTTAATGTTACTTCAGTGAATGTTGTATGATGCATACATGCCATGTTTTAGAAATTAATCCTTTGAAATACTATTGTAAATCTAGGAAAGGTCTTCAAAGGAGTTGTTGCAGAAATAGACTATTTGGAACATATTGAAGGTCTAAGGATCTTGTTATTGTTGTCCCACTGAACTTAGTTGGGGTTATTCCAAGTTGTTGTATGATGCTTGCATGCAACATTTTGGAATTTTGTCCCAGAAAGATGGATTTAAAGGTAGGAAAGGTCTTGAGTGGAGATGTAACACAAAATTAATATTTGGAACATATTAAACATCTCAAGGGACTATTACTGTTGCCCAATAGGGTAATATTTCACAGCCTAGGGTGTTTAATCCATTTCACAGTTATGGGAGTTACTTAAGTGAATGTTGTATGATGCATACATGCCATGTTTTAAAAATTAATCCTTTGAAATACTATTGTAAATCTAGGAAAGGTCTTCAAGGGAGTTGTTGCAGAAATAGACTATTTGGAACATATTGAAGGTCTGAGGATCTTGTTATTGTTGTCCCACTGAACTTAATCGCGGTTATTCCAAGTTGTTGCATGATGCTTGCATGCAACATTTTGGAATTTTGTCCAGAAAGATGGATTTAAAGGTAGGAAAGGTCTTGAGTGGAAATGTAACACAAAATTAATATTTGGAACATATTAAACATCTCAAGGGACTATTACTGTTGCCCAATAGGGTAATATTTCACAGCCTAGGGTGTTTAATCCATTTCACAGTTATGGGAGTTACTTCAGATTTAAGTCATTTAATAAATATTAATTATGATCGTAAATTAGATGACATCAATACACTAATGACTCCATGGTTGTAGATAGTTCTTATCCAAAGTGAAAAATAATAAATAAAAATTATGAAGAAGGGGGAATCGCAATGATTGATTTTAAAAAATGTAATTTGTTTACTCGAAATTACAGAAGACAAGACTTGTGTTGAAAAATAATTGTAAGGAAGTCCTTGGGATGGTTACCAATGTACAGGGAATATGAAATTAAAATATTTAAAAATGATTTTCCTTATGACTGTGACTTCGGTGGATGCTACATCTACCATCAGTAGTCAAAACACTATTACAATTCAACTGTTTTCATAATTTCGCTGGGTCATTGATATTCTCTTCAATCTTAAATTAATAGATGTTATGTAAACATATTTTTTTTTATTATTTGCGTACATCAAAATTAATTTGATAGGTTTATAAATGTTGATTCCAAATATAAACAAAACAAGTTTCAAAGATTTAATCACTGGTTAGCAATTGCTATTTAGTTTAGAAAATATAGAAACTTCATTTTAGATGTCATTAATATAATTTATACTATATTTGTACTTTGATGATATTGTTTACAAGTGAATGTCACAACCTGTCTTAAATTCCACTTTAAACCGATGAAAGCGAGGGGAAAATATACTTACTTTATGCTTTAACTTCGCCAATTTCGCTGACGAATTGTTGCAGAAATCTACAACATCTTGAACTTTCCCATCCAGAAGATTGAATACATTATTGACAAACACCTTTGTCACAGATTTATTTGTGGTTTTGTTGCTTACGTATTTTTCCGTGCAAAACGATTCATAAATATCTATGTCAACATCCTCCATTCTTAACACTCTAATGAAACTCATGTTAAGCCAGCAGTTCGGTCTATTTATATCGGTTCGCATGGTCACGCAGTTTCTCGAGAAAAGCGCAACAACTCGGGATTCCGAATTGTTGCGTTATTCCAAGTTGGAGCCCAACATAATCACCGGAGCTGGTATTATACTCTCCTCGGTGACATTGATTGCCCCGATAGCTGTTCCAATTTTTATAGCAGTGGCAACAACAATCGCGGGAATTATTTCAATAATAACAAAAAAATATCATCATGCAGCCAGCACAAACTACAAGACTACGTAGTTAAATTTCATGTTGTGTCAACCGCATACCCGCAATTATCCTCGATGATATCGTCGTCACTCGATGACACATTAATATCAGATAATGAGTTCTCAGTGATGGTACGTATTTATGATTCCGCGATGTTAAAAACTGCTAGCAGTTTTCTAAAATTAGAGCGACAACATGAGTATAATAACAACAACGACAGCGTCAATGTCGTCGCAAGAACTACTTCGACGAATAGCGGAAAATACCAACCCGGTGAAAACAAGCATGATCTCAATAACATCAACGAATCCTGAATTCAGCATGAATTTCCCTACTCCGATTCCCGTGAAGGAGATAGCGTTAACAAAATTACGAGTGTATCACAGTTGGCCTAACATTAGGTCGGTAGCATTTGGCGGTCAACAACCGAATAATTCCTTGGTGTTTGCGAATAGGAATCGCGAAGACGGAACTCCAGACTGGAACGTTGTTTCGCTACCATCTGGGTCATACCAAATCGAACAGATCAATGCTGAATTTCAGCGTAGAATAAAATCCATTACTGGAACACCAGAATCGAAGATCGCTATAATAGTTCATGAGCCGACGTTATCATCCGCGATTGAGATAAACTCACCTAGTTATGTGGTAGATATCTATCAGAGTTCAATCAGAATAATACTAGGATGGCCTGAAATACCACCTGAGGCATCTTATCAAATACCCGAACCAAAAAAATCTTATTATGTCACGGATGTACAATCATATCATGAAATCAACCCATCATATCGAGAATATTTACCTGACATAAAAAATACAAAATTAACCGATAAATTTACATTTATTGATAACAATACCATGCAATGGTATTTTGTTTTTGAGAAAACTCCTGATTCAACCATTACAATTACATTTACGTTAACTAACATCATTGATTATTTGAAAGAGATTAATCAATTACATAAAACACAGAAGAACTACGACGGAGCTTCCAAGAGCATCTCTCTCATATAACAAGCCACGTGATGAGATCATAAAACACATTAGGATATTAAATCAGCTTGTATCCGATATGGAATATATCAGCAAACGAATAATTCAAGTAGTAATTAATGATAAGAGCGGAGATAAACAAAAATTCCTAACTGGTTACAATATAACAGAAGCTGATTTACCTGATTTCAAGTTTCCAGGGTATAACGCAAATGAACTAAAAAAAATCTGTTAATGATCTTATTCAAGAAACCTTTTCTATGATACTCACCAAATGGAAACAACAAACCACAATCCTCAAACATAATAATGACCCAGACGGCGGCTGTAGACATATCGCTCCGTTCAACGTAAATATATCCTCAGTGATCGCGTTGAATTTAGTATGTGATGTTATCGAAGGAAGCTATCAAATAAATCTTGAACGATCAAATCAAGCTCAGCAGGGATATATTCTATATTCATTTGCACCAACAGCTCCTCCAGGGTTTCTAACAATTGAGGATCCAACTAATCCAGTCTACATGCGATGTCATAATAATTCACTAACGAGAATTAATTTCAAACTCACTGACCAGTCCAGTAATCTAATTGATTTACAAGGTGAGGTTTTACAAATTAGTCTGTTTGTGAAATCCTAAGGGACTTTCGAAATCGTAGCAACTGTTATCGTGAAAATCGTTTACGATGAAAATTGCTAGACTGGAAACTGTGGATATGCATTGCATAACTTTTAATCTGTGTACTGAGACAAAGTTTGCCTGACACAAAACCAACCAATGGAATTTAATTGGAAAAATCCATTCAGGGTAACCCCTTCATAAACCGTACACATACCTGCACGAGTTATCTCCCATTGATGTTCTCAAATATATGCAAATTGAATTTATTTTTAAAACGTTTCAAAAGAGCTGATTGATATACCCCTTCTGCAACACGTCTACTGAGGGTATACAAATATCAAAATATTTTCAGGCTTCAGTCATAGATTGAAATATCCTCTCCTCGTTATTTTCTGTATTAAATGATTTTACATGTCTCTTCCTAATTGATTTACAAGTGCCAGTTCTTCCTCGTTTGGAATTTTCACTCTGAGAAATAGCTTGTAAATTATTCAAAGAATTGTTTTTAGGGATGGAATCAATGTGATCAATAGCAAGACCATGTTCGATCAATCCATGAAAACACTCATACACAAAACGATGATTAAGATACATTTTCCCCCAGCTTGAAACATAAGATACCCAAGATTACTCACAATACCAACTGGATTCTTCATTCTGCGGTTTCTGACAATACCGTCACAAGACGCTTCATAATTGATAATCACGGGATGTGGCTGGAATTTTTGGTCCATTTATATATAATATTTTTTGTTTAATTGATTCTTTGCTTTAATTATTACATTATTTGGAAATCTTCCAATGTAGTCTTGAGGTGTTTTTATGATTTTGTTAGAGTAATTGATGAAGTTTTTGACGGAATCTTTGATTCGTTTATCATAATAACGCTTCAACTCTATATATATCTTACCACCGCAACTCAGACACAATTGCGATTTTCCTCTCACACCTACCCCACATTGTATGCAAGGTAAGGGCTCATAACTTCCGTTACGAACGCTTTGTAAATGATATCTACAGAATTCCCTTCTGCATGATTTGTAACATGCGGTTACTGATCCTATCATAAGCCATTTGCAATGGTTCATTATATAATAAATTCTTTATTTAACTACTTGTTTTAATTATAACATGAAGGAGTTCGAGAGATTATCGAAAATTAAGCCTTGGAAAAATATTAAATTCAATCTCCATAGAGTCTCCGTAGATGTACCAAAGGGTCTAATAAGTGATAGAAGCATGATAAGTAAAATCCGTGATTGTTTTAATGAATTCAAGCGTGATGGAGCATCTCACTATTGGTCAACATTTCGAATTGATGGTAGTGTTGATGCTACCATGAACGATGAAAGAGCAGCACTTATAATCTCACATCTTGACAAGAAAAAATATTTCTTTAGAGTGAAATTCATTATCCGTTCAGAAATGGGAAATTGGATTATTCGAGACAATTTGAACCAATTTTGAAAGATGAAAGAACTATCACTTTGTGTCATGATTCCAAACCAGGATTGCTGACTGGGATTGACAAACCATACTATGAAAGATCTTATCCTGTAACAGCAGTTGCTTACGGGGTATATTCGTTAAATAATAAACCGAGTATTGAAAAATTAAATCCAGTGAAATATTCCTCAAGGATAAATTGTGTAGCAGAACGAATAACAGAACACTTCACAAATGCGCTGCGTGGACACCTGCGGTAACAATATTTCCGCGGGATAGAACAATAAAATATTACACGGGAAATTTATTTGAATTTATTTCTCAGTCAAGTAAAAACGATCCTGTGTCAGTGTGGTAACTTCATAGTTTTGAAGACGAAGAGGGTAAATTCGATCAAGTTGTAAGACCAAACGGAGAATTATACCGTACTGGAGCCCTCCACAACGAGATGAAAAAACTAGCCAGTGGTTTTTCAACAGAAGACAACGAACAATTATTAACAAATTGTTTTACAATTCCGTCGGTTGCAGATCATTTTGCGAGAAAGAAAAACACGTGGAAACCAACAAGAGCTGAATTTCTATCAGATATCAAATCAAGCTGAGTTGAATATAACCATGGTGGATTATAGAATACAAAATACACCTCTGAAAGTATTATTTCAGTTGATATAGTTGCGTGTTATCCAGGGAGTTTTCTCGGGTATGGAGAATGTGCTGAGTATGTTAAACGATTTGGACATTCCACACATGAAATGACCCGTGTTGCTATTAATGGGCCACTGCCTGATTTTGATTTAACCGGATTTACTCGTGTGGTATTATTTGAATTGGCTACAGGACTTCATCCGTGTTGTTATACTTGGCTTGATAGACACATCTCTGAAAAAACACTGGATGCCAATAGTGTTATTACGATTGATTCTAAAATGCTTATATCGCTGATTGTCAGTGAAGCAATTATATCATATCGAGCGCAGACTGAGGTCTGGTTACCACAACCTGATAATCTAGATAGCATAATCAGCGACTATAGAAAACAATTTCCTGATCTACACGAAGAATATATCGTAAAACGGTCAAAAGAAATCTTTGAAGTTAGAAATAAACAAGCAAAGGATCTTGGTAGAAGAATAATCGGTAAATTCACTCAGGGTGGAAAAAATATGACAATAACAGACATTCTTCACGGTTGATTATAGATGATGCTGAATACGGTTTTATAATCGCAGATGTAACATCTAGGGGTATATACGTCGATCGTAAAGACGCTTTCTTGTCCGATGGAACCAAATTGCGTACAATTGTTACTTATACAGATGGAGAAAATCCTCAATACACGTACTTAAGGTCGTCTATGCTGGCTTATGCTTCTATTAATTTACTTTCGATGATAATAGATTTCCTGAATCCGCAGTTAGAGTCGCCACTGATTCATTTTATATAGACGTAAAATATAGCGAAGCAGTGTCTGAATTCACTAATTCACACGAGAGTTGGGGATCATGGAGAATTAAAAAAGAAATACTGCGTGATTACTCCAAATCAGCAGATGTTACGATTGAAAATAATTACTTCAAAAATAATCAGATATCAGAACTATCTAATGCACCGTCGATATCCGATCCAATATGTAGATATAAAACCAGTTACTTAAACGGCTGTGGTGGGTCAGGAAAGACGACTCGTGCGATTGAATTATTTCGTGGAAACGCTAGCGTTTTTTAATCAAATATGATTGTGTTAACACCGACCCACAGGCTTGCCAGAAATATTAAACAACGAGGAATTATTGCAAGCACTTATCACAGTTTCTTTCGATGGAAAGGTGATGAATGGACTCCTGAGTAAATGGGTGAAAAATATATTTCTGAAGTCATTATTTGGGATGAAATATGCACAGTATCGTTAGATGTATTACAAAGATTTATTGATTGGCTACTGCTAGCGAATACAAAAGTAATAATGTGTGGCAATCATGGCCAACCACCACCATTTGTCGGTTTATCCCCACATGATTGGCTAAAGAATTTTGTAGACTATTATGAAGAAATTAATACTGATCAGAGAGCTTTGATGAACAATTACGCGAGTTTAAAAAACTAATCAGATTACAACCGGATAGAATCCAATGAAATAGCCCGCCCGTGAAATAATTTCGGAAACCCCATTAAATGATTTTTGGGAAGCGTGGAGACCAAACGATTTGATACTGGCAAGTAGAAAAATAGTCAGAGACACACTTCAGATGAAGTTATTTGAATTGCATAAAGAAAAATTTGCAACACTTCCAACGCCGCTTTGTTATAGACCCAAAGATACACGAAAACAAAATATCGAAGTTGATATTCCCAGCTTGACAAAAAAGCAAATTCTCGTGTTAAATGATATTGTGCTGGTTGATATCAATGTCGTCAAATATGCATTACGCGCTGATAAATCCCCATGGACGCTAGGTTACGCAGCAACGATACACTCTTCATAGGGATTAACTATATCTGATACAATTGTTTGGATCATAGATAATCACATCGAGAGGTCGAATTTAGTCTATCTTGCAGTGTCCAGAGTACGAAGAATAAATCAACTTCGAAGAGTTGTTTTAGACTATAATGACAATACAATAAGTGATATTGTCAGTGATGAAATAATCAGAAAAAAATCTCTGGTTATAAACAACAGGATAAAAAAAATAATAGAGAATTTGATATTGATGCCGAATTTATAATTACACTAAAACAACAACAGAATAATTCACTGTGCGAGTTGCAATTGTATAATGAATTGGTATTGGTCGGATAAGGATTCTCGACAATTCACCGTAGATATAAAAAAAATAGCAGTATTGGTAATACTAGAGATAATGTGATGCTGACTTGTCTTGAGTGCAACAGACGAAGAGGTGCTAGTTAAGACCACGAGGCGGTAATTCAGTATCCTCGGGTATCACTTGTAGTTGTTCACGAGTAAATCCTCGATGAGGAGCAGTTGAATCCAATCAATAGATTGCTGGTCTACCCGTAGATCGTGTTATAAAAGATATTTTATGTGCGGTGACACTCCAAATAGGATCAGTAGCTCTTTTTTTGCCACCTTCGACCTCTCCTGGTTCATATAAATATCTTACAGTGTCATTGCCGAGTATTTGGTGTTTTGAAAAATCATTTTGTGGTTGTACGGGTATATACTTCTTTTTAATAGCGTTGTTAGGTTTCATGTTGATTGTTCGAGTAATCTCATTATTCAGCGCGGTAATTACGCCTGGTAATCTCTTGACCCATTCACGGGATCGTTTATCCTGAATAAATTCCTTCGCCTATTGATATCCAAATAACCGCTCAGCAAGTGTCCTATTAAATCGTTCAACAATTGCCTGATCGCGATGTAGTGCAGTATGTCCTCGTCTGATGGTGACATTATGATGCTTCATCGTTGATAACACTGCACCATTAAATTCCTTGCTAGGATCAACTTGTAATAAATTTGGCCAATGCAGAGGACCCCTTCGATTAATCCTTTCAAACGCAGAAGCCACTTCAGTTGATGATTTTGTTTTTAACGGCTCTGCTTGTTTGTATCGACTCGCAACATCAACTACGGTTAGCGCGTATTTGTAAAAACCATCATGGGGCAGAAATAATATATCAGCTTGATGAACTTTATTAGGAGCGCTGACATCAAAATGCGAGTAGCTAATTTGTTTAGGCGGTGGTAGATAAATTTGCCATATAGCCTTTTTAGATAACCAATCCGCTGCAGTGGTATTTTTTACCTTTGCGGTTCTAGCGAGTTTACTGATTGCTGCTTTGCCCCTCCAGTATCCTCTTCGAGAATAATAAATAGATTCCATGTTGTTATTAATTACCAGCACCCAACATTAATTTACCTTTCATCGCCGATTTTATCAACCATGAAGCCAATTTTTCTTTAAAAGATTTATCAGTGATAGAATTCAACGCGTGAATCAATTTCACATCTGCGACATGTCTGTGTTGCAGATTGTTGCTTTTATAAGCAACATCATGAGCATGACACGCCTTATCAATAGCGTTTATTGGGTTTTCACCGGGTCGGGGTTGGTTTTGATCATCAAGTCTGATATCGAGTTTGGTCCCGGGTCCACAATAATTATACCCTGGAAGGTGTTTTTCTCCTGGGTATTTTGCCCATGGTGGTCCCGGAAGTTTTACTAACTTGGCTGCAATATCACCTCCTCGTTTTTTTTTAAATCATCAGAAATGCTAGCATTTCCTGCAGATTTCATAGAAACAAATCTAAATTGCTTTGTACCACATTGTACACATTTACCAGAAAGTGCTGATCTGTTATTTTAAGTTGTAATCGTCAAGTCATCTGTGTCAGTACGCTTTTTACATTTCACACAATATAGATCCATAATTTATATATAATAATATGAATGTAATTGATTATTCAGCTACCCGACAACGGGAACCTATTAAACACCATGCGATGTTACCGAATTCTATTCGTATGATTATAATCGGACCATCTGGAAGTGGCAAGACACAACTGCTACTTAATTTGATAACGAGATGGATTAAATGGGATAAGTTATATTTAATAGCCCCGAGTGTAGATGATCAGCGATGCTAAGAAGTGTTAAAGGATTACAACGAAAAGGCAGCAGAAATCACCGGCGAGGGTATTATTGAATTTATAACTGATATCGAGGAAGCACCAAGCATTGATGATATTGATGGAAGTATTAACAACTTAGTCGTATATGATGATGTCATGTTAGACAATCAAAAGAATCATGCTAGGATATTTTCCGGAGGCAGACATAAAAACACTGACGTGATATATGTCACTCAACGATACACTAAAATACCAAAAGTGATCAGAGATAACTGTAATATTCTTGCTGTATTCAATGGAGTCGATACACATACGCTACGAAATATTCACCAGACTTGGTGCGGCGGTGATATGGATTATAATCTCTTTAGAAATTTCTTTAGTCACTCTCAGTCAATCCCACATGGATTTGTAACGATAAATTTGCATGATCCTAGATCAAGATATCGTATAGGACTTGATCAAATATTCGATTAAAAAAATTGTTAACCCCATAGCACCAGCAGGGGGGTGCGACAACAATTGTGGCGTCTTATATTTTTGCCAAATGAGCCGCTATAAAGCATTTACAAGGAAGTCTTATTTTGCCAAATTGACGCTTTTTTTACGATTTCGAAGAAGCCTTGTTTTGAGAAATTGACGCCTCTAAAACGTTGTCCGATTCGCCCCTGCAGCTGCTCATGGGGAAAGTATATTTTATCCCTTGAACCAGTATTTCATTCTCAGAGTTTAAAATGATTTAGTAGAAAACTTGAGTAGGCTCTGGTATAACGTTTTCATCTCTGTCCTCTCACTAAATACCCTGTAACTATGTTTGTTAACAATTACTAAAGACTATACAAGCAGATATGTTACTCAGGAAGTCACTCCATCATAAATACATAAATTAACTGCTTGAACCCCTGATAAATAGTTTGAATGACCAAAACAAAATAGAATTTTGTCTTTGCATATTTTAAATGAAGGTCTCATTTTGACTCAAAGGTATTTCTCTGAGAAAATTATACAAATATTCATCATTGGAGCTTGTATATTGCGTAGGAGTATAAACAATCTGTTGTCATTTAATATCATTTCAATATATATATATATATATATATATATATATATATATATATATATATATATATATATATATATAGTATATATATATGCATTTATATATATATATATATATATATATATATATATATATATATATATATATATATATGCATTTATATATATATATATATATATATATATATATATATATATATATATATATATATATATATATATATATATATATATTGTTATGTGCTTAGGCTCGAATAAACAGTAACATAGAAAGAGTGAAAATAACAAGCTTGTAAAAACGTAATAAACAATTTATTGAGCACAAATATTTTCCAGAAAAGAAAAAATAAACTTACGGTTTTAAGAATCAATTCCAAAATTAATCCAAAAATAATTCAAAATATAATCCACTAGCGAAATTGCAAAAGTCCCTGTAATAAAATGTCCAAATAATTCCCAGTTCGAATCTTAGTGAAGCATCCAAGATGGAAGACGATGTAACGTGATGAAGTCAGTTCAGGTCTTATGAAATTCAATGAGCACAATTATTTTCCAGATAAATAACAAAATCAGTACTCTCGATCCAAACGAATTGAAATAATTTTCAATACAAGGTAATTTAAAATAACTCAAAACGACACACAACTTAGTATTCTAACAGCCCAACTTATACTAAATAGTTCGCTCCAAAACGTAATTTATATACCTGTTTTTACGTAAACAAGGAAGAGGTCACATGATCTTCTAGAATCTTTAGAACAAATTTACCTTCAAAAAATCTCGTGCACACCTTATGAGCCAACTAAAAATAGAAAGATGTTTATAAAAAAAAGCTCCATAATGTCCTTGGAATCAATCAAGCATTTTAAAAGCTTGTTTACAACTCTGAAGACAGGTCAGAAATGAGGTCAACATCTGGTGTTTATTTGTAAAGTACAAGTCATCCCACTTTTTAAAAAAAAAATATCTCCCAATGAATGAATCTTAAACTTAAAATGTCAAATTTGAATCTGACAAACAATAAATGACTTAAATCAAATATACGTAACACCTTCTCCCATCAAAAAAAGAAAGGTTTATATGATAAAACTTTCTTTTTACCACAAACCAATTTACACCTGAGGTAAAAAGAACTTGTATAAATTACACAGAGTATATGATATAATATATTGTTATACACGGGAAAGAGCGTCTGCTATTAAATTATATTTTCCCTTGATGTGCTGGATGCCAAGATTGTCTCCTGCAATAATAAACTCCACCTTAGTAATCTATTGGTTTAACGTATCCATGTCCCACAATATGTCCTAAGAAAGTCATACTAGCACGGCAGAACTCACTTTTAAATAAATTAACTGTCAAACATTCATCAGTGAGTCTGTCAAAGAATTTTCGAATTGTTGCTAGATGTTCTATCCAGGTGTCGTTGTAGATGATGACGTCATGTATATAGGCATCACAATTTTCTTGACCAGAGGTGATCATATTCATGAGACGTTAAAATGTACTTGCTGACCCTTTCATCCCGAATGGCATTACTTTATATTGGTAAAGTCTATCTGGAGTCACAAATGCCGAGATTTCCTTTGCTCTTTCCGTTAGTGGAATCTGCCAAAATCCTTTCAGAAGGTCAAATTTTATGACATACTTGGCATTTCCGATTTTATCAATACATTCGTCAATTCTTGGTAATGGGAATGAATCTGTTTTTGTCACACTGTTCACCTTCCTATAATCAGTGCACATACGGAAAGTTTTATCTGGTTTTGAAACAACTATGCATGGTGAACTCCAATAACTTTTACTGGGCTCGATAAAATCATTCTCCAGCAAATATTGAATTTCTTTTTTTAAGTATTCCTGTTTGAGTGGATTCATCCTGTATGGATGTTGTTTGACAGGTTTGGAAGTTACAATTTCAACGTCATGAAAAATTTTGTTTGTTCTTTTAGGAACATCTGGAAATAAGTGCTCATATTCAAATAATAACTTTTTCAGTTCATTTCTTTCTTGCACTTACAAATGTGAAAGTTTCTGGTCTAGATCTTTCATAATTTCTGAATTACAAAGATTCGTCATTTTAATATCAGTAGAATCTGATGATATTCCTTCACTGATTGGGACAGGTACAACTAAATTAATTACATGTTTAACATGGCTGACTCTTTCAATATACTCTTTAACATGTTTATATGGCAGAGTTGTTTTTGTTTGCGCCTCCCAGGAGTATTTATGATGTAATCTAAGTCATTAACTTTCCTGTCAACTGTGTAGGGACCATAATATTTGGCCTGAAGAGGATTTTGTGGCAGTGTAAGAAAGCCAGGACTCTATCACCAGGCTGAAAACTCCTTTCCTTTGATTTTTTATCATATCTTGATTTCATTATAGAGTGCAGAGTGCAGATTTGCTCTTGCCACCTCACAAACCTTTGACAACTTGTATCTAAAATCGGAAACATAATCAAGAAGATTGATCTCAGTATCTTCATTAGAGAGAAGTTTCTCTTTCATTAACTTCAATGGTCCACACACAGTGTGTCCAAAAACCAGTTCAAAGGGACTGACGCCTAAAGATTCTTGAACTGATCCTCTAACAGCAAACAATAGTAAATGAATGCCTTCATCCCAATCTTTATTCGTATCAAAACAATATGATCGGATCATATTTTTCAAAGTCTGATGGAATCTTTTTAATGCCCCTTGGCTTCCACGGTGATAGGCAGAAGATTTGAATTGCTGAATGCCTAATTCATACATAACTTGTTGGAAAATTCCAGACATGAAGTTTGAACCTTGATCAGACTGAACAGATTTGGGAAGGCCATACTGAGAAAAAAACTTAATCAAAGCTTTTACTATTGTTTTAGATTTTATATTCCTCAACGGAATTGCCTCTGGAAACCTTGATGACGCACACATAATAGTCAACAAGTATTGGTTACCTGACTTGGTCTTGGGTAAGAGACCTACACAATCTACCATAATTCTACTAAACGGTTCGTCAAAGGCAGGAATAGGTTGTAGATGAGTCTTGGGTATCTTCTGATTGGGTTTTCCTACCATTTGACAAGTATGACAAGATCTACAGTATTTGGCAACATCACTTTTGATTTTTGGCCAATAGAAGTGAGTCAAGATCTTGTGATAAGTTTTATTAATCCCTAAATGACCAGCCAAAGGAGTTTCATGGGCCAGGTTAAGTATTTCCTGTCTGTAAGGTTTTGGAACTACTATTTAATTGTTCACCGACCACTCATCACCAGCAGGTACCTCAGGAAGGTCTCCATTTTCTCATAAGAATTCCATTTTTAATGA
The DNA here is from genome assembly GCA_029339505.1 of Unio delphinus. NCBI lineage: Eukaryota > Metazoa > Mollusca > Bivalvia > Unionida > Unionidae > Unio > Unio delphinus. Next base: position 11,748,440 of record JAQISU010000076.1, read on the forward strand.
AATAACAGACAGGAACTTCAGTGGCTTCAGTCTCTCTTATGGCGCTTTTAAACAAACAGGAGATCTTAGGATCCTTTTCCTATTCGACGACAAGTGACTGTCGTTTATCACCCTGATTAGAATAAAGAGCATGAATTGTTAAAAGAGGATCACTATCATCAATACCTTCTGATTGATCCAAACAAGGAGTAACAGTGACCTCATCAAAAGCCTAACCTATACACGGGTCAGCTAAAGGAATACTGGCTTCATCAACATCATTCTCAAGAGCTTTCTTTGCCATAGCTCTGGTAACTGCACAAGCTTGAAATATATCAGGGAATTCTTTTTCAATAGGATCAACATTCTGGTCTAAATCTAGCCTGTCAGTTACAAGTGGATTAACCACAACCTTGTCTCCAGCTAAGTCGTTGCCTAGCAATAAATGAATGCCCTCAACGGGTAAAACCGAGACTGTTCCGACTGTCACAGGTCCTGACACTAAATCTGATGACAAATTTACACATTGGAGAGGAACATTAACAAAGCTGCACTCTAATCTTTGAATAAGAAAACTTTCATTAGAAGAAGACTTCTCAGAAAAAGGCAAAGTACCTGACAATAAAAGACCCTGAGAAGCTCCTGTGTCCCTTAAAATTTTAATAGGGGTGGGATTGGCTGAATCACCCAAGAGTGATATAGAACCTTTCGATATGAATGGTTCATAATTCTCCATAATAAAATTAGACTGGGATTTATTAGACCCAACAAATGTATTGCTTTCAATACATGCCCGTGACCTCGAACTCTTAGAAATAAGAGCATTTGGAACAGGTCTGTCTTGATTCTGATGCCTATTTTTCAATTTGTAGCAATCAGAAGGTAGGTCTCCACAGCCACAACAGACGATGCCAAAGGGAAGTGAAGCGTCTCTCATAGCCTCTCCTTTCCAGGTGTAGTGATCGCTGTAGGACCACTGTCTTGCTCTGATTTTTTTTTTTTTTTTTTTTTTTTTTTATTGAACACAAGGTATCAGGATTTTACATATTCCCCTACATCACCACCTGACCTGGCGTATGGGGCATGATCTTAAATTCTTTTGTGTCCTGATCTCTACATGTGTTCCCTACACAACACACACACACACACATACACACACATACACTTACTTACAATCACAATTATTGTACACAAAGTCATACTCGCATACAAACCCCAAGATGCATGAAATTGCATTTAAAAAAAAAAAATTTAAAAAAAAAATGATTATAATAAATATATAAATTTTAAAAGTAAAAATAGTAATAATAATAATAATTCATGTACCAAAAGTTGATAATAGGGTCCACTTTCTTTTAAACTCGTCACTGCTGTTATTCACTTTGGCGACATATTTTTCCAGCGTTTTATATGATAAAACACAATTTTTATAATAGGCAAGATTTGGGCTTTTTGATGCACAACGTGATCTGTATATAACATATTTTGCAAGCAAAATTAGGAAGTTAATAAGATCGTCAAAGTTGTTATTTCCTATAAAGACATCTTTTCGTGTAATTCGAAAATTTGGGTCATAATGTCTTGCTCTGATGGACAGGAGGTTACTTGCATATAGCCTCTCTTACACTATTGCAGCACCGTCACGCGGGGCCCCTTGTTTTCACAGAGCCTGTTGTGTGGCGCGACCGAGTGCTCCGCGGTATAACTGGGAGGGCAGACTGGGCTCATTAGCCTTGGCAGGCAGTCAGTCTAAGAGAAGGGAAACTCTGACTCCAAACCCGGGTAGATGAAGCTCGTTAGCCTGGTGAAGGCAATTTTATAGGAGAAGGAAACTCTGATTCAAAACCAGTGGTTCCACTGCCTTGTGGATATCTTCGGGAGAAGGAAAGGCTACAGGAGTAAACCCAGACAGAAAATCCAGAGTGGAGCCCCTAAGGCGGCTGCTTCCGGCAGCTCCTGCATCCAAACTGGTGCCAAATGTCATGCTCAGCATTCCTTTGGACCCAACCAGCAAGGACGAGAGGGGGATCCTGAAGCTTGAGCATCCCAGGATCTCCATATTCCATGCCCAGGCTTGCGCCCTGGAGAGGTCACTCCAGTCTCGCTACTAAGTGAGGAAACAACACGGAAGCTGACAGTTTACGGGTTATAAGTTCCACCCGATTGGCGTAGGGAAGGGGCGCCACAGGTCAGCTTTGACGGTGGGAGGGATCATCGTGTCCCAATGGCCAACTACCTCCCGCCTCAAGCCGGGCAGCCCCCGGTCAATAAGGTGTTGACCTGCCATCGTCTGCCTACACCAGTGGGAGTCTGGAGCTCGGTGTTTTGCTTAACATGACAAGCAGACGAAAATTCCACACCAGACAAAACGAAAAAGAAACGAATAAAGAAGACTCTAGCTCTTCGATTTGCAAGCTGGATTGTGCGCACTATGTGTACAGGTATCTCCGATGACCTCAGAGAAGTGGATGACACCAGGAAAACGGCCATCATCGATAGAGAACTCACCAAGCTAAATATCAGCATAGCTGCCTTCCAGGAAACTAGACTGGCCTCTAATGGCTCCCTCAGATAGGAAAACTACACTTTCTTCTGGAATGGTAGCGAACCTGAGGAGCCCCGTCAGCACAGAGTGGGCTTTGCCATCAAAAACAATCTTCTGGGCTTGGTTGAACCTCCCACAGGGGGCACTGAGCGTCTCTTGTCCATCCGCCTCACCACTGCTGCAGGTCCTGTCAACATCGTTAGTATCTACGCCCCCACCCTCTCGTCTTCAGAAGACACCAAGGATCAGTTTTATGGGCAGCTGGATGAACAGATTAAAGGATGCCCTAAACACGAATCACTTTTTCTCCTCGGCGACTTCAATGCCAGAGTAGGTGAGAATCACGAATCATGGCCTACCTGCCTCGGATAGCATGGTACTGGAAAGACCAACGAAAACGGTCAGAGACTGCTGTAGCTGTGCACCTACCATGGCCTGTGCATAACAAACACTTTTTTCAAGGGTAAGCCACAACACAAAGTGTCATGGAAACACCCCAGGTCCCATCACTGGCACCAACTTGACTTGGTCATCACCAGGCGCTCTGCCTTCAACAGCGTCCTCTCTATCAGAACCTACCACAGTGCAGACTGCGACTCCGACTATGCCCTCGTGAGCAGCAGGGTGAGATTACAGCCAAGGACACTACACCGTTCAAAACCAAAAGGACACCCATGCATAAACACCGCACAGATGTCGGTCCCTTCCAAGGTACAGGAGTATGTGTCCGCCCTGGACAAGGCTCTCCAGGACCTGCCAGAGCACGACGCCACAGCCATGTCCACGTTTGGCAAAAAAGAACGACCCAGTCAGGACTGGTTCAACGCACACCTAACAAGGATAGAACCACTAATCGAGGAGAAACGAAAATCCTTTATAGCGTACATAAAATGCCCCACTGAAAGGACGCATGCTGCTCTTAAAAGTGCTCAAAGCAACACCCAATGCATCGCTAGACAGTGCGCAAACGATTACTGGCAACAGCTGTGTGAAGGAATCCAGCACAGTGCCGAGACTGGAAACATAAAAGGTATGTACAGTGGCATCAAGAAGGCTCTAGGCCCTACAGTGAAAGGGGTCGCTCCCCTGAAATATATGATGGTAGAGAAGATCACAGACCGTGGGCAACAGATGGCCAGATTGGTGGAGCACTACTCAGAGCTATACTCATGTGAAACGTTAGTCACTGAAACAGCCCTCAGCAGCATAAAGAATCTTCCCATCATGGAGGAGCTTGACGAAGTGCCAACCTAGAAGAGTTCAGCAAAGCAATTGACTCCCTCCCAAACGACAAAGCACCAGGTAGTGACAGCATCCCGCCCGAAGCTATCACATGTGGGAAACCAACACTGCTCCAACCACTGCACAAACTACTTTGCCTCTGCTGGGAGGAAGGAGCAGTCCCCCAAGACATACGTGATGCCACAATTGTGACCATTTACAAAAACAAGGGCGACCGCAGTGACTGCAATAATTAAAAGGGATCTCGCCTCTGAGCATCGTTGGTAAAGTGTATGCCCGCATCATACTAAACAGGCTGCAGTTTCTGGCAGAGCGTGTGTACCCAGAATCCCAGTGTGGCTTCAGAGCAGGCAGTTCGACAACAGACATGATCTTCTCTTTACAACAACTCCAAGAGAAGAGCAGAGAGCAAGGTCGTCAGCAGGAAGGGCCTTTTTGAAGTTCTCAGTAAGATCAGTTGCCCTTAAAAACGCCGCAGCATGATAATCTCTTTCCATGCAGATATGAAGGGAACAGTCCTGTATGATGGATCTTCCTCAACCTCCTTCCCAGTTAACAGCGGTGTGAAGCAGGGTTGCGTTCTGGCACCAACCCTATTCGGATCTTGTTCTCCTTGCTTCTGTCCTACGTCTTTGACTCATCCACTGATGGCATATATATACACACCAGATCCGATGGGAGGCTGTTCAACCTGGCATGACTGCGCTCAAAGATGAAAGTGAGGGCTGTGCTCATCAGGGAGATGCTTTTTGCAGATGACGCAGCTCTTGTGGCACACACTGAGGAAGCCCTTCAGAGACTGGGAGCAGGCCCGCACCTAGGAAATTCTGGGCCCCAGGCAGCTGACAGAGTTTGGGCCCCTTTCATGCTTCAAATATGTGCGTATATTTTATCTACCTGACAAGTGCCATGGTTGTCCCACCCTAGGTGCGGGCCTGCTGGGAGACCGTTTTGCTGATGCCTGCATGCAGTTTGGACTCACCATCGGCCTGGAAAAAACAAATGTCAGCGTGCAAGATACCACCATTGCCCCTACAATCAAAATAAATGGTGTCACCTTGGAAGCAGTCAACAACTTTACCTACCTGGGGTCAACCATTAGCAACACTCTCTCGCTCGATAAGGAGCTGGACAGAAGGCTTAGAAAGGCAAACACCATCATGTCACGACTGACCAAGAGGGTTTGGGAAAACAACGCGCTGACAGTGCAAACCAAAGTCAAAGTTTACCAAGCCTGCATTCTCAGCACCCTTCTATATGGAAGTGAGACCAGGAGTACCTACATGAGGCAAGAGCGCCGGCTCAACTCCTTCCATATACGGTGCCTTAAACGCATCTTAAAAATCAGCTGGCAAGACCGTGTCCCAAACAGCGAAATCCTGCAGCGTGCACACACCCACAGCATGTTCTCCCTGCTGAGCAAACGTCGCCTTCGATGGCTGGGACACGTCCGACGCATGGAGGATGGGAGGCTGCCAAAGGATATCCTATATGGACAGCTTGCCACTGGCACAAGAAGAGTCGGCCGCCCCTCACTCCGTTTCAAGGATGCATGCAAGAGGGACCTGAAGGCATGTGACATCACACCTGACGGCTGGAAAGTGCTGGCCGAGGACCGAGGCACCTGGAGACTGACAGTAAGTAAAGGTATATAAGTCGCTGATATGAGGAGAGGCCAGTTGGCAGCAGAAAAACGTGTCAGAAAGGGCCACGTGACAGCAACCACAGCAACTCGGGCTTCCCAGCATGTCTGCACAAACTGTAAGAGGGACTGCCACTTGCGCATAGGTCTCCACAGCCACAACAGACGATGCCAACAACCCAGAGACAGAAACACCCCAAGGGCGCTATCCGCACGGTCTCCCGAGACTAAGGCGCCAATGAATGAGCAATCAGAAATAACATGTCCTTTTTTTTTGCAATAGATACACGTCGGAAGAGACAAGGATCTAGAATCAAGCTTCTCTTGTTACGTGCTTAGGCTCGAATAAGCAGCAACACAGAAAGAGCTAACAAGCTTGTATAAATTGAACAATGAATTTATTAAGTACAATTATTTTCATAAAAAAATAAACTTACAGTTTTAGAGAATCAAATCCAACATTAATCCAATATAGAATTCACAAAAATAATCCACTAATGGAATTGTAAGAGTCCTGATAAATAAATGTTCAAATAGTTCCAGGTTCGAATCTTGACGATGTAATCCAAAATGGCTGACAATGTCACGTGATGCAGTTCTTGTTTAATTTATCATCCACATGAATTATGAGCACATGTTTTCTCCTCCAAATATATAATAAATCTTCTTTCTTCTATGAATTGACACAAAGTCCAGAACAAGATAATAAAAATTATAACTCAAACATGAATACACAACTGTTCATTTTAAAGCCCAAAAGTCTACTAATGTTAGCTTCCAAAACACAGCTATATATAACTGTTTTTCTGAAGTAAACAAGTGATCACGTGATTTTCTAGAAATTGATAGAAAGTCAGAGGAAGAGTCTACCTTCACCTAGTCACGTAATAATAAAATGATCCAGAAGAAAATAAGCCACGAATTACTAAAAATAAAACGTTGTCCTTGAAATTAACCAATAGTTTTAGAAGCTTGTTGACAATGTCCAAAGCAAGGTCAGGAATTAGATCAACAAGCCAAGGTCAAAACTTGTTTACAATTAGAATGTGGGTCAGCCTGAACTTTCTAGAAAAAAATCAACCAATTAATGAATATTAAACCCTAAATGACAAATTTGGATTTAACAATAAAAATAAATAAATTAAATCCAATAGCCGTAACACTCTGAAGTTTGATTTTTGAAAGTTGTGCTAGTTTGAGTTTTAAAAGGGCTGGTATTAGGCTAAAATACTTTTCTGCCAGAAGACTGTTGAGTAGAAGTCTTGTTAACAAAAGGAACTTTATGTGTCAAAGAATATTTGTCAGCAGCTCAAGCAGCGTTCTCCAAGGTTTCAATCCTATGCTCATCAAGATAAGACTTAACGTCACTATGGACACAGTTTTTGAACTCTTCAATTAATATCATTTGTTTGAGATTTTGATAATCTTATTCGACTTTCTTGACTAAGCTCCATCTATCAAACAACTGCTCTTTTTCTCTAGCAAATTCGACATGAGTTTGTCCAGCTTCTTTTCTGTAATTTCTGAATTTTTGCCGATAAGCTTCAGGGACTAACTCATAACCCCTTAGAATGCATTCTTTAACCACATCATAGTCACTACTTTGGTGAACAGACAGTGAAGTGTAAATCTCACTAGCCTTGCTAGTGAGTACACATTGCAATAACTGAGTCCAATGCTCCCTTGGCCACTTTAAATTTTCTGCAACTTTTTCAAAATGAATGAAGCATTTGTCTACTTCTTTTTCTCTCAAAGGGGGCACTAATCTAATATTCCTTGCTAAATCAAAACTTAAATTTGGATTTGAAATATGAAACTGTTTTTCACTTGCCAGCTCTATTTCTTTCATTTTACATTGATATTCCCTTTCTTCCTTCTCTCTCTCTTTATCAATTTGTTTTTCTTGTAACCGAATGTGCATCTGCTCTTTTTGTAATTCAAATTGTCTTTCTTTCTCCTCTTTGTCATATTGTAATTGTCTTTCTTTCTCCTCTTTGTCATATTGTAATTGTTTTTCTTTCTCCCTTTCCTGTCTCTCTCCTCTTTTTCATATTGTAATTGTCTTTCTTTCTCCTCTTTGTCATATTGTAATTGTTTTTCTTTCTCCCTTTCCTATCTGTCCCTCCTCTTTGTCATATTGTAATTGTCTTTCTTTCTCCCTTTCCTGAAACTCCAGCTTCTTCAACTCTAATTCCATCTTGAATTTTAATTCTAATTTCTTTATTTTAATGTCAGAGTCTGATGCAGACTTACTGACCGAAATCAAAGCACTTTTTTCCAAAACATTCTTTTCTACCAAATATTGGACCAAAATCTTTTTGATATCGTGTTTCGTTAAAGAAGCCTTGACTTCAGAAAGATCATATTTTCTGGCAAGTTGAATCAACTCATCTTTTTTGAAAAGATCTAATTGCTCCTGAGTAGGATTAGAAAGAAATATTTCTACTTTAGATGTCATTTTAATACAAGCCTGTGAGACTCACTAAAGATTTAATAAAATTTCAAAAACTAGGGAAATTCAAATTTAAAACAAACGTTTTCTGGAAAAAATTCTAGCCAAATTCCAATTGAATCCAATCCCAGACGAGGCCACCACTTTCTATGTTACATGCTTAGGCTCGAATAAACAGTAACATAGAAAGAGTGAAAATAACAAGCTTGTAAAAACTTAATAAACAATTTATTGAGCAAAAATATTTTCCAGAAAATAAAAAAAAATAAACTTACGGTTTTAAGAATCAATTCCAAAATTAATCCAAAAATAATTCAAAATATAATCCACTAGTGAAATTGCAAAAATTCTGGTAATAAAATGTTCAAATAATTCCCAGTTTGAATCTTAGTGAAGCGTCCAAGATGGAAGACGATGTCACGTGATGAAGTCAGTTCTGGTCTTATGAAATTCAATGAGCACAATTATTTTCCAGATAAATAACAAAATGAATCCTCTTGATCCAAACGAATTGAAATAATTTCAAAAACAAGGTAATTTAAATAACTAAAAACGACACACAACTTAGTATTCTAACAGTACAACTTCTACTAAATAGTTTGCTCCAAAACATAATTTATATACCTGTTTTTACATAAACAAGGAAGGGGTCACATGATCTTCTAGAATCTTTAGAACAAATTTACGTTCAAAAAATCTCGTGCACACTGTATGACCCAACTAAAAATAGAATGATGTTTATAACAAAGCTCCATAATGTCCTTGGAATCAACCAATCATTTTAAAAGCTTGTTTACAACTCTGAAGCCAGGTCAAAAATGAGGTCAACATCTGGTGTTTATTTGTAAAGTACAAGTCATCCCACTTTTTGAAAAAAATATCTCCCAATGAATGAATCTTTAACTTAAAATGTCAAATTTGAATCTGACAAACAATAAATGACTTAAATATACGTAACAATATATATATATATATATATATATATATATATATATATATATATATATATATATATATATATATATATATATATATAACACATTCAAATTTCATGTTCTATCTTTAATAAAACGATTTTTATAACAATTTAAAGTATAATAATAACTGCCCTAACAGGACATATATACATCACAATTAATTTTACTATATGTTCTTTAACTATATTTCTCAGTACTGACCTTTCCACTGTGTGACAATCAATACAAATTATACGTTAATCTAAAATACCTCCAAAGATGACTTCACAGTTCAGTTCTTGTCAAGGGATCACCGGCATTTTTTTGAAAGGCTGCACTATAAACAGAACAGCATGTAAAGAGAACACAGATTTCACTTCCGGATCATCACCAAGGCCTTATTACTCATTGTGTACTGTTTCCGAAATGCACAAAGACAACCACACTCTGAGCTCATATTCTCAAGAACAAACAATTACCTTTAAATCCCTGCCAAAAATTCATCAATATAACTCTTCTATTACCACCAAAATGAGAGAGTAAAAAATGTGCTAAACTAGACAAGAACTACATTCGTGGGTACTGAACTGGAAATACTAATTGTGATGCAATTCAAATTGCATGGTCATCGGCTCCTACTTGGAATAGCCATTTCTCAAGAAAATGAGCACAACAGCTTGGAATTACACATTAATTGGCATCTTTATTTTTGTAAATTCAAAGCACTAATAGTTTTCAAAGATTTATATATTTATTTTAAATCTTTATATTTATTTAATCTGATTTTCATTTTCATGGCATAACTTTACTTGAAATATGTTTCACAAAATATTTATATTTGAAATATATGTCTACAAAAGATTTGTGCTTGAAATATATGTTTGTAAAATATTTAATAAAATAATAATATATTCAAACTTAGATGCATTTTATATTCTTTGTTTCTTTCTGTCTTCTGCTATTTTTTTTAGAAAATAATCCTTTTAAATGCTTTTGTAAATCTAGGAAAGGTCTTGGAACATATTAAGCATCTCAAGGGACTATTACTACTGTCCCACTTCACCTATTGGAGTTATTCCAAGTTGTTGCATGATGTTTGCATGCAACATTTTGGAATATAGTCCTGGAAAGATGGATTTAAAGGTAACAAAGGTCTCAAGTAGAGATGTGGCACAAAATAAAAATTTGGAACATATCAAACATCTCAAGAGACTATTACTGTTGCCCCATAGGGTTATATTTCACACAGCCTAGGGTGTTTATTCTAAGTTGTTGCATCATGCCAGCATACCTTTTTTTTTTTATTAGTTCTGAAAAGACTATTTTCAAGGTACAAGATACCTAGAGGGGAGATGTTGCATAACATTAATATTAGGAAGATATTAAATGCCCAAAGTATCTATTACTATTGACCCATAGAATTGTATTTCACAGTTATGGGGAATGTTGTGTGATGCATACATGCCATTTTTTATGAAGCGAATGTTGTGTGATGCATACATGCCATTTTTTTTAAAATAATCCTTTTAAATACTATTGTAAATCTACTTGTGTTCTGAAGTTAGTATGGTGATGTTAATAATATAATTATCCAATGATCAACTCATGGCCTGCTTTAAAAAAAGTTCAAGTATATATTTTGTTCGAGCACATCATAATCAAGGACAACGCTCAACCAGGACCGTAATGAGATAATAGATTTTATCTCTCATTATGTGAATAATCCTATTGTTTTTAATGGAGATGGGCAAACTGGGTTTCAAAGTACATGTAGTTTCATGACTTTCACTCACTAAACTTTTTTTAACAAGAATGAACTGAAGTGAATGATATAATTGTTGTTGTTTATTTTGCTTCCTACTTACAACCAAATGAAAGTTTATAGAGGAATTACTTCTAAATCCAATGAACACCAAAATAATCAACTTAGTGCAGTTTCCTGAGGTAAAGAAGACAAAAAGCAAACAATTATATTTACTATTTTTCCTAGACCTACGAAGAATGAAACAACACAAGTTGAACCACTTTGTTTATGCATGTTGTTAGCTTGTGAAGAATACTGAAAGGTGACATGAACTACTGAAAATATCCCTGAAAATACTGAAAAGCATCATAAGGGGGTGCACAGCTCTGCATCATATTGTATTTGGTGTGGGTGTCAAATAGCTCACTCTACCTTTAGGCAGTTATATTCTAAATAAAATACCTTAGATTAAATTGTCAGGTTTGATACTTCAAGGTACTGATACACTTGATGGCAGCAGTTAAAGGAATCTCCTATTTTGAGGCTGAAGTTTTCATCCAAGATAGTTGTCAGCAGAAAATTTGTTCTTGATATGTGTATATCCTGCTGGTTTTATTTTAAAGTTTATACAGCTGTAAATATAACACAAATAAAAGAATTAAAATAATAACTTAGTTGTTGTTTGAGAAAATGAATTCTACCTATTTTGCAGACAACAATCCTCCTCAACCTCGCACATAATACAACAAAATCAATAAAATGGAACCATATATAAAATGGGAAACCCAGTAATTACTAATAACCTAATAAACAAAATGCTTCTCTTTCTTTCCTTCCCTTTTTTTTTTGCTCCTCTCTTTTCTTGAAAAAATTTAGAGGGACACAGGGAACATGCATATGGGAGAAGATGTTTCAGGGCAAAGTCACATGCATGTAAAAGAGACTTAGAAAACCCCATATGCAGGATATGGACAAACAGAACAAATGCATGAAGTTAGGACAGTCAGAACAAAGATTGCATATGAGTAAAACTGTTTTTTAATATTGTCCATGTAGTGGCATAGAGATCTGAGTACACTTCTCCAGGTTTTTTTTGTATCTTAGAGATCTTCCATCCAAAAAGATAGTAGCAGTTTTACTAAGGTATTATGATTGGGTAAGTATTATGAAAGAAACATATATTACCGTAGTACAAACAATTAGTTTGCAACTGTAGTTAATTTCATTTATTGCATAGATTGTGCTCATGATAAAACTGGACTACTTTGGTTGCCTAAGTGGTTAGAGCATCTGCCTTAGAACCCTGGCCCAGTCATAATAAAAGCCGCGTTATGAAACCTTTTACTAGTTTTAGCCATGAGCTAAATTTATACTTTTTGTGTCCTTGCTTGGCGTTTGTCATTAAGAGGTTTGTGTTATGACTGGCTGGTCTGGTGTCAGGATAACGTGACTGTTGGGACATGATACTATATGTCTGCAACATGATGCTCCAGTGCTAGGCATAATTATAATCTGCCACACACTGCAGACATAGTAGAAATATGACTGAAAAATTCTTAAAGCTACATGAAATTCTACAGCACACACACACAATTAAACATACTCATATTTTAATATCAGCCTATTTACTAAGTTTGATAATTTGAAAGCACTAAGATCACCTCATCAATTTTCATAAATCATGTTCATAATTGTAACCTCTAAAATCTTAATGATTTATTTCTACTTACAGAGTTTACTTAAAATCAGATTAGAAAAAGTTCCTAATCAATTATGCAATGACCTAGCTCATTATTGAAGTTGTCAAAGATCTTGACATTATATAATCATAATTTTTTTTACAAGTTTCATTAAAGATGGATTAGTAATATGGTCTCCACAGTCGTAACAGCCAAACAGATAAAAGATCACATGCGTGGATCTAGCTCATTATCACTTTGGTCTGAGATCCTGATATTATCTTAGAAGTATATTCCAAAGTCTGATAAAAATCAAATAAAAATATTGGCCAATATTAACACATTCAGTGAGTTGCAGTACAAGTATACACCACTCTCTCGATAACTCGCACCTTGATAACTTGCAAACCCACTTATAATGCTGGGTCAGGTGTGGATCCCATTTTTTAAACCAGAAAATACCCAAAATATTTATGTTATATTTTCTAATTTTAAAGAACATTGCAATTTAAATTGGTAACTGAAACATTGATATATTGCTCGTTTTATTATCTAAAACAATAGATAGGACCTGGAAATTTTAATCAACATTTTGAAATTATCAACGTTTAAAAAGAAATATATTTGGTTACATTTCTTTCCAAATGACATTCTTAGTACACCATAATTAAAGATATTCAAGGAAATTGAGGTCAATGAAAATGTCACTTACACCTGGCATATGCAGTACATTAATATTCAATTTTTGTTGGGGGTGGGGGTGGACCAGATTGATGTTTGGACCTAAATCTTCTGGTTAATCCCCCCTTCTCAGTGCAGATGGGAACATACTAATAACTGACAAAGAGAAGATTCTTCAGCGATGGGCTGAATACTTTGACAGCATCCTGAATTGCCCTTCATCCATCAATGATGAGCCCATCAGTTGTCTCCCCCAATTACCCATCAATGCAGCACTGGATGACCCTCCAACCTTGCTTAAGACACAGAAAGCAATGCATCAGCAATCCAGTGGCATAGCAACTGGTTCAGACTCCATTCCAGCAGAAGTCAACAAAGGAAGGAGAGCACATCCCTGAGAAATGCTCCATCAACTGTTGCTTTTACTGATGTGGCAGCAAGATACAATCCCCCAGGAATTCAAAGATGCCTGCATCTCCAGGACTGCAACAACCAATGGGATATATCCTTAAGCTCACTTGCAGGAAAGATACTCACCAGAATCCTACTGACCCACCTCACTACGCACCTTGACCAGGGACTACTGCAAGAAAGCCAGTGTGGATTCAGAAACGCCAACCTTTTCTCCATCTACGTCAAATTGGTAAAGGCCTTTGATACTGTAAGCAAGAAGGTTTGTGGAAGGTAATGGCCAAGTGCAGATGCCCGAGAAAATGTATACCCATGGTGCAGCATTTTCACAATGGTATGCAGGCACAAGTCCAGGACAATGGAGATACATCTGAACCATTGCCAGTAATAAATGTCGTCAAGCAGGGTTGTGTTCTGGCACTAATACTGTTCAGTCTAATGTTCTCCACCATGCTGACTAATGCTTTCAGAAACGGAGAGGTTGAATTCAGCATCAGGTACTGTACAGATCGAAAACTATTCAACCCCATGAGGCTTCAAGACATCATCAGGGATTTCTTATTTACTGATGACTGCACCCTCAATGCTGGCTCAGAAGCCGGCCTGCAACCCAGCATTGACACGTTCTCCAGCTCCTGCACAAGATTTTGTGTCACCAGAAGAAGACTAAAGTCCTGCATCAGCTGGTTCCTGGAAAGCCCTATGATGATCCCAACAATACCGCCAACGTCCAAAATATCAACGTAGTGAACCGCTTCATCTACCCTGGCAACACACTTTCACAGAACATCACTATTGGGCTATTGGACAACTCGGACCAAAGACAATTCGGCCCAAGACAATTCGGCCCAACTTTTACGGAAAATTAGACAATTCGGCCCAACTTTAAAGACAATTCGGCCCAACTTGAAAGACGATTCGGCCCAACCAAAGACAATTCGGCCCAATTTTAAAATACAACTGACAAGTATTTATTTGTAACATATATTTTGACAATTCTTATATAATATGTTTTATAATAAAATTCGGAACATTTTGTAAACATAATTAATTTTTTTGCGATAATTTGACAAATTTAATTCAGAACATTATTCCGTTTTGCTGTTATATGTTACGAAAAAGACAGATAAATGTGCACAATGAAAGATGCATCTTTACCAAAATTTCTTGTATTTTAAATTTCATTTAATTTGATAATGAGTATTCAAAACACCAGGAATATTTTAAGTTGTCAAATTAATACCATTCTAAATATAACATTTTTCGATTCAAAATATTAGCTCGAAAGTTTACAACGTGTATGCCTTTTGGTCAATCCAAATCCAAACATGTAACGTATGTATCAGAGATAGACGAGAAGAGACTGTTCATTAAATATGTAATCGCTTTCACTCAGTTTTCCCTTTTGATCCTAAAAATATAGCATGAAATTATTACATATCTTTATGTATGTATGTATGTATGTATGTATGTATGTATGTATGTATGTATGTATGTATGTATGCATGCATGCATGCATGCATGTATGTATGTACTATTGATCCCCACACGTTTACGCATGCGGAATGAGGACAGTGTACCATCGTCATGCCAAGACGCTGAACCACTTTCACACCACAAATCGGATGGCACGATTTACCCAAATACACCCAAATACTGCCCAAATATACCCAAATACTCCCAAACACTACCCAAATACTGTCCAGAGACAAGAACGTGATATATTTACTACTAAATAATTATTTTAATTCATTGTAAAGTTAAGTTCTGCGTTCTGCGTCAAATTAAATACGTTAAATGACACTAGAAATTCGTTGTACGAAACGTTTCGAACATCTCCAATTACCCTTTTCTTGGAAATTGCCGACATAGTCCGGGACGACATATATATATATATATGTATGTATATGTGTATATATATATGTGTATATATATGTATATGTATATGTATGTATATGTATATATATGTATATATATGTATATATATATATACATATTTCCATGACCATGTTATTTATTAAAGAATAATAAAAGTAGGTTACAAATGTACAAACGTAAGCTATGACGTCATATTGTTTATGTCATATTGTTTACTCAGAAACATGATATATTTAATGACGTAAGCAATCATAACAAATTCAGTTTGATAAAGCATTAAAGCGAAACCGGTCACAACATTAATACGTGTTGGCGTTGTTTATTTTATATTTTAATAAGTCTACCTAAACAACACTATGGCATCAGCATCTGATCCACGTATTCATAATAAAACAAATTTGTTAAAATCAACAATGGAGAAATTAGCTGAGAAACAGATGAAGAGCGGTCTACACGCACGATTTCTGGAAAATTGTATATCGGAGAATCTTGTACCGAAAGGATTACGTCTAAGACTGAAAATTCATATTGGTAATAACGAATCCTCAAGAAAGTTTCAGGAGTCTATTGACAACCTATTGAAAAAGTGTCTTTGGAGATATGCGAGAGATTAAAAGAAGAGCACCAGAGAAAAGCACTCAACCTAGGCAAAGAACTAGAAGAAAACAGAGATAATCTTAGAAATTTGATAAAAAACCGTATTGGCAATTTTGATGAAGAACTCTTTACAAAAACGGAATCTAAAAAAGACGAACTATTATCAAATCAACTTAAAAAGTTACAAAATTTGCAAAAAGAAAAAAACAACTTTCCAGAACAACGAAAACCATCAGCATTGGAAATTGTTAGAGAGAAATCAAAAAGAAACAATCAACAACCAAGTAGAACAACAGAGGAAATTAACTTCAAACGTGCAGTAACTAACAATCAAACAAGGAATCAACAACAACCAAGAAATAAAAATGAAATGGAACATGCATCATTACCAACAGCAAAAATTACATCTCAACCAAATCTAAAAGAAGTAAAAAATAACAGACCCATTCAAAACAACTCAACAAATGATCAAGCAAAAAACTTAAGAGCCCCAGGCACACAAAGAACAACCTATGCAGATGCAGTAAAGAATGGGGCGAAGAAAATTACACAGGAGTCCAACATAACCGTAATAGAAACATTACAAAAACTTATGGAAACCCTCAAGGATCTGTTGAAGACAACACAAACAAAAGAAAGAATAGGAGATTTGTTAGAATTCAAAACAAGAACAAATGGAGGAAAGACAAGAAAAGAAAAAAGGAAATCAAAAGAGGAAAAGAAACTGTGTTAAACCTTTCTAAACGAACTCTAACTGATAGTGATTACATTCTTCTAGGTAAGGGTTTATCTTTTTGTCCAAGAAACAAAGTGCATGATAATATCAATTTAGCAGAAGCATTTTTCAAATACACTAGATCGTTAAAATTAAAAGAATTTTTCTCACAATCATATACTAACTCACAAGTCAAAAGTAGTTATCATCTAAAAAATAAGCCCTTTTTCAATAAAAAAGAATCATCATTTACACCTTCTAGTGGTCGAGATATTTATCTCGATTTTTATATTGAAGCAACTAAACAAGAAATTTTAAAAAGCAGTTCTAAAAGAAAACATTTTACTAACATATCTAAAGAAGAATTAATTTCCTTGCGTACCTTATCACAGGACGAAAGTATTACTATTAAAAAGGCAGATAAGTCTAGCACCATAGTAATAATGAATAAAGAAGATTATATTGAAGAAGTAGAAAGACAATTAAATGATGACGAATATTATACAAAACTTTCCTATAATCCTTCTGAAGAATTTAAAGAAAACATAAGCAAATGTATTAATCAAATCGCTATACACAATTGCTCAATGCATGATGAACTAGATATCTTCCCGAATAAAATACGCACACCTCAATTTTATATTTTACCAAAAATACATAAAACGATTAATAAGTCACTACCTTTAGGATATCCAGGTAGACCTATTATTTCTACTTGTAACTCAGTTACAAATAATATATCCAAATATATTGATCATGTTTTACAACCACTAATGAAATCACTACCTTCATATGTCAAAGATACTTTTGATTTCATTACCAAATTGAAATCTTTACCAAAACTAACTGAAAATTCATTACTAGTTACACTTGATGTGGTTTCACTCTACACGAATATACCACACAATGATGGTATCGAAGCATGTAAATATTATCTTGGAGAAAACGAATATACATCTAAGCTATCAAAAGAACATGTTTGTAATTTGATAAAACTTGTGCTCGAAAATAACTTTTTTCAATTTGGTAATACAAACTATCTCCAAAAAATGGGAACAGCAATGGGTAGTCCTATGGCACCTTCTTATGCATCTTTATTTATGGGAAAATTGGAAAATGATTTTCTAAATAAATGTTTCTTAAAACCAGATATTTGGTTAAGGTTTTTAGACGATATCTTTATGGTTTGGAGTTATCCATTAGAAGACCTTTATTATTTTATAGACAGTTTAAACAAATTACATCCAACAATAAAGTTTACATTCAATGTGTCTAAAACTAAAATATCATTTTTGGACGTAGACGTCATAAAAAATGAAAATAATGACATCACTACCATGGTTCATGTTAAAAACACAAATATGCATCAATATATTGAATATTCATCATGCCATCCTAAATCATGTAAAAGCGGGATACCATATAGTCAAGCGAAAAGATATAGAAGAATTATTTCGGATGACACTGTTTTTAAATCATCTTTGATAGAGTTAGGTCAGCATTTTCTAAATAGAAATTACCCTATTGATATCATTAATGCTGCTTTCCAAAAAGTATCTTCTCTTACACAACTTGAATCATTACAATGTAAAATCAAAAATACAAATAAGGATATCATTCCCTTTATTATTGAATATAACCCAAGTTTACCTAATATAGGTAAGATTATCAATAAATATTGGGATTTATTAAAATTATCAGGTAAAGAAAATGTTAAATTGCTACACGAAAGCAAGCCCATGCTTGCTTATAAAAGGACAAAAAATCTTAAAGATTACCTAATTAATTCTAAATTAGAAAAAACATCGTACAAAAAAGGATCAGCAACTAAATGTAATAGACCTAGATGTTCGCACTGTTCTCTTATTAATGAAAGTACTTCTTTCAGTAGTAGTAATACAAAAGAAACGTTTAATATGCATTGTGATACTAATTGTGCAACATCAAACGTTATTTATTTGATCACATGCAAAAAATGTGACGTCCAATATATTGGACAAACTAGTCAACAAATATCTAAACGTATGAACCAACATAGATCTGACATAAAAAATTATATCCATAAATCTTTTTCATCTCATGTTGCCGTACACTTTAACAATAGTTCTCATACTGTGCAAGATTTTTCCTTTCAACCTATTGTTATAGCTGAATCAGAAATGGAACGTTTGCTAAAAGAAACATACTGGATTCACCGTCTTAATACAGTATATCCAAAAGGTCTAAATTCCAAAGCACTTTACGACCTTCATTAATGTAATATATATATAAAAATAAAACTGTTTATCTCTATTTATTCATAAATTATATATATATATATATATATATATATATATATATATATATATATATATATATATATATATATATATATATATATATATATATATATATCCCTAATTCGCATACTTAATTGCAGATATCTATATTCTACAATATTTTGTTTTTGTTTTTTGTGGTCACACCTTCAACATTTAAATATAATTAGCTCTTGGTCTCGAGATTGTCACCCCATCATGTCTCTTTGTTCGAAACATTCAAAGACTTGTGTGTTCCTGTTCCCATCCACTAATATTTATGTTGTCTTGTTGTTTTGTTTCTTTCGTTTTAAAAAATCAGATTTTTTAATAGAAAATGTGTTTATAAGATCGCTTATAGTTGCGATAGTTTCTTTTAATTTGCTACTTTCTTGGATGGATCGTTCTCTGATGTTCCTGTATATGCAGGCCCCTTATCCCACCCCTCTCCCAATACTTGATTACGTTATTCTAAAATATTAATAACTTGTTATATGTTTTGTACTATCGCCAATTGACATATTTATCTGTGAATAATTAAATAAGATGGGGTTTTTTTTCCAGTGATCGCGGCCAACGATTTTCGCTATGTATATGCTATTATGTTTTGTCTGCTAACTACATTTTGTGTCTGGACTGGTCTTTTTGTGGTCAAATGTTTTCTTTTATTTAAATGATGTTTATTTATGAATATAATGTGTCACACACACACACACACACACACACACACACACACACACACACACACATATATATATATATATATATATATATATATATATATATATATGATACATATGCAAACAAAATTATTTCAACCTAGAACTTAACTTTGGAATGAATTTTAAATCTCTTTAGTTGTAAATGTATCGCGTGCTTGTTTCTGGATAGTATTTGGGTAAATCGTGTCGCCGCCACAAGTCTCAGGAAAATCCTCATCCACGCCATCCTGATGCAGTGCCAGCTATGCTGGGTGGGACATGTTCTACGCATGCCAGACCACCGGCTTCCTAAAGACTCTTCTCTAGCGAACTACAGCAAGGACAGCAATCCCATGAAAGTCAGAAGAAACGCTTCAAAGACAATCTGAAAGTTTCATTGAAAGTTAACAACATAAACCCTGATTCCTGTGAGCAAATATCAAGCGATCGAGTCACTTGGCGTTCCTCCGTGCAGAAAGGCTCCAAGTTGTGAGAATTTAGCATGACAGCCTCAGCAGAGGCAAGCCAGAAAAGCACATGCCATTAACCCTCCTGGAGATGTCCCACTCATTCCGTCCCTTATGCAGTTATTATGTGCAAGGGTTGGTCCCATCAGCCACCTGCACACGCACAAAACAAAACCAGCCCCTCAAACCCTCGGATTACTAGAGAGGTCCTCAAATCGACGGATGAACACTGACAAACTGCTAGTCTAGTTCCTGCTATTTTGACTCCCGACTTGGCACTATGTGGGAGCTCACCAGTTATGTACATCTGAGAGAGAGAGAGAGAGAGAGAGAGAGAGAGAGAGAGAGAGAGAGAGAGACGTAAATAAGGTGAAGTTGTTTGCATTTAAAACATGCACAGTGGAGAGAAAGTTCGCATGCCTCTATTCTGCTTTGATGTAATGTGACCGACATTTCTTTGGATATTGTTCTTTTACAAATTGTAAATCATCTAAGCACTCTGCTAATTAAAATGACTGCTCCCTTGAGCTCCACACCTCAATCTGAATTTGTATAAAGTACGCTATCCGTATCAGATATAAACAAATTTTGCCAGACTACACGATGCCAGCTTCTGACAGTGCGATGAATTAATTACCAAATCTTTATAATGTTTGTTTTTTAAATTTGAAAAAAAACGTTATCCGCTTTTTTAAAAACAATTTACTTCTAAGCTCAAGAAGTGTAAATGACCAAGTGCAGCAGGCAGTTTTTAAAAGGTACACACATCTGGAATAAAGCCAAGCTGTATACTATATAATCCATATTACACCCATCAATCATACACCAAATAAAAGGAATTGAAGTTCTTTGAATGATATATAGGTCATGTTTTTAAATAGCCTGTACAACCAGTGAGGAAACTCGGGGAAATTCGTTTTCTTTAAAATACAAAATGTGAAAAATATGAATTTGTAGTGCGCCAGCTGTACTATAACAAATCATTCTGGAAAGCAGAATAATCAACAAAAGGCAGTGACGTAATACACTCTCATACACGTGATGGTTGTTGATACCAGATGGAACGATCTTTCAAATGAGGTTTATTTATACAGAATATTGAACAACTTAATTAGAAACAGCATGCTTTTAACAAACGACGTGATTGTAAAACAAAGATTCAGTCATTGAACAGTCATGTTCCCTAACTTATCCCCACCCCCCTTCGCGATTTTCTCGATGTCAGAGTGGATTTTTGCAATTTTTGGCGATCTCTCAGTAACTCATTGTATTGTAAGCTTTAATCTAATTAGCTTTGAAATATCACTTGACAGTAAAAGTAATCAGGTACCACACATTGGACTAGAATTGACACACACCAACAGCTGGTTTATGTTATACATTCACTAGGGTTTAATATACTGTTGGGGAGGAGGGGGCAGACTTTACTCCCCTTCCAAACTGTATTGATGTCTTGTATTTAATAAATACTATATAACGCTTTCTGCAGTTATTCTTCAGTAACAACTAACATTACATGGTGGCAGCGGTAAACACACAGGATTGAAATTATCAGAGTTGAAAATGGCTTTATTTCAATTTACAAATCTGGAAAACTTGACCTTTCGAAACCTGAAACTTGGGAAAAGTGGTTTCGGCGCTCTGAACGCTTTCGTCAAGCATCTGGACAGAGGAAAAGAAGGGGAACCCGTGACAGATAGATTCATGCGATATTTCATTCCAAAGAGAAATGTAATTATTTAAAGGGCAAACTTTTATCAAAGAAAAGTTAGAACCAGTGGATAGTTTTGTTACAGCTATCTATGTGTTAGCAGATAATTGTAATTTCGGGACATACATGATGAAATAATCAGAGATTGACTTGTAGTTGGACTGCGAGATTCAAAACTGTCGGGAAAATTGCAATTAGATGCGAATTTCACTCTAGAGTCAGCCATTAGTCAAGCTCGACAAATGAGGCTGTGAAAAAGCAATAAACAACAATACAAGCAAGTGGAGAATGAATGGCTGAAATGGATCCAGTAAATTCGTCTTCACTGAAATATGGGAAACAGACACATAAAATCTCAAATGTTCAACAAAATAATATCAGCATAAAAGGTGCACGAGATGTGGGAATAAAGGTAATCATTCTCAAAAACAATGTCCATCAAAAGAAGCAGAATGCTATAAGTGTAAGAAAAGGGGATACTATGCTGTCTGTCAAAATCAGCAGTTCACACAATAGAAGGAAAGAGGAACCGGATTTCTTGGGACTATTAGCACAAAGGGCCTGCCTTGGATAACGCGTGTGAGATTGAACAACACTTCACTCGTATTCAAGATTGATGCTGGAGCTGATGTGACTGTAATTCCTGAGAGGGATTTACGAAAAAACGGAGACCACAAGCTATCAAAGTCTAATCGAAAACTGTATGGACCTGGAAAATCTGAATTTAAAGTGGTGGGAAAATTTACAGGTGGAATGGAATCAAGCAATGCATTCAGTGTACAGGACATATTTGTTGTAAAGGGAGTTAATCAATTTACTATAAATCGACAAATTTAGATAATGATTATCGCGAGAAATATCCAAATTTGTTTAAAGGTCTAGGGAAAACAAAATGGTTGTATAACATAACTCTGGACAAGCATGTCAAACCTTATGCATTATCTACCCCAAGATCTACCTACCTTATACCGCCTTAGAGCTTTCATTACTTTTTTGATAGGTTTTATTTTAATCGTTTTCCATTCGAGATCAGTTCTGCGCATGAATTTGTCAGAAAAGGATATCGGAAATTCTGGAGCGACTTGACAGAACATTCTGACACATGGACGATGTTCTTGTTTTGGGTGAAACGCAGAAACAGCATGATGAAAGACTAGAAATGGCCATGAAATCAATTCAAAATGCCGGCGTCAGTTTGAACGCAGAAAAGTGTGAATTTTCGAGACAATGCATAAGGTTTCATGGGCATGTTGTTGACAAAAATGGTTGCCGACCTGATTCTGAAAAAGTGAAAGCTATAGCTGAAATCGAAGCACAGAAATGCGTAGCAGAGATACGAAAATTTCTCATTATGGCAAAGTAGATTGGCAAAATTAGTCCAAATTTGGCAGAAAAACAAAACCATTACGTGAACGTTTGATAGGTCAAAACTCGTGGACTTGGGGTCCAGATCAAGAACAAGCTTTTAGAGATATCAAGCAAGAAATAATATTTTCACCAACTTTAGCACATTAAGGTCCAAATAGAATATTCATTTGGACTAAGTGCTGTGCTACGGCAGTAGCATGGTAGCACTCTGAGACCGGTGGCGTTCGCATAACGAGGTATGTCAGAAACTGAGCAACGCTATGCTCAAATAGAAAAAGAGGCCCTTGCAATCACTTGGGCTTATGGACGCTTCAGTAGCTATTTAATTTGGTCACAATTCAAGCTTGAAACTGACCATAAGCTATTAGTACCATTAATGAGCACAACATATTTTGGAGATTTACAAAATTGCAAGGCACAGGTTTAAAAGCAATTGTCAATCATCTCAAATCAATCTTGCGCGACACGGTATACCAGAAAAATTAGTTAAAGATAATGGTCCGCAATACTCAAAGATTTTGAGATAAGTTATTGATTCAGGCATATTACAAGTAGTCCAAAATATCCACAGAGCAAGGGTCTCGCCAAAAGAATTGTTCAGACAATTAAAAGAATGCTTAAAAAAGCAAACGACTCTTACATAGCTCTTTTGACATATCGCACAACACCATTTCCAAATGGATATATCCCTGCCGAATTATTTATGGGAAGAAAATTACAAACTATTTTGCCAATAGCACCAAACAACTTCTTGCCGAAATGGCCAGATTTAATAAAACTGAAGAAATCGGAAAACTATCAAAAGCAAACTCAGTACAGTAAAATGCCACCTAAACAAGGAAGCGGGAGAGAAGTAAACTAAGCGTTTATAATGACATACACAAAGGATTTAGCAGTGTTTTTAAAGTGAGTATAAGCTAACTTAATGTTCTTTCAGTCTTTTTGCTTTCATAGATCGTGCTGTTTGTATGGGAATATTGTGCTTGACAAGAACATCTCTCATATTTTGATAATTTTCTTTTCAGCTTTTTGTAACTTTCTGCAGTTCTGTGCAGTAAAGATTTATTCAATCGTTTACATTACACATTTCAGTTTAAAATTTACCTCTTTAAAATAGACCTTGATTGGGTAGATTAAGAGAAAAATGAATCCACAAATAACGTAAATAGTGGTGTGAGACCCACTGACAATGACCCATCTGACGTACTGAATTACAAACAATTCCTAGATTTAAACTTAGGGATCACTGAAGTGGAAATTGAAAAAACGACGATGAGGTACCGGACAAAGCGAGGAGATCAAAACTCAATATCTATTTCAAGATCGTCCTGAAAAAGAATGTACTCTTGGCGTATCACCCATCAGAATAGCAGCTTCTGGATTTTGGAAGTGACGGGAGAGCGTCATGCCAGGCCGAAGTGTTGGTAACATTGAATGCAAGAGGGATGGACATTTGAAAAATTTAAGGCCTGCAAAACGCAGGCTTAAACAAATATATGGTATATCCCATGGAGAGAACGGTACCTTTCCTAACCATTTCAGAATTAGAAGTGAAAGGGATGAAAGCCACGGTAGAAAATGCCCCACCTTTCACAAGAGAGGTAGGTCCCAAGACCGTGGAGGTGCACGTAAACGGCCTCCCCATGGAAATCGACGCCCTAGAGCTTGTAAATAAGGTACAGCAAACGTTAAGGGCTACAGTAAACTACCACTAGAAGGCAACAATAAGGGGATTTGCCCAACTCAATCCGGAGGGAGAATTCTAACCATGACACCGGAGGAGTACCTACCTTCTTCTATGTCATGGGTTTCAAACTCAAGAGTTGGCACAGAGGATGTGAAGAGGATACAAAGTGCTCCAAGTGTGGAGAAACAAGTCACGGTTCCTGGGACTGCAAAAAAAAAGAGATGAGCCCCAAGCAACAAGTATCCAAACCAAAACATATGCAGGTGTAGTGGCAAACAAAGGATTTCCAAAAGCAAAGAAGGATCCCAAAGGGAAAAAGAGACAACAGATAATACCACAAACCCAAATAAGATGGAACAATGGAGGGAGATTTTAAGCCCCCCTCCCCTCGCAAAAAAACAAAAAAAAAGCAGCAAAGACGCCCACCAGTACAACTGAAGACAAAATGGAACTCATCAGTACAACAAACAGATTCGCGGGACTGATGGAGGAGAGAAATTTGGAAGAAAAGAGTGGAATAGACCTGGACAATGCCGATCTCTCAGGACTATCCCCCTCACAACGTCGACGCCAATTACAAATAAATACCTTAAGAAGAGAAAGGCAAGTAACCTTGTATCTCATCAACGGACGCGATCAAACGGAGTGATGAGGTAGAAGTAAACAAAAGAAAGGTGGAACAAAAACAGTGGCAAAAGGCAAAAATGTAGGGGAAAAGCAACAAAAAAAGAAGGGAAGACCATCAAAGGACTCTGAGGAAAGTGAGGGGGAAACGGATTACGACTGCGCTTCGGACGGAACGAGTATGGCAGGACAGACAGAGGAAGAAATGGACACAGTTTTTACATCTAATATCACAAGCGACTTTTACCAATCGCACTATAGTAGCAACACAGTAGGGGACGACCCAGTGTCCCCATAAAATATGCAATAATATAAATTTAAATAATTTTAAAAGCAACAGATAGACAGTAAAAAAAAAACACAACCACAATAATACGAGAAAAACGAAGCTACAGCCTGGAAAAGACACAAAAGTGAAGTATACAAACTTCCGTTTGATGCCAGTAAATGCTAATGGTATAAATAAGGAAAAACTAGATAAATTAAAATTGTTAGGAAATTTTGACATTTTATTTATAGAAGAGACACATAACGGACTAAGAGAAAAACTGAAAATAGAGGGGAAAATAAATATGGATAGTATAATAATAACAAATGACTTTATTGAGAAAGATGTAAGAGGGGCTGGGTGGATGGCCGTAATAAAAAAAAAATAAGAAAGGGGTTCAATGGGAAAAAATAGAGGAGGGAATTATTTTTAAGGAGAGGTTAATAGACATTGAAATTGGTGGGGTAAATTTCATCAATGTGTATATTCCAACAAACAGATACCAAAAACAACAATTTATAGACGAACTGGCAAAATTTTTTAAAAAGTATACAATGAGGAACTTAATTATAGGAGGGGATTTAAACTGTGTAGGAGATAAGGTAGACAGAATAGGACAACTAACAACAGATGACATAAGATTTAACGACAAATTGGAACATATAATGAAGACACAGAAACTGATTGATATATACAGGAGAATTAATATGCCAAGGATGGAATACACTTTCGAATATAAAGGGGATAAGGGGAGTCGAATAGATAAATTTTGGGTGACAAAAACTTCGGGAACAAATAATTGCAAGCAATCAGGAATTATAGATTTCAAACTTTTGGACCATAAAATGTAGAAATAGGGAAAATAAATAGAATAAAATGGGGTAGGGTATCATGGAGAAAAAAAAACAATCAGATTTTAGAGGATTTAAATTTTGGGCCGAAAATTAAAGAGGAAATAAGACAAATTTATAAATACAGTTGGGGGAGGGGGGATTTAGACATAATTCCAGAATGGGATAAATTAAAGGGCTCTTCAAAACAAAGCAATATTCTATTCAAATTAAGAATAAGGAAAATAAAATTAGTGAAAGAAGCACTAGAAAATCAAAATTACACTAAATGAAAAACTAAATACAATAAAATAAAAAGAGAATACCAAAATGAGCGGGAAATTAAAGCGGAAAAATTTACGGGATTACATAAAAAAGCAAAAAGATTATATTAAAGGGGAGACTTTTTAAAATTTATTTTTAAATGGGGGTGGGGAGGAAACCTTAGAAGCAATGAAAATTGATGGAGAGGGAGTAACAACAGACAAAAATAATTGTTTTAAATACATACACAACTATTACAATGGGCGTCACAGAATTGGGGGGAGGACTTGGTTATGCCTTAGAAATATTTGACTATTTTTCGTTGTGCATGGGTACAAAGTTATCTAGGGTGAACAAGTGTTTTTCCAGGTAAGAGACGGAACTAACATGTATCTCGCCGGAAATTACTTGCAACGAGGGACATTATAATCATGATACGCACGGGTATTTTACCCTGAATATTGCTCACTGTCCAATGGATTTAAGCAAGATCAATTTATAACCGGCACACTTGTCACTTTGGATCCTGTCGAAGAGTGAACGTTCTCCAATGTGTTCTTAAGACTTTTGGGTGAGTGTTAAATTTATATTTCATTTGTTATGCGAAATTTGTTGAGTTTGTATTGTCATATCCTATTATGAGTCATTTATTAAAACGCAGATTTCAAACGTTGTGAACTGTGAACTAAGAGTTTAATATATTTGCGTTTTCCAGAACTCAATATTATTACCAGTTTGGTTTTATTGTAGCTGACGAGTTTAGCTGACGAGTAGAGCTATCTTGAGCTGTCTATATGTATGTAAGTATGTCTGTGCATGTGGTGGAGTTACGACTGTAGAAGTATCTTATTCAAAGGTACTGTATGCTGTCTGTACGTGTGTATACGTATGACCGTATATGTGGTGGATCAGTGAAGGGTGCGAGCGGCCGATACAAGTTTGGGCCAACCCAAGGATTTGGTGAAACTGTGCGGTTTAACAGTGTATGAATCGTATGACTGTACAAGGGTCAAGAAGCATATGTTTGTTGTTCCAATTATTGTTTCGACTGGGTACATTTTCATTTGCATGAGATTATTTTGAATCTTAGTTGTATTCCAGGAGATTTGTGAATCTCACTTACAGTGCAGAACATTTGAAACGTATTTGAATACCTTGAGATTGTTTGAATCTTAATTGTAGTCCATAAGATAATTTTCAAGTAGGTGTTTATTTTATTTAGTTTTTGTATGTCAGTGGGTCCAGTATAAACACATTCGAAGTATTGTTTTGGTTGCCTTCATCAGTAAGATAACGTTAGTCTGTTCTGTAAAATTATATTTGTTATATTACTATTAGTCATGTCATCCCTTAAGTACTTGGTCGCCTTAGGCAAAGAACTTGGGTATGAGTGAGAAAGTTTAAGGAAATTTACTCAGGAAGAACAGGCTAGGGAAAGGGACCAGAGGGAAAAGGAAAGGGAAGATAAGAGGGAGTTGATGGAATTATAAAAGAAAACAGAAAGGGAAAAACAAGAGCTAGAAAGGGAAGCTGAAGAAAGGAAAGTGGCTTTTGAAAGGGAAAGGATAGAATTAGAGAAGGGTAAGATAGAACTAGAAAAACAGGCCGAAAGGAAAAGGATAGAATGGGAAAGGGAAGCGGAGAGGGAGAAGATAGAAAGGGAAAAAACAGGCAAGGTTAGAAACTTTGGAGATAAAAGAAAAATTAAGGCAAGGAGATCATGAACGTAAGGTAGAGTTAGCAACAGCTAGAAAAGGAGAACATGGTTCTGTCTATTGCAAATTAAAGGGTCCTAAATTACCCCCCTTTGACGATGAAAAAGATAACATGGATAGTTATATTCATCGGTTTGAGCGATATGCCGTGAATCAGAAGTGGAGTCGAAATGACTGGGCGCTGCATCTCAGTGCTCTGTTAAAAGGTAAAGCACTGGATGTGTACTTACGACTTCATAGAGACGATGTGTTTAATTACGACGTCCCGAAGGAAGCACTTCTAATACGGTACGAGATCACTGAAAAGTTCAGGTATAGCAAGCCCGAGAAGGGAGAAACCTTTGGTCAGTTCATCGTTAGAATAGCGAACTATTTTCAGCGGTGGATTGAATGCGGCAAAGCGGCGAAAACGTTTGAAAGGTTGACTGATTTCTTGCTTAGAGATCAATTGTTGAACACAGTTGGTCGGTAACATAGCCAGTTTCTGAAAGAGAAAATCTTCTCAAACGTACAGGATATGGCTAAGCAAGCCGTTTCATTGCCGATGTTCATGGGGGAACCCAGAACGTGGTTTCCAAAGATTTTAAGTCTGGAAACCAGTCTACGAGATCCAGTGGCGTCGCTGGGGGGGGGGGGGACCGCACTGGGTGACACCATCTCAGAGGGGTGACACCAAAATGAAAAATTGCATTTTAAGAAGATATCCATGATGGAAGTCTGGAGGGGTGACACCGTGAGTTTACCGCACTGGGTGACACCAGCCCTAGCGACGCCGCTGACGAGACCAGTAGGTCAGTTAGGGATACAGGTCGTCAGGGTATACAATGTTACTTACGTAAGGAATGGGGCCATGTTCAAGCAAAATGCCCTAAAAGAAAGGTACTTGTACATAAGGTAGCCGTGGCTATACAAGGTAAAGGTATATATGATAATCATGTGCAGGTAGAACCAGGTGTTCATTCACTTGCCACGTGTCTTTTCCCCGAAGCGTGAGTACCAACCGCGAAAGGTTTCGTGAACGGTCGAAAAGTAGTAGCATCACGTAACACTGGTTGCACGGGTGTAGTGATCAAACGTAGTCTCTTGCAGGATAACCAAATGCTCGGGTCGGAGTCCCCATGCATGTTACTCGATCGCATTCCCGTAGCAAGGAACTATATTTATTCCTTTCCCGAAACATAGACAAAATTTCTATGGATAAAGAATTTTTTGTGTATAAATGAAACGTGTATGTCATCTTAATTTGTTATGTAAAGTGCTAGAATCGATGTAATCAAACAAGTTTGGATTTAAAACGGTACTGTATATAATTACAAACCAGTCTGTCATAAACACAAAGATTTAGATCCGCGAAAACACTCAGATCATGGCTACAGTTCCATCACTGATCAAATAGTTATACAGGATATTAGGACATGTACAGCATGTAATTCCGGGTTCTCTTTCCTGTTATGGAGAAGTCACGTAGAACAGTTCCTGCTTTATTATCAATGTTCACTATGTTTACATTGTTTCCTGTTGACAGCCAGAATAGTTTGAATCGAAGAAGATGTTACACGACTTATTTTTTGCTGTAGTTTTAATGTTTTATTACATTGAAAATGTGTATTCTGTGAACGTTACGAGGGTTACAACCACCGGTAAGCTAACGTGGACGAATTGATATTATATAGTTTTAGGATCAGTTTCAAGTTATTGCATAGCGTTAATTAAAAATTGATTTTAAAATGCTTGTAAAATACAAATCAGGTTACAAGAACGAAGAATTTTTGTGACAAGTAATGAGCGCATTACTCCTAAAGACAACAACGCACGCGTCGTATTTAAAATCTAAACCTTTAATTTCTTTTGTATACTTTAGATTAGAGGGAAAAGGTTAATCGCATAGGAAATTGCGCGTGTATTATTTCATTTGGAAGTCTTTATGAAAGATTATTTTCAAAATACCAAGACATCAACATTTCTCGTGTGCTATACGGTTTTCGACGGGGATAAAATTCATTGTGGTATATTTTCCAGAAATGATGCGTTTCATTCTGGAAGCATTATGTCGTAAAGAAAAGTTACATAGATTATGCCGTTGGTTCATAAGATAATAGTTTAGTCGTGTCACTGAGTCACGTTATTGAGTCAGCAAGTACAATATTTTGCACGAAATGGACCAATTTAATTTGTTTTCCGATTTATATTATGTGTATTGTTAGGTGAACATTATAAATATCATTTGGCTTTATTTAGAAATTTTGTTAAATTTTCTCATGTTGAGATATTTGTTGAAAACACATAATAAATTTTCAAGCAACATATCTGTCGGAAAGAAAAAAAATAAACATTAAGTTCATGTCCAATTCTGAAGACTGTTTGCTTTGTAAAATTGTACAGGTCAAAAGTTTGTAGAATTTTACTTTAGAAAGCAAACACGAAATAATAGAAATACCATCACTAACAGAGAACTATACTGATATATTACACACTTGTGCTTTTTTTTTTTTTATAAGAACCAGAATTCATACAAGACTCAAAACTCGGTCGCCGCAAACTCTACCAAGCGCAAGCGCTTTCAAGATTTGTAGAAGAATTATGTAACAGTGTATCCAGAGCTTTGTCGTACGCTGCATATTAAAATTTTAAGTGTTATGCAATATTCTAAATAGTGCAGTCTTTTTTACAAATCTATAACTTTAATACTGAAATTAAAATGAAAACATTTTCAGTTTTAATTGATGCATTGTTGTGGACATGGACATATGTAAAGGAGACTATTCTGCAATATATAGAACACGCAAATTTGACTTTGTAAATGATGTCACACTTGATTTTTCTAATATTCGACTCAACATGATTTGTTCTGGAATACTTTGGAACTACCGTCGTTAAAGTTTTGCTACCGTGGCGGATCGATGATTGGATTTACATTCGTTCTCTTAGGCAAGGCATGATTTACATAAATATTTTGATTGACATCCAATAATTCACAAATATTTATATTATACCCCAACCAAATATTAAAGTGTGTGTATGCGTGCGCGCACGTGTGTGTGTGTGTAATTTGGATTTTAAACTTAGCTTTTAAAAATTTCAGTTATATCGCTACGATGTATGCATTGTAACACTTTATAGCGATGTCTACCACTGGAACATCATGCAGCAGACGTATGGCATCATGTCCCACCCAGTCACATAATCCTGACACCAACCTGACCAGTCATAACGCTAACCTTTTAATGCTGAGCGCCAAGATGCAGCTGCTTGAGCTATCTTTTTTAGTCCTCAAATATTTTAAGTTATTGAATTTTTAATATTACGGTGTTTGCATAGGTTTACTATGGGAACTGAATTAGTACCGCGAGTCCTAAACAGATAATACTGTAAATAATGTACACACAGTTTATTGCAGTATGGCAGTGTACTCATTTCAAGCAGTATATCAACCGCTCCGGTGGCCTAGTGGATAGAGCGTCAGCCGCGGAAGTTAGAGGTCGTGAGTTTGATTTCCGGCCGAGTCATACCAAAGACTTACAAAAATGGTAGTAACAGCTGCGCTCAGCATTAAAAGGTTAGTGTTAGAACTGGTCGGCCTGGTGTCAGGATAATGTGACTGGGTGGGACGTCATGCTACATGTGTGCGGCATAATGCCCCAGTGCTAGACATTACTATAAGCGGCTTCACTGCAGGCATCGTAGCGATATGACTAAAAAATTGTTAAAGCTACGTTAAAAATCCTAATCAAACAAACAAAAAATCAAGTAGTATATCCGTGTGTACCTTATGTGCGGTTGTACCGATGATATTGCCCTACACATGCTTTACACTCGTTGATATGGATTAGTCATTACAGAAATTAGTTTCTACTAGACATTGATCATATAGGATATTAAAAACAAGAACGATGACGATGACAACAGCAGCAACAAAAATACTGACATTACTAATAACGACTGCGACAAGAACGAAATCAATGCAGTTGAACAGAGGTGTCATATGCTTTCTGAGAGAGACAGAGGATTTGTATGGTTAACATTTAGCTCAATTATTTGTATGCTGTGACACCCCAGACAAATTTTGTTGGGAAACTAAGCGGGGCATTCGGGGTAGGGGGTGGGTTGTTGATCTTAGATAATGTCACTGTCTTTTTGTATGCTCTATTTCTATTTAATCAGGGGCCGATATCTGCAGTAACATCCCAATGTTGGTTCTCCAGGTCACGATATATAGTCCCGGATACCCACATTGGATGAACACAACTCACGGTGTGTGCAAATGTTTGGCTTTCGGTGACAGCTTTGGCATCACAGCTAACGTATTTGTCCTGACAGGAAAATATGATGTCACTCCACTAACCATTGCGTACAATGAAAGCGAGCGTCAAGTTATGTGGCCTCTTGATGACACGTACGTCAAAATGGATGCAAATTCGAGACAGTTGACCTTGACAAAAAATGCAACATCTGTGGAAATTGTTCTGAAAACCAGACCAAAGGAAGCAAATATGGGAGTTTTATTTAGTTTCACATTAGAAGGTAAAATTAACAAAAAGAAACAAAACATATGATCGCAGAAGATATTACAGCTTTCTTTCTTATTTTTTAGTGTAATTAAAATTTAGGATGGTTCTTATCCACGCAAGGGACAAGGAATTAGAAATGTTTTTTTAAATGCTAATTTTAAAGAAACGATTTTGCTCCAGGAAAATCAGTTTTATCATAATATATTGTTTAAATTTTCTTTCAGCTCATTTCCATCTTTCTCTCGTGTACACTTAACGTTTGATTTTTTTTTTTTTTCTTCTTCATGTTCTATACATTCTCGCCATAACATATTGCAAATGCAGGGCTTAATCTACAATTTGACAGCTGCAGTAGGAAGCTTTATAACGTTATAACAGATATGATTAAATGTATTTGGCTTCCATTGAAATGTTTAAGTTTCCTTTTGTACCAATTGTAAATGGTATTTATATTTTTTTTTTAAATAGATAACATCCGTCTTCCTCTATAATAATAATAATAATAATAATAATAATAATAATAATAATAATAATAATCTTTTTATTATTATTATTATTATTATTATTATTATTATTATTATTATTATTATTATTATTATTAAAAGATTTGTTAATTTTAATCTCTTTCTACATCACAGGTGGCTCAAACGAGATTCATGTAAATTGCTCGAAACAAGATATCCAGGCAGAAAGTGAGGTCAAAGACACTCCATCTTGGTCACTCGAGAAGGTGATGATTTTGGGTAAGAGGTTGGAGTATATTACCTTGCAAACGAAAGAAAATAACGGTATGAAAAAGGAAAAGTTAAGGCCGATAAAACTAACCTTTGAAGTAAAATGGGTAAATTTATTTGAACCCATACAAGGTAAAAATGTATACTGCCAAACATTCCCCTGTGTGCACTTGGATATCTTTTTTTGTAGAATATGTATATTAAACAACGCAAAGAAAACAGCTCATATTGATCCACAGTATAAATAGATTGATATAAATAGTGTGTGTGTGTGTGTGTGTGTGTGATTTGTACTTGACCTTGTCCTAAATCAATTTTACTGAGTACCTACCTGACCAAAGACTAACACAATAATACACGACTAATGTTTCTCTGTGAGTTTAGATTCAATATTAGGATCATTATCAATAGAGATAAAGATGTTTATGTTAGTTTGAATCAAAGACATGGGAAAAACCTAGTGTACTGCAAATAAAAGGTGCTCATCAATAATTTTTTTAGGACAGAACATTCATTTGGAATTCTAGTGAGCTCAGACAAGGGCATCGCTGGACTTTTTTATTGAGTCGTATCAAAAAACTGTTTTACATCATTACACTCCATACCACTGGCACATTACCTCTACAGGCACATTAACACTCAATAATGTAACCATTTTCGAATACCAGTTAATTCAGTTGGAACTTTGTACATTTTGGATTTGTAATACAACTTTTAATACTTTTTGAGATTTATAGGCATTTATGTAAGTTCCTTTTTTAGTTATCGCTTTGTATTCTAGGGGGAAAAATCATTTTTTGTTCAATTTTACGAACGTTGCTATTTTGGCTCTTTCCCGCTACTCAATTTAAGACCGCAGAGTCGTAACAAGAAAAATGGAGACTCACTCAAGGGATATGAAATTATTTAACATATTTTTTTAAAAAAAACTTTATTTTGTTTTTTGAAATTTTCTAAGTCACATGTATTGTTTAATATATTTGAGAAATATATACTGGAACCAACAAGCTTGCATAATCGTATCTAAAGTGGACACCCTTATTTTAAATCCTACCCAGGAGGGTTAGAATATTTAGATTTTAGTCCTCTGGAACAAAGGTATTGGACATACTGTTTGAAGAATATTGAAGATATTGATACAGAAATACAAATGCAGATCGAAAAGATAACGTAAAAACAACTCATATTGACTGAAAGTTCCATCATTACATCCATACTGGCATTAAGGCTTATATTAACGAACAACAGGTAAAAACGTTAGAAAATGCTGCTCGTACAGCTACAGCTACCCATAAAGTTTATTCTGTCAGTAAGCCTTCCACTTAACAGTTTAATGATGCAAAGCCATTTGAGACACACACGCGCGCGCTTTTGCAAATCCCAATTTGGCACAAGATTTAAGAATAAAGTTTCTGATACAACTGATCAAGAGATCCTTAATTCTTCCTATGTGCACCTCTTGCTACCGATTTAAGAAAAGCAGCAGAATCATGACAGAGCTATTCCAAATGCTCTTGTTTCTAAGAGGTGATGATCACGGTCATATATTCAAAGCAATACCTTTGTTATAGGGGGGCAAACAGTCTAATTTTATTATTGAGAATTATGAACTATTCATGTCGAAAGGTCACATACCAGTTATTAGCAATTGTGCCAATCCTATCTCTATTAAATTTGTAAGGGACACAGTAGCTTCCCAGAGTCTTTATTAACGGATACTTTGTCTTTAGCTGAGAAGTCTTCCAAGGAATGTGTTCTTATTCAGCGAGTATAGTGCCGTTTTGTTAATGTTCTTCTCCGTTATGCAAATTTGTCATCAGAACCTGTTACCGTCAAAACACTGACGCCTTTCTCCTTTGAGGGTATTCATTTATAACTAGACAATGACTTAGGTGGAGATAAGGTTGAAATTAATCTACGTGTAATTGACAAGCCTTGTTTTGATCTAAAAAATATTCCTGTTGAAACGGAATTCTCTGATTTATACCCAGCTTGTGCAGCTACTAGAGCTATGGAAAAGAAAGCTACTGATAATCATGTTGATAAGGAAATTACACCTTTATCTTACCTATTTATCGTTCGTGCATTTGATTGTGTCACTTTGCTCCTGGCATGGATCAATTAAAAGGTATTGAGCACAGTGTTCCTCGGATTTTTTACTACTCGTTCTCTTTATTACTTCTCATTCACTGTATTCTAATTAGGGTAAGAACCCCACAATCACTCATTGTCGAACAAAAAACAAGATCTTGAGATATGTTTGTTTATCAATGATATTAGCGAAATTGAAGCCACATAAGAGCATGTTTGTCGTTTTGTTAAATATGGAATCTTTATGAGGAAATGGAGATTACCAGAGGTACATGCTGGTGACGAGTGCTAAGTGAGCTATCAAATTGTTTATCCTAAATGTAATCGACAGAAACGTCTTAGTCTAGACTACAAAACTCATTTAACTGGTCATTTAGGGATGAATACGACTTATCACAAATGTATGTGTGTAACTACTGTTGACCTTGTTACACTTCTCAGAAGGTAGGAAAACCCGGCCACAAGTTACTTAAGGCACATTGAGTTTTGTCTCTCTTCCCATATCTCAAAATGATCTTCGGGCTAAATTCTATGATAATTTTACAGCTGAAACAAATCATAAGTGACGTATATTATATCATTAATACTTGTGTGCTGTTGAATATGTTAAATGAATATGTTTTAAGGAGATAGCCATGTTAATCATGGAGTCAATTTTGGTAGTGGATTTAAGAGACGGAATGCAAACGGACTGTAATGACTTTGGTGTAACCCGTCTTCGGAATTCAGAAATATTGAATAATCTGGAGCATAAGCTTTCACACCTAAATGCACCCAAAAACTAAAACAGCTATTATTTGAACATGAGCATATGTTTCGACTTGCACTAAGCCGAACAAAGAAAATCTACCATACAGATTGTAGAACACCTGTAAAACAACATTCGTTCGGTTAAAATCCTATCAAACGGCAATGTTTGAAAAAGAAATGCAATGTTTGCCGGAGAAATATTTTATAAAACCATTAAAAGTGACTGTAGGTTACCATGTATCATCGTACCAAAACTAAATATTTCTTTCCACATTTGTACCAGTTATTAACAAGTGAACAATGTGATCAAAACGGGTTCCTTTCCATTGCCATGAATCAATGACTGAATTGACAAAATTGGAAATGAAAAATATGTTACTACGTTTGATCTTTCAAAAGGATTTTTTGAAAAAACATTCACTGATGGAAAGGAAAAAGGACATTCATAACTCCATTCAATGTAATGCTGTTTGGAATGAGAGGTTCGCCTTGTACTTTTAAACGTTTAATGATAATGATTACATCTGGTCTTGATAATTATGTTTACATTGATGACTTCATCATCTACAATACCTTGAAAGATGAGTTGGAAACCATTCAGAAATTCTTTGATCTTCTCAATGATGAAGATTTGACAATTAATGTAAGTGAAAAGGAGCTGTACCGAACTTTTGGGACACCGTAAATTGAAACCCATTGAAATTTAGGCTATGCTATCTCTGAATTCTTTGTGCCTATCAATAAAAAACAAATGATGCTATTTTTGTGTATGGCCTACTTATTGTCAGAAATATTGCTCAAAATTTTTAATAATAGCTGAATCCCTGACCAAATTGTTGTGTATGAAAACCATGTTTCTTTGCTCTGAAAAATAGCAGGAAGCTTTTGATAAGTTAAAGCCCATACTTAAGACCGCATATGTCCGTTGATGGAAATGATGATGGGGATTAGTGGCATATTTACTTAAGAAGACAAAAAATGGTTCAGATTTTCCAGTTTTATTTATCTAAAAAGTAAGTCAACACCAAAGAAATTATTCGATAATCGAAAATGAATGTCTGGCTTTGAGACTGGCTTTGCAACACTTTGAAGTGTATATTAGTTAAGCTCCTTCTTCGATTATTAAGGTGTAATTTGATCTTGCAGGAATGAAA
Organism: Unio delphinus; assembly: GCA_029339505.1. Lineage (NCBI taxonomy): Eukaryota > Metazoa > Mollusca > Bivalvia > Unionida > Unionidae > Unio > Unio delphinus. The sequence continues at coordinate 11,786,130 of JAQISU010000076.1, forward strand.
TATTGGTATCAGGCACATCAAGGGAAAACATAATATAATTGCAAATGCACATTCACGTGTATAGAAGTATTATTTTACTGCATGTATATCTTGCCTTTGATAAGAGTTCATGTGATGTAATTTGTAATTACAGTTATATCTTAATAGTAGTTAAAAGAAGGTTTTATTGTATAACTTAATCATTATCTTAATGATTATGTTAGATAATTTTAATTTTCTACTTGATCTTGTCCAAAACAACTTCACAGCGTATCTGACTTATGGATCTAGATTTTATAAACAACATAAAACATAGTTAATATCCTCTGTGAATTTAGATGAAACATTAGGATCAGTATCAATGGAGATAAACCTGTTTATCTTAATATGGGGTACTATGGCTGCATGTAGGATGTAAATGCAAAGGAGAGAGGGTATCAAGTTGTTTACATACTCACTTAATAATCAACAAAACCATAAGCGATGCTCTTGAATAGTTTTATATGATTTTATATTATTTTAATTTGTCAAACATTTTTTTTTCATTTTGTAAACTCTTCTCCGAAACGAAAAGCAAAAGTAAGACAATTTCAATCAAGGACTTTGCAGATGAGTCAAAAACATTTCCAAAATCTAGTCAGAGAAGACCATTTGCTATTATTCACGCGAAAAACGAGGTCATATAAGCATATAAGATATATTTTTACATATTTTTTCTATTTTATCTTCCTTTAATGGAATAAATCTGCCCATTATTAATTAGACTGACGTAGTTGCATGCTAATGACATTTGATTGAATATATCCAATCAAAAAGTTGATCTTCAGTTCCTCACATATTGTTTCGGTGTATAGCCATTATCTTTGAGATCAACTGAATCTACTTTCTGAATCGAGTTCAGTTTATGATAGTAAGATTTTGTTTATTCAAACTTGCTCTCTGATGGTTTAAGTTGCATTCAATTGTAAAGAATTGGTCATCAATGCTTAGATGTCTTTTTTTCCAGTGAGAGAAGTATTGTATTACCTCTTATCTTACTCAATCCTTTTTGATTGTGATCTTTTTGTTCCAGCTGTTTTCTTTTTGCCCTTGAAGATGTGTTGTTGACCGACTTTACCACTTGGTTCCAAAATATCTATTTCGATAAAAAGTTGTTTTTCATCTTGATGTCGTTTATACAATGATAAATATGAAATTGTTTTTCCTCTAATTTCGAAAGTTACATTTTAAAATCAAGTTGATATTTTGTGATAAAATTCATATCATAACTTTCGGCTTGCTTTTACCTTGACGACATGTCTCTTATATAGAATGGGGTATACATTAGTTTCTTTTAATAACGAATTATTAAATGTCCAAAATATTTTGTGCCTTTCCTTTTCTACAAGAAACATATATCTGTGTGATTAATTCGAGAATCAAGTTGTAAGACCGTTTCTTCCATAATGCTGAAAAGAATTTCAGAAATAAGAATTGTCGTGCGTGTGTAATATGATTATGTTTTTCTCCATATATATCGTAGAGTTTTAATATTTCTCTAGCGCCAAATTTGATTTAAAATTAACTTCCACATATATCAAGAACTACATTTCTTACCCAAAGAGTAATTGTATGTGTGTATTGGGGTTCAAACAGATAGCAATATTTTCATATCTGTTTACATGGAAATGCTGGTATTGGGTCATATGGTATAACGGTACCAATTGCGCAAGTCCAGGTGGACGGAGCTTAAGGTGTAGGAAACCTTGCATTCAGAAATAAACAAGAACACTAACTATGATTGGTTAATTATGTAAGATTTGTACTTTCTGTTAGGCTTTAAAGAAAAGTTTAGCCTCTTGGCAACATGTGAATTTATGCTAATTCCTATGTAGATCATATGTCGTACTTTTTATGATTTTTTTGAAAATCTGATACACATGACTGAAAATAAGTATGTTGTGACTAGATAACTCATACCCCTGTCTAGTTCCAGCAGAGTTATCTCTCTTATATGCAATGGGTACCTTGTTCTGTCGTCGTCAAATTGACAATCTAACATTGTTCTTTCTCTATGACAGTGTGTGACATGCATGCTGAAATAGGATATATAGTATATTTATTTCACAAAACATTAGCATTGAGGTCTGTGGAAAAACAGTTGGTACCGTGATACCATATGATAAATTCTATGTTAAACTGGTCCATTGGATTAACATTGTGGTTAAATGGTAATAGTGTCCCAAGTTGGTGACCTCAAATGATATTACATAGTCACACAGAGTTCACCTCAATATGTGTCACTACATATATAAAGTACTATAGTAACCTTACGCATAGGTTAAATATGGGAATGGTATTATATGGCAAAATGTGTTTATGGAGTTAAAAACAACTATATGGTCAAAATTGTTATAGGGTAAAATATTTGAATGAATGAATAGTTGGATTTAAAGTGAAACCGGCCACTAGGGTCATATGTTCACTATTTTGCACTGCCATTTATTTATATGGTAGTGATTTAATTTATCCAGGAAGATGGAATGGTGCCACATCTTCCTGGCATTTATGCGCAAAGAGTGCGTTATTTAATTTGGTCGTCATATCACACCCCTAAAAAGGGGCTAATGATATGAATGTTAGACCTGGGTGAGTGGGAATAGACCCATCACGCACTCAACATATCAACCAATCGAAAGTACGTACTCTTATTCCAAATTCAATCCAGTTTTTCGTGGATTTCCAAATTTGATGGTGTCAAGCGGGTTTAGTAATGTTACAATCCAACACACACGTATACAATCCAACGCATCACATATATTATCCAGACACCCCACCCCCTACAATCCATCACCCACTTTTATATTACAATCCAAACACACCACCTATACTATCTAACACCCGATTTTTGCTTACTAATTAAACACAGCACATATACGATCCAAGCACACACACCTACCATACAAACAAAAATGGTAAGATGCAAAAGAATGGGAATGAAATAGACACACATGATCACAAAGAAACTATCACGCACACAAAGATAGGGAAATGTTTATAGAAACATTACAATACCCCTATACACTTATACCTATGGCAAGAGAAGGGGTAAAGGGATCTTTTGATTTTAAGCTGTACAAAAACGAAAACATAAATTCATATGTTACGATCCTATAGTCTTAAACTAAGTACTATATAGAAGTGAAACCTAAAACATTTTATAAAATTTAACAAATAATTTAAATTATTCACGTTATAACAAAGAGTTTAATAGAAACGTATAGTATTATGAATTAAATCCTAAATGATGCTCTATAGTTCTACATAAGTCCAAAATAATGAAGTATTTCGAATGAATTACACATCCTCAATGTGCTGACGTACCAGTAGCAATGAATGTGCTAAAGTGCAGACAGTATTGATGCATTAAAATGGCACTGTCTAAAACTCTTTTGAATGAATGCACAATAATAATATTTTAGTCCACAGTCAATAACTACTTCGAAATACAAATGAATAATCCAAGCAATCGGTTCCTATATATAATATAATATAATATAATATAATATAATATAATATAATATAATTAGGGCATAACCGACTTTTGATCCGGAAATCGGATTCCACCGGATAGTATGAACTTCCGATTAATCGGAGTCAGACAAGGCAGGAACGACCGATTCGGATAATAAAAATAATAAAGTTGAATTTCTATAGCACCGTGTCTAACACTGCGTGTCATTCGATAGTGCGTTAATAAAGTTAAATAAGAAATCAGAAAAGTTCAATATGGTCAACACAACCACGCTGTGAGACAATCTATTTGAACGGATGGGTGAAAACCGGAAATGAAGTCGGATATGGTAAAGTACTAAGTAACATGCTAGACTCGGCAAAACCAGATACCAGAAACCCGGGAACGGAAGATGAAATTTTTTACCAAAAAAATACGGATTTATCATTTCCGATTAATTGAATCGTATCCGGAATCGGAAAAATTTCATGCCCAAAATCCGGAATCGGAAATCGGTAGAAAAATGCTAATCGGTTATGCCCTAATATATATATATATATATATATATATATATATATATATATATATATATATATATATATATATATATATATATAGATGCAACAATAAACGTATCTGCAGACTGATATTAAAACAAAAACATTGGAAATAAGAATGAATTAATAGTTCCCGTCTTCGTCTTATAAACACACTCCAGCTTAACGTCGCAATATTTTCCTACTTGCTTCCATGTTCCAATACCTTCCACTGGACCTATTTCACTATATATATATATATATATATATATATATATATATATATATACACACACACACACACACACACACACACACACACACACGTCGCAACATAACCCACCCGACTCAACCGTATAGTGGGCAACTAGTCCAAAGTTATCAGCAGATTCGTTATTGAAACTGATTATAAAACTTGTCAACACCTATTTATATCTTATTGGAATCTAAAGTTATGCAATGAAAGTAAAGATATAACACATAACAATAATTACATACACTGTTACATATCTCTATAATTTTGTAACTTTAATTCATGACTGTAAGGGATAGTTATTATCTATAGATACTTTTGTGTAAGTGTATATGTCCTATGTTAAGAGATTAAGAGTGACATGATTGCATAGGATCTATAAATAGCTGGGGTCAAATTACTACTTATTAAAATATTAGTAGTAAACCGGTTGACAAATTTGGGGTTTTCATTAGCTGGTGGTGTCAGATGGGTTTTTGAATTAAGTTATTTCCTATTGGATGGGTTAAGTCTGGTCGATTCTTTTACGATGTGGGATACTTGCAAATTGTCACGTAGGAGTTGTAGCAAAATGCGTTTCCACCTCTTATAACTAAGTACGTGGAGCTGGACAATTTGATTCAATCTTAATTCATATGCTTTTGTTGTAACACCATTCTTCAGACGGATTGAATATTTTTCTAGGTAATATGTGAGAAGAAATATTTGTTTATAATATTTATTGTAATTACAAAAAAGTCCTGATTGAACTAAAAGATTATTCTATACCTATTGCTAACTATTCAAAGGAGTTCTGGACAATGCCATTTTAATACATCAGGACTGTTTGCAAACCAATGCATTCAACGATTATTCATTCATCCGGGACAATCGTTTTTTTTTTTGTGGACTTTATAAAATCTTTTTATAATTATTTTGGATTTAATTCATTGTACTCTTACATTTTCATTTTTTAACATTGATAAATAAATTATGTGTTGCGATTTTAAAAAAACAAACCCTTTTTGGTTTTGCTTTTTTATGCTACTATGTTTGTGACCATAGAGTCGTAACAACACAAAAGCATCAAACACAAATTTGCTTAGGCAAATGAAATCATCATATCTCCATTCTTAAGATCTGTGTTGCCTTGAAAAGAGCCATTGGAGTTGTTAACCAAATAATGTCACCTTATACAACGGTGCTTTATTGCTATTCTCTTCAAACGTCTTGGTACTGCTGGTCAATACACCAATACTCTCTTCAGACACCTCTGCCTTTATACATATCCACCATATAAAATCGGACCAACTTCGTAGTCAACTTCAGCTTGCATTAACTCTGCCCAACACAGCGAGCACCATTTTGTTTGCAGACTTTGACCAATATTCTGGTAATAAACACTTTGCGGAAAGCGATTCTAGGTTATGACAAAAGATGAAATACGAAACCGCTTTGGAGATAGGCGGTGAGGATATTTTACATAAAGAGCAACATAAAGACAAAATACAGTGCTTGACATGATGTCAAGATGGCCAGAAGAAGAACATTTAGTCGCATGTTTTCCTCGGGGTATGGCTGAATGAATTACAAGTCTAATCATACAGCATGATATGAATGTCCAATTGGTCATTCCAGTGAGAACCAACGTGACACTTTTTAATGAAAGTCTTGAAAAAGGTTAGAAGGGTATCTGGAAGAGACATCGTTTCATTTCTTCTTAAAAGAGAAAATTGTTTGAAAGCTGTGTGACTATTTGCACTACCATTCCATACCTCCACTGACTTTTCTAAAGACCAAACATTTGTATGCTCTCTTGTACCATGGTATAGAGGCGATCTATGTGGTTCATCAAGTTTACTAGACATAAAGTCTCAAGAAATGGCTAGAAACACTGTTTTTCGAAAGTTATGGTTACCTCTTTTATTTAGCTCAGAAACTAAGTGTACTACGATGGCAAAATGGCAGTGCGTTATATCACTGAAAGGCAAATTTGACTTTGTCAGCCTTGTAAGTATATTCAAATTATTTATTTGTTTTAAACGAAATACGTTTCTTTTTTAATTATTAAACATGTTTTTTTTTACAACGAAACGGTGTTTTCTTGTATTTTATTTATGGAAACAAAATGCATGGAATATTCTTTCATGTTGCTCTCCATAGATCATGGTCATGTTTCCTTCACACCCGCTTGGATGGATGTTTTCGATCGCGATCGATCGTTTCCTTGCTGTTTCTATCCACCCATGGCAGTTTCGTAGATTGTAAGCTAGTGAGCACATTTCAGTGGAAGCTATTACTACAAGCAAGAGCGTGCAGTGATTCCCACCCCGGCACTAAGGTCCTTGGTAAGGCACAAATTATTGGTTGGATTCTGAGGAACAGAACACAAAATTTACGACACCTGGACGTCTCGTCGAAATACAGAAACCTATGGAACATATAATTGTTCATCATTTGGCCACAGCTTCCAGAAACTTCAAAAGGTTCAAAACACAGCTGCTCGGATCATCCTTAGAGTACCTCAGTCAGAGCACACATCCCCACTGCTCTCTACCCTACGCTGGTTATCCGTTCGATCCATAATCAAACACAGAATTTGTTCTCTGTGCTACGTTTCACTGACGGATTCCAGCCCATCATACATATCAGGCTCACCAGTGTGTACACACAAACAAGATACTTATGCTCCTCTTCTGGCAATCGCATAATCATTATTCCCACTTTGAAAACAAAGTGATATGGACAATGTTCTTTTGCATACCAGGGCCCAGCTACGTGGCATGAATTGCCCATTGAAATTAGACACAAAGACACAGCGATACCGTTGAGTAGTGCTCGTAAAACTCACCTGTCGACTGCAAGAACAAACTTAAAGACCTTAAAATTATTATTTAACCCCAGTTGATGTCAGCCACTTGTAACAATGTTACCGTTTAGCATCAGTGTTCATCCTATGGAGCATCCAGTGCCGTATAGAGCAATAATGTGCCCTGGGGTAAGAAACACCCGGGTATCTCGTAGTTCGTGTTCAAGTAAGACGTTATTTGGCTCGACCCCCTATCCCCCCATTTTACTGTTGCGGGTTCAGGAAATGTATCCTTGGTTGCCCCTCTCCCTCTTGTCGGGCCTGGGGGCAGCTTAACAGAATTTTCTGTATGATCCAACACCACAATTTCCATGTAAACATGTGCTAATTCCGGTGTTACCCCCAATACGCACATACCACTACTACTTGGGTTATATTTGTGTTTTAATTATAAAGTTATTGATCCACAACCAAATATTGCTTTTTGTTTTAGGTTATATTTGTATTTATCAATAATTTAACAGCTGTCAATTTTCTTTAAATATTTAGCTCCAATTCCTGCTGCATTCGTTATACATTTTGGAAAATGCTACGTATGTCATCTTTCCAAATGTTTTGATATTTTGTAAGGGAAAACATCAGACTGCAAGGTCTTGCAAGTTTGAAAACAAAGTAGATTTTTCAATGAAGCTTATGGGTTATGAAAAAATAGAGCCATACTACTTCTCCAAATTTTTCTGACCCACTCATTCCCACCAACTCAGATCCAAAAGAAAAAAAATGGTCAGTTAATATCTCGTGATGCTGCTCTTTCAGGGGGCGCTCTTCTCGGAGGCAGTGTCCTGATGATGACGACCACAATCATCATTTGTATCGCTCTGCTAATAACTAGGTCAGTAGTTAGTGTTTTAATCAAATACATCATATTCAGACATAATACGGCTCAGTAATAGATGACCGCCATATTTGCTCAGTTACTTATCGAGTTAGTCTCGACTTCTTGGGTTACTTATAATATAATATAATATAATATAATATAATATAATATAATATAATATAATATAATATAATATAATATAATATAATATAATATAATATAATATAATATAATATAATATAATATAATATAATATAATATAAAATAATATAATATAAAATAATATAATATAAAATAATATAAAATAAAATAATATAAAATAAAATAATATAAAATAATATAATATAATATAATTAGGGCATAACTGACTTTTGATCCGGAAATCGGATTCCACCGGATAGTATTAACTTCCGATTAATCGGAGTCGGACAAGGCAGGAACGACCGATTCGGATAATAAAAATAATAAAGTTGAATTTCTATAGCACCGTGTCTAACACTGCGTGTCATTCGATAGTGCGTTAATAAAGTTAAATAAGAAATCAGAAAAGTTCAATATGGTCAACACAACCACGCTGTGAGACAATCTATTTGAACGGACGGGTGAAAACCGGAAATGAAGTCGGATATGGTAAAGTACTAAGTAACATGCTAGACTCGGCAAAACCAGATACCAGAAACCCGGGAACGGAAGATGAAATTTTTTACCAAAAAAATACGGATTTATCATTTCCGATTAATTGAATCGTATCCGGAATCGGAAAAATTTCATGCCCAAAATCCGGAATCGGAAATCGGTAGAAAAATTCTAATCGGTTATGCCCTAAATATAATATAATATAATATAATATAATATAATATAATATAATATAATATAATATAATATAATATAATATGCACCCAATCCCATTCACCCATCTTTTTAAACCCACAAAACAAAATTCATTGATGATGCTGGTTAAAGTGTGCTTCTTACTTTAAAAGAGGGTAAAGCGTGAAATTTGTTCATTTATGTCAAATTTATAGAAAAGTTTGTAAAATTTCGTTTCTATGTAAGCCAAAGAAAGAAATTCATATCCGCTATTGTTGTTAGCATGCAGTAAACGTGCTTGATTTTATAATTGGAAGTTTAAACACCAAATGAATGAAACAGACTGTCCAAAAAGTTGTAATGTATAGTTATATAATTTGACTATTATTTGTTCTTGAGAACTTCACTTTTGCACATTTTAGAAAAAAATCGATGCTTATACTATATATGGGTTAAAAGATTTGTATAATTAACGAGTTTGAAAAGAATATATGCAAGTCTAATTGTGTTTTTTCTACATTTGTTTTTTGTGTACAGAAAACGCAAACGGGGTTCTGTAGTTAATGAAGCTACATATGACGAAGCATTCGTTCAGTTGCGTGCAAAAAGCGTTGTTTATAGCTCACCTAACAATGAGGACGTGGATAAGAATTCATCAAGTACCCGAATGCTAAGCCCCGGATATTCCCGTGATTCTATGTTGCCGAAGTATACAAACACAAATGCATCAGAGAAGGATCGGAATACACCGTACATCGAGATGTCTACCCCAAAACATTCTAGAGATTCAATGCTACCGAAATATGCCAATACGGCCAGCAATCACGTAGGACCACATCATGGGAGCACATAATTACTCCAAGATGTATCACAAACTAATCAGAATTTGTTTCCAAAATTTTTGTTCAGTTAAAACAAGAAACGCAACAGGGTTGGTTGAACGTCAATTACATCATACTTTTATTATTGAAGTTATTTGTAGTGAATCATAAAACGAGTAAAACAGTCTAGAGAGGCCGTATCGGAATCTGTTAATTCCCTGGAACATTGGTTATCATTTTACAATCCAATACTGCTTGAAAAATTTACTTTTTGGTATATTAATATATTTAATTTGCATTATAGGATCATCTTTCTTCGTACATAATCATTCAGAACGATCTTTATTGCGCTTAAAGGAACGATAATTTAAGTGTTAAAATTGCTTAGAATAATATAGATGGCTTAATTTTCTAATGAAATTTTATAAAGTGGACGAGTTACTGCACAGTGATTTAATAAAGACCAAATATGATGCGTAATTTATTGACAATGAGAACTAAAGTGTGATATTTCGCCTCATACATTATGAAGAAAATAAATTATGAGAAAAGAAACAAGCGCCCCTCCCCTTTACTTAGACCACATACAATTTGTTTGTTTCCCAATTACTAGCAGATTAAAAATGACTAGAGAATTATCCAATTAATTTAGCAGCAGAAGGGGCGAATCGGGCAACTTTTTAGAGGCGTCTATTTGGCAAGCCAAAGCTTCCTTCAAAATCGAAAAAAAGATCGACCATTTGGCAAACCAAGGCTTCCTCCAAACTCGTAAAAACAAAAGTTTTCTTTGGAGACGCAAAGTCGTTGTCGCGTCCTCTGCTGCTATGGGGTTAAAAATCTTTCTTTACGATGAAAGTCTTAAGATGAAAATCCTTGAAATTGCTAGCAATTTAAGATTTCACAAACAGACTAATTGATAAAGTCCGATACGATATCTTGATCTAGGGTCTTGCAAATTTATCGTCACAAATCCATGTGGGATTGACTGAGCGCGACAAAAGTAATCTCTAAAGTGACCATGACACATGTTTCCACTGCACCAGGTCTGAATAATATTTCGTAGCGTATGTGTGTCAACTCCGTTGAATACAGCAAGAATATTGCAGTTATCTCTGATCACTTTTGGTATTTGAGTGTATCTTTGAGTGACATATATCACATCGGTATTTTTATGCTTACCTCTGGAAAATATCCTAGAGGGATTATTTTGATTGTCTAACATGACATCATCGTATACGACTAAATTGTTAATACTTCCATCAATATCATCAATGCTCGGTGCTTCCTCGATATCGGTTATAAACTCAATAATATCCTCATCGATTTCTGATTTTGCTTTCTCGTTAAAATCCTTTAACACCTCGTAACATCGCTGATCGTCTACACTTGGGGCTACTAAATACAACTTGTCCCATTTCATCCATCTCATTATCAAATTAAGTAGCAACTGCGTCTTGCGGCTTCCAGATGGTCCGATTATAATCATGCGAATAGAATTTGGTAGCGCTGCATGATGTTTAACTGGTTCTCGTGATTTTGTCGCCGAAAAATAAATTAGCAGCAGAAGGGGTGCACAGACTAACTTTTTAGGCGTCGACGAGGCTTCCTTCTCGTTAATATTTAATAGAAAGGTCTATTTGACAAACTGATGCTTCCTAGTAAATATTTAATAAATAAGGTCGATTTGGTTCCTTGTAGGGGTCCAATGGCAAAAAAAAAAGACGCCATTGTCGTTGGAATCCACCTCCTCTGCTGCTATGGGTTAACAATTCTTTTACGATGAAAGTTCTTTAGGATTTCACAAACAGACTAATTTGTAGAACCTCACCTCGTAAATCAATTAGATTATTAGACTGGTCAGTGAGTCTGAAATTAATTCTCGTTAGCGAATTATTATGACATCGCATATAAACTGGATTAGTTGGATCCTCAATAATTAGAAATCCTGGAGGAGCTGTTGGTGCAAAAGAGTATAAAATATATCCCTGCTGAGCTTGATTTGATCGCTCGAGATTTATTTGATAGCTTCCTACGATAACATCACATACTAAATTCAATGCAATCACCGAGGATATATTCACATTTTGAGGAGCAATATGCCTACCACCGCCGTCTGGGTCATTATTATATTTGAGGATAGTTGGACCCTTGTATTGCTGTCTCCATGCTATGACTGCTACAGTAAATTTTTCATTGATAAAATCATTAACATATTTTGTTAGTTCGTTTGCTTTATACCCAGGATACTTGAAATTCGGTAGATCATCTTCTGTTATATTGTATGCAGTTAGAAATTTTCGTTTAGAGTGATCAAAATCGTCATGATCAATTATTACTTGAATTAATCGCTGGTTGATATATTCCATATCGGATGCAAGTTGATTTAAAATTTCAATTGTTTAATGATTTCGTTCCAATTAGACTCATTGGAAACTCGTTGTAGTTGTTGACAGTGTTTTTGATTGATTTCTATAAAGTATTCAATGAGGTCGTTATGTGATATATTTTTGTATGTAGTTACTTCTGGAGTCTCTTTACTCTTAATATTCCAAACGGCGGAATCTCTGGTGGATAGAAATGTAAAATGACTACCCGGCAGTGATGACTTTTTTATATCACTGAGAGTTTCTCGATATGATGTGGTAATTTCGTGGTATGATTGTTTATCCGTGACATAATCAGATTTTTTAGGTGGAGGTGGTGTTTCTGGGCCATCCTAGTACGGTTTTTTATAGAACTCTGATGTCTACGGAATACTCGGGTGAGTTTATCTCGATCGCGGATGATAACGTCGGCTCATGAACCGTTATAGCGATTTTCGATTCTTCTGTTCCAGTAATTGATTTTATTCTACGCTGAAATTCAGCATTGATTTGTTCGATTTGGTATGACTCAGATGGCAGCAAAACAACATTCCAGTTTGGAGTCCCGTCTTCGCGATTCTTATACGCAAATACTAAGCTGTTATTCGGTTGTTGACCGCCAAATGCTACCGACCTAATATTAGGCCAACTGTGATACACTCGTAGTTTTGCTAGCGCTATCTCCTTCACGGGAATCGGAATAGGGAAATTCACTGAATTCAGGATTGGTTGATGTTATTGAGATCATGCTGGTTTGTACTGGGTTTGTGTTCTCCACTATTCGTTGAAGTAATTCTTGCGGTGTTGTCATTGCTATTATATTTATGTTGTATTTCTAATTTTGACATCGCGGAATCATAAATACTTACCATCGCTGAGAACTCACTATCTGATATAAATGTATCATCGAGCGACGACGATGTCAACGAGGACAATTGCGAGTACGCGGTTGATACAACATGAAATTTAATTATGTAGTCTTGCAGTTTACGTTGGCTGCATGATGATATTTTTTGTTATTATCGAAATTATTCCCGCGATTGTTGTTGCCGCTGATATACAAATTGGAACAGCTATTGGAGCAATCATTGTCACCGAGGATAGTATTATACCAGCTCCGGTGATTACACCACTCACCGAGTACACCGTAACATCAACTGCGGTGATTCTTCGTTGGTATTTTTTAATTTTTGTTTGATACTCCTCAGTGAGAGTTTTGAGTTTAGTCTGAAACTCTCTAGCCTGATCATAGCGATATTGAGATACAGAAGGTACCGTTGATGACGACATTTTACTTCCAAATCAGTTTACGATTTCAATTTAGTTGTTTACTCAAATCCGCTACGAATACCACATACCATGTTACTGAAACCCTAACCAAATTTTTATCAGTGGATGCTATCGTGAATTCTTCGGTTGTATCCTTATCGATTATCGTTGATATCATATCGATGATGATATATTAAATTGAGTCGGTGTTACTAGTGTTAATCGATAAATACCTTTGACGGTTGCAGTGATACTTAGTATATTGTCTGTAGGAGTCCACGCAAATGATCCGTGTTGGATCGTGTATACTACGTGTTTGGTTTTCTCATGAGGAATTTTTGTTTTCTCAATGATTGTTATTATCCTCGGAAAATCATCTTTGATTGCTTCGATAAATTTTTCGTCTCATCGATGGATTTTTTAATATCAGGAAGTTTTAAGTCGAGTTTATCCGGTGTGGTTGTAAAAAATTTCTCGATGAGGTTTTTACGAAATGATGAAAACTTTTCAACGTGGTCTTCATATTTGGCTTGGAGTGTTGCTAGTTCCAACATAGAATTTTTTATCTCTGTGAGCTTCGGTGATTTTACCGCTGGTTCGCCAAAGAAAGCCATAATTGATTTTAATTCGTCATTGACAGTTTTTATATTGTCCATAGAGATTTTTATTAATGATAAATTCGGTGATGTTGTCGCTCGATCACCAAATAAATGTTGTATGAATTTTAACTCATCGTTGAGAGTTTTTAATTTATCTGTAATCGTCGGAATGAGTACGCCGGGTTTTAGTTTACCCTGATTGTTGTTCTCGGTTGCGTCTCGTTGTTTAACTAAAATATCCAGGGAAAAATTACTAGTTTTCAATTTACCCTGACGATCTTGAAATACAACTATTTCATTGGGATCAACACTTGCTAAGTTCAACGTCTCAGCTATTTCATCTTCGATTATTTTTTTTATATCACCGGTTGCAACGCCATCAGGTCCGGGTTTCTTCAGCGTTGATAATTGTCTCCCCCAAATATCAATCATGTTATTCTATATAATCTCTCTCTCTAAAATCTTTTCGTTGCAAAATCATTGATGCCGCCAGCGACTGCTAGTATATTCATTTACGACAACATGTGGTGGTTTTCCAGATGTTGAAATAGCGTCAAGGACATTTAATACTTCGTTGCCGCATATTGGTGGATCATTCATTTGTTGTGTTGGTAGCGTAGAATACCAAGTCTTCATTTCATGAAAAGTTTTTAAGCGGTTTATATAACGCATAAATTCCTTCGGCGGTTCTAATCCATATGAATCGAAATAAACAATTGCATGTGGATCAATCGCGTATGCAACCCAGTGAGTTCCAGGTCCGGTGCTGTTATCGAGATTAATAATACCGGTTTCAACGCTGTTTGGTTGTGCCGGTAACTGATCTTTCATAAAGACACCTCTGAAGTTTTCTATGGCCATTTTTTTAGCAGCATCGAGTAAATCGAAATTGGACATTGGAGTCAAAGATTCCTCAACTAGTAAACCGTTCCTGGGATTCTCAGACATTTTCCACTGTACCATGAATACGGGGTTCCTGGTAGTCTTAGGCCCTTTCCCTTCTTTTTTTATATCCCTTCCCAGTTGCTTTCTTTAGTGCCATTCCCTCCGCGGTACCAACGGCTCCTAACGCCGCCGCTTTAGCCACCGCTGGGGCCGCTGCCGCAATCAACGCTGGAATCGCAGCCAACAATGGAAATATACCGCCGGTTTTTTCATATTGGCAATTGCAGCCGCAGAGAGTTTAATTCGAATTCCTTTTTTATTTTCGAGCGCGGAACTAAAATGTTTTGTTTGATTAGGTTTCAACTATTATTTATTCTCCCCGCCGGTCATCTGATTAGGTTTCAACGTGATTGTTGTTCCGCATTTTTCAGTTGCTGATGATTGTAGTTTTTTAATTTGATTAGGAGTTAACGCAACACTAATAACATCATATGGCATTATATAATAACAGATTGATCTAATTGTTACATATTTTCTACCGGCGCATCTATTACTCTCATTCTTCCGCCAACACCTTCGAGTAGCATTGATTTATCACTTAGAATAACAGCAACTGCTCTGTATTCGAGGATAGCACCACGAAGTTCATTAACTCTAAAATGTATATCAACGACGGATTGTCTTGTTAAATCAAGATGTTCCAACGAAAAATAATAGATCGGATATAAATTCTTAAAATCCAATTGTGATATTTGCAGACCAGTATCGACATTTTGATCGAGTGCCATATATGACAACAACCGATGATACACGCGGGCAATATGGTTTTGACCGTAATTAAGTTGTATATCTTCGGATGGTTCCTGCTGCCCGTTTATTCTTGCGCATGAAAATGATTTACGCGCTCCTCCCAACATTAACATACGTGTTGCAGCTCTTAGATTGAAATTGGGATCGTTGTTTATAATCATATAATCGATAGCAGCAGGAGCAGGAGGAGGACCAGCACGATCATTTGGTCGTCTTACAATAAATTGATTTCCTCCAGCGGTATGTTTAACATCCTTTGCAAACATCATAGAAGGACCCGCTTATCTTGTATAATCATCGGAATATCTTGCTAACCCTATTATTGTTGTGGCTACATCAACATCACGTTCTATCGACTCGATTTCTTTTCCATCGATGAGATATCTTGCACTCTCAAATAGCGTCTTGATACCATTATTGACAAACCCGACTTGAGTACCAACTGGATATGGTGCTAGTACAGCAGGAGTATCAACAGCTGTTACAAGTTCTCCTTCTATTTCGATAAACGTTTCACAAGGCAAAAAGTATTTACTGGTATCATGAACTTGAAGTTCAATTCTTGATCGACTATTTGGTTCTATTGCATGATAGGCATAGTATTGATAATCGCGTACAGAATCATCCTTGCGCACTGAGGCGTCCATATCAAACGCTGGATCAGATGTCCGTTTGAACATTTTATTATATATTCATTGATCTAAATCATGATCGTGATCGTTGACGACCACGTCGTGGTTTTTTTAAGCCACTTCCCGCTATCATATTTGCGATGTTGCTTTGGTCGTTGGTTACCAGCGACGCTAGTTTCTGATCTACTGCGTTATTTATTATTTTACTAACACTCGTGGGCATTTCCGCTGTAGATGGTAATGGTCCCGGTTTCCTTCGCCGCCGAACTAGCGCTATTAGTTTATCCTTCGCGGCTGAGAACGCTTTCCCGGCAGCATCTCCAACAGCGCTAATACCCTTATCACGAATAACATCAATGGATTTCATTAATAATTGTTTTGCTAGCGGCGCCACTTTTGGAGCCATTCTTGCAAATAACCCTGCAATTGTATCACCGAGACCATCACCATAGTACGCGTTATAAACTGGAAATCGTGAGTTTACTACATATACGCTGGTTGGTTTATCATGGTTGTAGTGTATGATCAATCTTATTTAAATGATATTTATCTAATGCGATGACTTCGTCATCAGATTAGTCACTGTGATAACCATCCGTAGGATTTTCCACTAACTCATCAATGAAATCTCGATATATATCAATATTCATGATACCACCTTGAAATAACCGCCTACAGATATCAGCTGCTTCATTAATTATTTCCGGTGAGTTATTTCCAGCTCGTTTCCCTCCGATGAATACTTCTAATCGTGATATATCACTAAGAACATTACCAGGACAACTAACTAGACCACTACCTGATACCCCACTGGAATCTCTTCGAGATTCAGAAAATCCACCCCCAGTTGCATCTTGTCCATCATCATCATATTGTAAACGCTTAACATGATCATCATCCCATTGAGGTTCTTTTTGTTTTTTTCGTCTTGGTGTTGGTGTTTGGCGCTTTCTTTCTTGTTGTCGTTCTTGATTTTTTTATAATAATCAAATTCTCTTTTGAAGTTTCTATACTCCTTCATCCTTTTATCTAAACCCCCGGTATTTATTTTATATAACGCATTAGCCCAGTCATCGGGTGATATTGGCTCGCCTTCATACTCGTCTGTTAAATATTCATTTCTTGAATTATAGCTGTTAATAACAAAATCGATTAACTTGTATGGCTTTTGTTGTTGTATTTGTGTTATAGCCTCATCGGTAAATTTATCCGCTAAAGAAACACTAGCTTTTTGGACTAGGAGGAAGAGGAGGGGGTTTTGTTAACAACTCTGATGTTTTTTCAGTTTCCGTTGCTATTTTTTCAAGTATAGGAAGTACAGGAACTTCTTTTCTTGATCCTTCTTTGGGACATCTCCGTATATAGCACGCTCAGTGGCTGATATTACTCCTTTCGTTGCCGTAGTTATCGGCCTAAACAAATCTTCAGTTCCAGCTGAAAAGTCAGTCTGAAGACTCTGTCTGGCTTGTAATTTATTTCTGACAGAGTCGCGAATTGGTAAGAATTTCATAATTGAAGACAATCTCTCTCTCGCTAGTCTTGTAGTTAATGCTTCGTTTACCATTATTGAAACAGTAAAGCAATTTCCAATTAATTTACAATGTAGTGATTTTGTCATCATCAAATAATTTCTATGTTTTAACCCGACTCAGATAGACAAGTAACAAAAAAAAAACAATCACCAAAATATTTTTCAGTTAATTTACTTCCTTGTTCATTGATCAAATATACCTTTCCATTGTATTTGCAACAGTGATGTATTTATACTAACGCGCTATACTGTCAAATCGTTAGTTGTATCCAGCGGTTTATTTTTTCATTTTCTTGAATTAACGCCCGTTCATTACTAATCTTAGAATTAACCTCCTTTTTCAATTCATAATCTCGCCCCAATTTTTTTCGTGTTCCTTCTACGATAATAAATAACGGGACAAATACACTTACATCACTACAAAATACAAGAGAGTCTCGAATAGAATTCTGGATTTTTTTCTCAGCGCATACTTCTTTGGCAGCATTATTTGTTAGTTATAATACCGTATTCTATATCTTGAAAGTCAGACATAATTTGGTCAGGGTTTAAATTGTCAGATAATTTAATATCTTGGATTTTCAATTTTAAAATCTCGGATATAATCCTATTCATATTTTCAGAATTCATATATGAAATACATATTTCTAATACAAAAAATATATATATTTTCAAAAATGAACCCCGATCGTGGTAAGTTGTTTTAGCATCTTACTCACGCCAAGGGATATTATGCGATGATATATGTTGAACCCCATTTGTGCGCCTCAGGTGCTATTCACATCGAAGGCGCCCAGAGGTTACTTATAAGACAGCACATCTCATATGGTCCGGTCAGGTGTCTTCACATCTAACCAAACCCAGAGTTATCACAAAGCATATTCCCCTAAGAGTGAATCTAACTCGCCAAATAACGGGTTAGAATCACAAGAGGGTATGTTTAGTGAATGGACAGCACAAACAATAGATTATATATCACGAAGCATATTCCCCTAAGAGTGAATCTAACTCGTCAAATAACGGGTTAGAATCACAAGAGGGTATGTTTAGTGAATGGACATATAGGACGGTACATTTATATATATACAATACAACTCCAAATGGCAGTTGTATAATGAATGGATATATACAATGAATGGATGGTATATACAATGAAAGGATATATACAATGAATGGATGGTATATACAATGAATGAATGAATGGATGATACATGACAATGGATGATAGGATGACGGGGCGGGTCTACATTCATACGTGAATAATCATACAACCCAAATAAAATCCCAGGTTGTATGAATACAAAAAGTATCCACATATCGTGGATAGTGTGTGGGTTGAACGATTATTCACGTATGATTTCGACGCTAAAGCCCCAATAATATAACAGACGATATGGTATATAAGCTGTTTAATACACGAAAGTAAAGAAAAAAGGTCTGCAATTTTCTTCTTTCATATATTAATACTGATTACTGATAACATTAAAGCAAGACGAATATTTGAAGGAAACACTAAAAAAAAGAATACAATTGTTTGTAAACACTATATATTTGATTCGTTTTCTTACAAAATAGATAATTGATTATACCCGCTGAAAATCATGATAATCACAATCTAAGGGAGATAACCCATCAAAATTAGGTGACAGAATCTAAGGGAGATAACTATTTCATAGGCCGTAAACACACCTAAACGAGTTATCTTCCTTAATACTATATAGAATGGTAATAAATGGATTTTATACGTAAATAAATTGAATTTTTTGTCCATTTCTTCTGGAAATCACCGTCTTGGTTATATTCTCTGCAACGGTTCGTATTGAGGCACTACAAATATCAAAATATCTACCGGCTTCATACATAGATTGGAATATAATTTCTTCGTTAGTTGCTGTATTAAAGGATTTTATAGGTCTTTTCCTAATTGATTTATAAGTACCAGTTAATCCTCCTTTTAAATTCTCACTCTGTGTAACAACTTCTAGATTATCCAATTTGTTATTATGTGGATTGGAATCAATGTGATCGATAACAAGACCATCCTTGATCAATCCATTAAACACCTCGAAGACGGATCTGTGACAGTAATATTTCTTCTTTCCAACACTAATTATCAAATAACCCACACCATTATCCCACCCAACTGGCTTCTTCAGTCTACGGTTTCTGATAATACCATCACTAGATGCCTCATAGTTTGCAATCACAGGGTGTGGTCGAAATTCTTGGTTCATTTATATACTATACTATTGTTTGTCTAATTCATTGTTTGGTTGAATTATTATATTACTTGGAAATCTATTAATGTAGTCTTGGGGTGTTCTTATGATTTTGTCACTGACGCTGTCAGAGATAAAGTTATTGATGGAATTCTTAATGGAATCTTTGATTCTCTTATCATAATAACACTTCAGCTCTCTGTTCGCTTACAACCACAACCGAGAAACAACTGTGATTTTCCTCGCACCCCTACCCCACATCTTATACAAGGAATCGGGCCAAGGCTTCCACGCCGAAAGCTTTGCATATGATACCCACAGAATTCCTTTCTGCATGATTTGTTACACGGGGTTATTGATCCAATCATAAGCCATTTGCAATGATTAATTATATAATAAATTCTCTATTTAAATACTTGTTTTAATTATAATATGAAGGAGTTCGAGAGATTATCGAAAATTACGCCTTGGAAAAATAATAAATTCAATCTCGATAGAGTCTCTGATACACCAAAGGGTAAAATTCGTGATAGAACCATGATAGGTAAAATCCGTGATTGTTTTAATGAATTTAAGCGTGATGGAGCATCTTATTGTTGGTCAACATTTCGAATTAATGGTAGTGTTGATGCTACCATGAATGATAAAAGCGCAGCCAAGATAATCTCACATCTTGGGTGAAAAAGGTATTTTTTTAGAATAAAATTTATTATCCGTTCAGACACGGGAGATTGGAATATTCGGGATAAATTTGAACCCATCTTGAAGAATAAAAAAAACTGTCACTGTGAGTCAAGATTCCAAACCAGGAATTCTGACTGGGATTGACAAACCGTATTACGAGAAATCTTATCCTGTAACAGCAGTTATTTATGGGATATATCCGTTAAATGATAAACCGAGTATTGAAAAACTAAAACCCATGAAACTATCATAGCTGAATTGTGTAGCAGAACGAATATTAGAACACTTCACAAATGCTCTACGTGGAAACAAATTGACTGATCTAAGTCGTAAAAAATAACCGAGTGGGGGTTAACAGTAAAGGAGTACGGGACATCAATTCAAAATGTGGTAGCGTTAGAACAAATACTAAAATTCCCAATATCAGTAATGACGATAACCGGAGAAGTATTATACGAACCGAAATAGAAATCGAGAGGAGCTCCAATCAAAATTATTGATCATAATGAACACGCATGGACATCTGCAATAGCAATATTTCCGCGGGATAGAACCATAAAATATATATCCCCAGAATTTTCCGGGGAGTTCTCGGGAGAAGAGAAATTATTTGATTTTATTCACCAGTTGAGTAAAAACGATCCAGTGTCAGTGTGGTTACTTAACTCAGAGGGTAGATTCGATCAATTTGTAAGACCCAATGGAGAATTATACCGCACTGAAGCCCTCCATGAGGCGATGAAGAAACTAACTAGTAGTTTTTCCAAGAGTTTCGACGACGAACAATTACTAACAAAATGTTTTACAATTCCGTCGGTTGCAGCTCATTTTGCGAGAAAGAGAAATAGATGGAAACCAACGCGAGGTGAGTTTCTATCAGATTTCATATCAAGCTGCATCGAAAATAACCACGGTGGATTATGGAATACAAAATACGACCGTGAAAGTATTATTTCGGTTGTAATGGTCGCGTGTTATCCGGCGAGTTTTTTCGGGTACGGAAAATGCGCTGAATACTTTAAACGATTTGGACATCCCACACACGAGATGACCCGTGTTGCGATTAATGGACCACTGCCTGATTTTGATTTAACCGGATTCGCTCGTGTGGTATCATTTGAATTAGCTACAGGACTTCATCCGTGCTGTTATATTTGGATAGGTAGACATATATCTGAAAAACACTGGATGCCAATAGTGTTGTTACGGTATATGATTGATTCTAAAATGTTAAAATCGTTAATTGTCAGTGAAGCGATTATATCCTATCGAGCTCAGACTGAAGTCTAGTTACCAAAACCCAATCTAGATAGTATAATCAGCGAACAACGAAAACAGCTTCCCGATCTTGACGAAGAAAATATTGTGAAATGGTCCAAACAGTTATTTGAAATCAGAAATAAAGACGCAAAAGATCTCGGTACAAGAATAATCGATAAATTTACTCAGGGTGGAAAATACGACAATAAACGATATTCTTCACGGTTGATTATAGATAGTGATAGTACGATTTTATAATCGCGGGTATAACATCTAAGGGTATATATGTCGATCGTAAAGACGCTTTCTTGTCCGATGAAACAAAATTTGGTACAATTGTTACTTACGCAGACGGAGAAAATCTTCAGTATACACACTTGAGAGCGTCTATGCTAGCTTATGCTTCTATCAATTTATTTTCGATGATAAATACATTTCCTGACACCGCAGTTAGAGTAGCCACTGATTCATTTTATATAGACGCGAAACACAGCGAAGCAGTGACCGAATTCACTAATTCTGACGAGAGTTGGGGATCATGGAGAATTAAGCGGAAAATACTGCGTGACTATTCCAAATCAGCAGATGTTAGGATTGAAGATAAATATTTGAAAGGTGATAAAATATCAGAACTATCTAATGCACCGCAGATATCTGATCCAATATGTAGATATAAAGCCAGCTACCTAAACGGCTGTGGCTGGTCAGGAAAGACGACTCGTGCGATTGAGTTATTTCGTGGGAAATCAAACATGATTGTGTTGACACCAACCCACAGACTCGCCAGAGAGATGAAACAAGGAGGGGTAAATGCTTGTACTTATCAGTTTCTTTCGATAGAAAGGCGATGAATGGACTCCTGAACGAATGGGTGAGAAATTTATTCCTGAAGTCATTATTTAGGATGAGATATGCACGGTGTCATTAGATGAGCAGCAGAGGGGGCGAATCAGACAACTTTTTTTTGTTTTTATTCTTGATTATACCCCCTCCAAAATAACACTAGACCCTTCTCGCGTAAAAATAAGTCTCTGACCCTTGTCTGAAAACATTCGCGTCGCAACGTCGTTGTCACTCACCCCCTCTGCTGCTAGAACTTTCAGTTCTGGGTTAACCGAATATTTTATCAAGTCCTATACGATATCGTGTCCTAGGGTCTGCTAAATTTATTGTCACAAATCCGTGTGGTTTTGACTGAGCGTGACTAAAGAAATTTCTAAATTGATTATGATTCATATCACCGCTGCACCAGGTCTGATGAATATTTCGTAGCGTATGAGTATCAACGCCGTTAAATACACACAACACATTGCAATTATCTCTGATCACTTTTGGTATTTGTGTGTACCGTTGAGTGACATAGATCACATCAGTGTTTTTATGCCTGCCTCGGGAAAATATTCTAGCAGGATTTTTTTGATTATCTAACATGATATCATCGTATACCACTAAATTGTTAATACTTCCATCGATGTCTTCCACGGAAGGGGCTTCCTCTATATCAGTAATAAACTCAATAAAATCTTCATCGATTTGAAATTCTTTTGCTTTCTCGTTAAAATCCTTTAGCACTTCATAGCATCGCTGATCGTCTACACTCGGGGCTATTAAATACAATTTGTTCCATTTCATCCATCTCGTTATCAAATTAAGTAGCAGTTGTGTCTTTCCGCTTCCAGATGGTCCGATTATAATCATTCTAATTGAATTCGGCAACATTTCATGATGTTTAATAGGTTCCCGTCGTCGGGTAGCTGAATAATCAATTATATTCATGCCGTTATATATAAATTATGGATCTATATTGTGTGAAGTGTAAAAAACGTACTGGCACAGATGACTTGACGACGATTACAACTAAAAATAACCGATCAGCGCTTTCTGGTAAATGCGTACAATGTAGTACAAAGAAATTTAGATTTGTTTCTAAACCCAAGGAACTCAAGGAACCTTTAAAAAAAAAACGAGGAGGTGATATCGCAGCCAAATTAGCAAAACTCCCTGGAACCCCATGGGCAAAATACCCCGGAGAAAAACACCTTCCAGGATATAGCTACTGTGGACCGGGAACAAGACTTGATATCAGACTCAATGATCAAAATCAGCCCCGACCCGGTGAGGAACCAATAAACGCTATTGATAAGGCCTGTCACCTTCATGATGTATCTTATAAAAGCAGTAATCTGCAGCACAGGCATCTAGCAGATGTGAAATTAATTCATGCGTTAAATGCTATTTCTGATAAATCTTTCAAAGAAAAATTGGCTTCCTTTTTGATAAAATCGGCTATGAAAAGTAAATTGATGTTAGGGGCTGGTAATTAATAACAACATGGAATCTATTTATTATTCCCCAAGAGGATACTGGAGGGGTAAATCAGCAATCCATAAACTCGCTAGTGCTGCGAAAGTGAAAAAAACCACTGCGGCTCATTGGTTATCCAAACAGGCACTATGGCAAATTTATCTACCACCGCCTAAACAAATCAATTTCTCGCATTTTGATGTGACCGGACCCAATGAAGTTCATCAGGCTGATCTATTATTTCTGCCACATGATCGTGGTTACAAATACGCATTAACCGTAGTTGATATTGCAAGTCGATACAAAGAAGCAGAACCGTTAAAAACAAAATCAGCCACTGAAGTGGCTTCTGCATTTGAAAGGATTTATCGAAGGAGTCCTCTGCACTGGCCAAATCTATTACAAGTTGATCCTGGCAAGGAATTTCAGGGTGCAGTGTTATCTACAATGAAATATCACAATGTCGCTATCAGACGAGGGCATACTGCACTGCATCGTGATCAGGCCATTGTAGAACGATTTAATAAAACCCTTGCTGAGCGGTTATTTGGATATCAATACGCAAAAGAATTCATCCAAGAAAAAAGATCCCGTGAATGGGTTAAAAGGTTACCAGCTGTGATTACTGCACTGAATAACGAGATTACTAGAACCATCAACATGAAACCTATCAATGCGATTAAAAAGAAGTCAATACCTGAAATGGAAATTCAAAAAGATTTTAGCGTTTCCCAACCAATTCTTGGTAGTAATGTCATTGTGAGGTACTTATACGAACCAGGAGAGCTTGAGGGTGGCACAAAAAGGGCTACTGATCCTATTTGGAGCGTCACTACGCATAAGATATCTAGTATAACACGATCTACGGGTAGACTTCCAATCTATAAACTGGATTCAACTGCCCCTCAACGGGGTTTTACTAGACAACAATTACAAGTGATACCTGAGGATACTCAATTACCACCGCATGGGCTTAACTAGCACCCTTGCGTCTATTGCACTCAAGACAAGTCAACTTCACATTATTTCTGACATGACCGAGATTGTTATTTTTTCTGTCCACGGTGAATTGGCGAGGATCCTTATCCGAATACTGCCAACGCATTATACAATTGCAACTCGCGCAGTGATTATTCTGTTGTTGCTTCAGAGTAATTATTAATTCAGCATCAATATCAAATTCTCGTTGTTTTTTTTTTGTCTTGTTGTTTGTAACCGGAGAGTTTTTTATCAATAATATCATCTATTGTGGTGTCATTATCATCGCCACCAATGATTTCATCATCGAAGACAATTCTTCGAAGTTGATTTATTTTTCGTACTCTAGACACTGCGAGATAGACTAAATTCGACCATTCTATGCGATTATCTACTATCCAAACAATTGTATCCGATATAGTCAATCCCTGTGAAGAGTGTATTGTTGCTGCATAACCTAGCGTCCATGGGGATTTATTAGCACGCAATGCATCTTCAACGACATTGATATCAACCAGCACAATATCATTTAATACGAGAATCTGTATTTGAAATCCTTCGGATTTTGGTCCTGGAATATCAACTTCGATGTTCTGTTTTCGTGTATCCGATGGCCTATAACATAACGGTACTGGAAGTGTTGCAAATTTTTGTTTATGCAATTCAAATAACTTCATCTGAAGTGTGTCCCTGACTATTTTTCTACTTGCAATGATTAAATCATTTGGTCTCCACGCTTCCCAAAACTCATTCATGGGAGTTTCCGAAATTATTTCACGGGCTATTTCACACTGGATTTTATCCGGTTGTAATCTAATTAGTTTCTTAAATTCTTTTAATTCATTATCAAGTGATCTATGATCGGTATCAATTTCTTCATAATAGTCTACAAAACCCTTTAGCCATTCATGGGGAGATGCACCGACAAATGGTGGAGGTTGGCCGTGATCACCGCACATGACGACTTTTGTATTCTTCAATAACAACCACTCAAGAAATATTTTTAAGACATCTTCGGACACTGTGTCTATTTCATCCCAAATGATAATTTCAGGAATAAATTTCTCTCCCATGCGCTCAGGAGTCCATTTATCTCCCTTCCACCTAAAGAAACTATGATAAGTGCAGGCATTTACCTCTCGTTGTTTCATCTCTCTGGCGAGTCTGTGAGTCGGTGTTAGCACAATCATGTTAGAAACGCTAGCGTTTCCACGACGGAATAACTCAATTACCCGGGTTGTTTTTCCTGACCCACCACAGCCGTTTAAATAAACTGTTTTATATCTACAGATTGGATCAGAAATCGGTGGTGCACTAGAAAATTCTGAACACTGATTGCTTTCTAAGTAATTATTTTCAATGGTAACATCTGCTGATGGAATATAATCATGAAGCATTTCCTTCTTAATTCTCCATGACCCCCAATTCTCGTTGCCAGTAGCCTTAAAATCAGCCATTTTGCTATTTATGTAAAATGAGTCAGTAGCAACTCTAACTGCGGTGGTAGGAAATCTATTGATCATTGAAAACAGATTGATAGAAGCATAACCAAGCATAGAAGCTCTCAAATATGTGTACTGCTGATGGTATCCATCAGTGTAAGTAACAATTGTACCCAATTTGGTTCCATCTGACATAAATGCGTCCTTACGATTGACATATAAGCCCCTATTCGTTAAATCTTTGATTACAAAATCGTATTCAGCATTGTCTATAATCAATCGTGAAGAATATCTCGTATTATCATCTTTGCCACCTTGGGTAAATTTACCGATTATTCTTCGTCCAAGATCTTTTGCTTCATTGTTTCTGATTTCAAATAACTGTCTGGACCAATCCATGATTTGTTGTTCATTAAAATCAGGAAACAGTTTTCGCTCTTCGCTAATTATTTTTTCTAGATCAGGTTGTGGTAACCAGACTGATTTCTGTGCTCGATAGGATATAATTGCTTCACTGACAATTAATGATTTTAACATCTTACAATCAAGCATATACCGTAATAACACTATTGGCATCCAGTGTTTTTCAGACATGTGTTTACCAATCCAAAGATAACTACACGGATGAAGTCCTTCAGCCATTTCAAATGATACTACACAAGCGAATCCGGTTAAATCGAAATGTGGCAGTGGTCCATTAATAGCAACACGGGTCATTTCGTGTGTAGGGTGTCCAAATCGTTTGAAATATTTCTCACACTCTCCATACCCAAGAAAACTTCCTGGATAACATGCAATCATATCAACTGAAATAACGGTATCAGCGGTGTATTTTGTGTTCCATAATCCTCCATGGCTGTATTCAAGACAGGACCATTTGACATCTGATAAGAACTCACTTCGGGTTGGTTTCCACGCGTTTTTCTTTCTAGCAAAATGTGCTGCAACTGATGGTACTGTAAAACAGTTTGCTAATAATTGATCGTTGTCTTCCCCCAGAGAACTCTGGGGAGAAAACTCACTAGCTATTTGTTTCATTTGATTATGCAGTTCTTCAGTACGGTACAATTCTCCGTTAGGCCTTACAAACTGATCAAATCTACATTCTTCGTCTGAAGTACTATGAAATAGCCACACTGACACAGAATCGTTTTTACTCAAATGGTAAATAGCATCAAATAATTTCTGCTCTGAAAAAAACTCTTCGGTTCCAAACAGATATTTTACGGTTCTATCCCGTGGGAATATTGTTACTGCAGATGACCACGCGTGTGCGTTATGATCAATAATTTCAATGGGAGCTCCCTGTGATTTATATTTCGATTCGTATAATACTTCTCCGGTGATTGTCCTTACCGATATTGGAAATCTCAATGATGTTTCTAATTTGGCTATATCTTGAATTGTTGCCCCATGCTGTTTCACTGTCAGTTCCCATTCGGTTATTTTTTTTCGTCTTAGATCAGTTAGTTTATTTCCCCGGGACGCATTTGTGAAGTGTTCTATTATTCGTGTTGCTACACAATTGAGCCCTGTCGAATATTTCATGGGTGCTAGTTTTGAAATATCAGGTTTTTCATTGAGCGGATATATCCCGTAAACAACTACTGTGACAGGATAAGATCTTTCGTAGTAGGGTTTATCAAGTCCAGTCAAAATTCCTGGTTTTGAATCCTGAGTCACAGTGACAGTTTTTTTGTCCTTAAGAATAGGCTCGTATTTGTCCCTAATGATCCATTTTCCATTATCACGGATAAGAAATTTTATTCGAAAAAAATTTCTTTCTTCCCCAAGACGTGAGATTATCACTGCTGCTTTTTCATCATTCATGGTAGCGTCAACAACACCATCAATTCGAAATGTTGACCAACAATGAGCTGCGCCATCACGCTTGAATTCATTAAAACAGTCTCTGATTTTACTAATCAAGGTTCTATCAAGAATTTTATTCTTTGGTGTATCAGAAACTCTATCAAGATTGAATTGAACACTTTTCCAGGGCTTAATTTTCGATAATCTCTCGAACTCCTCCATACTATAATTAAAACAAGCATTTAAATGAAAGATTTAAGTATAATGAATCATTGCAAATGGCTTATGATTGGATCAGTGACACCGTGTAACAAATCATGCAGAAATGAATTCTGTTGGTATCATATGCAAAGCTTTCGTCGAGGAAGCCTTGGTCCGTTACCCTGTATTCGATGTGGGGTTGGGGTCAGGGGGAGGTCGCAATTATGCGTTATGTGTGGAGGCAGACGATACAGGGAACTAAAACGCTATTATGATAAAAAAATAAAAAATACTGTCATTGACCCCAACGATGACAAAATAATAAAGACTGCTCAAGATTATATACAGAGACTTATAATTAAACCAAACAATGAATTAGAAAAATAAAGTTATTATACAAATGAACCAAGAATTCAGACCTCACCCGTGCTTGTTAATTATGAAGCATTCCGTAATGGTATTATCAGAAAATTCGATTTTCGCGTGTCAAAATACAGTACACGCGTACGTCTATAACACCAAGGGAGACCACTCTTAAATGATATAACCAAGGGAGTTATCATTGTGATTTAGCTTCTGAGTATTGTTTTATAGGAAAAGAAATATTTTCTTTTTTTTTTAGTGTTTAAGTCAAATATTCTGTCTCACGTGCGATTAATGCGTATTTCATAAACATAGGATGTGATCCGGAGATGCAGGCGTTACAGGATAACACACGTGTATACTTTCTCCCTTAGATTGTGTTAACTTGTTTAATGGGTATTGTGATTCAGCGCTGGGCATTGTTTTGTAAGAAAAGACATGTTTTCAAACAATTATATTCGTTGTTCTAGTGTTTAAGTCAAATATTCTGTCTCATTTAAATACTGTGAAACACCATTAATAAGTAATTCAAGAAAATAAAATAGCATACTTGCGGATTGATGTATTAATTCCCTTTATATACCATATGAATAGTTACAATCTAAAGTCAACACCTCCCTAACTCAAAAAGGCAACAAACAAAACCAGGAACTCAACTTAAAAATAGAAGCCTTAGAAATAATCAACACCCAGTACCACCAATATACAAAAATATACACGGATGGCTCCAAAATTACTAATCCATATAAAACAGCTGCAGCAATGGTCATACCAGAGCATAAAGTACAAATAGGCAGACGCCTCCCAGACTACTGCTCTATTTACACAGCTGAATTCTGGGCCATCCTAAAATCATTACAATGGATTGAAGAGTTCAAACCCAATAAGACAGTGATTATTAGTGACTCGCTAAGTGTCCTCTCTTCAATTCAAACAAACACCACTAAATGTAGGGAAGAGTTTCTCAATCATATAAACACCAAACTAAAACAACTAAATACCAAAAATATTACTGTAGAATTCTTGTGGATCCCCTCCCACATTGAAATTAAAGGCAACGAAATGGCAGACAAACTAGCCAAAGAAAAACTAGGCGAACCAAATTTCGAGCCACTACAATATAGTCCTTCAGAACTATACAGTATAATAAATACGCAAATAGATAAAAAATGGCAAAACGATTGGGATACCAGTACAAAAGGGAGAGTGTTGTACACTACGGTTAAGGAAGTTAAAAGGAACATAAAACCGCCCAGGGGCTTACCATTAGAACAAACTATCATAAATAGAATAACTATAGGTAAAACCAGGCTGGCAAACAGCATGGGAAAATATATAGGACCCTTTCCTCATAACATAAACTGCTACAATTGTAACACCCCTGAAGATCTCCATCATATCTTCAACAATTGTACCAAAACCAAAAAAGAAAGGGACAAATTTAGATCAAAACAGCTAGAAATTAAAGCCCCCTATACATACCCAGAGATTTTACTAAACTCTAATACAAACTTAGCAGGGACACATAAAAACATGATAGAATTCCTTAAAAACATAGAAAAAATAGATAAAATTTAGACCATAATCACAATAAAATCCCTGTAAAGACAGAAAGTGTAGGCCCCTAAAACGAATTAACAAGGAACCTCTTAAGGACAGGTGAACTAAGCAGCGGTACGGACCAGGGTGCGGTATCTGGGCACAACTATGAAAAACCTTTGACGTGTCGCTTAACGGCCCCGGATATTTCCGGCAGAGGCCCATATGTTGTCGCTTGGCCACCAAACCTCACGGACTGGACCGGGGGCGGTCTTCTGGGTGTGACAGTGAAAAACCCTTGACCGTGTCGCTTAACGGCCCAGGATATTTCCTGCAAGGACCCACTAGTCATCATCTAGTTGACCAAACCACACACCTGACCTCAAATTGAGGAAAACCTTAGCAAACCTTAGCAAACAAAAATAAGCCACACTAACCTGAGTACAAAAAACATCATAATGGTCATAAATAGTTACATCAAATGATAGAATACAATCAAAAAGCATAAAAATAGGCAGTAGGATAAACCAACACAACACCAAAAGCTAACTCCCTACTCACCACTTTCTGCCTCTAATCTGTCACTTCTTAACCTCTCTCAGCAATATAAATAAAGTATACAGTGCAAAACCACACATCCAACGATAATTAGGATAATTAAAAGTACCACAAATCAGTGAACCGAGACCGGTGCACATAAACTAGATAGGAACATAGGAAGTGACCCCAAATTAGATATATAAGGTAGTCTAAAACACCCAAAGACTATCAGGCCCAGCGGCACAAGGCCGCACTTACATCTAAAAATCAGAAAGTAATTACGATAAGACCCCAAACCTAGAAAATATAAGGTAGTCACAAACCCAAGACTATCAGGTCCAGCGGCACAAGGCTGCAACTATAACCAAACGTAGAAAATTAAGTCACTAATAGGGCCCCAAATAGCAACTATAAGGTGACCCAAGCCCAAGGTCATCAGACACCGCAACACAATGTTGCACATAACAGATTAGAACCAACAAACTCAAATAATTCTCACACATAACACCAAATGTCAAAGAACGTCACAAAAAGCACTGTATACTAAAAATTACTCTAGATAAAAGCACAGAGTATATAAATAGGGGATACACCCAGAAAAGCAGCCTACCAAGCCTGGCCCTTCGCCTCGCCCTCTACCTACTCCGCCTGCTCCAGCAACTACACGTGCTTAGCACGTCCAATAACAACCAAAAACACCGGATGGCATGAATATGAGTGTGTGCTGGAACTATTCCCACTCATATATATACTCACAGGCCCTACAATCACACCGCAGTAGCTCAATAGTTACTCAGATGTGACGGCCTAATTAAATAGTGTTCCCTGAACACATAAACGCCTGCAGGGTGGTGGCACCATACCCACCCTCAGGATAATTAAATAACCGTCCATTGACGGATAAAACAGTGATAAGAGCCCTCGGGACGAATCACTTTAAGCAAATTATTCAATTCAATACAACATATATACGTTAAAAAACGTTATTCTTTATAGACGTGAACAGTGGTCTAACGGTATCGTGTTTGGCTTGTAAACCCAGACAATTATTCTTCACATGTTCGCGCCCCATAGCAGACAGTTGTCTGATGGTGAAACGGTTGGATGTTTTTTTTTTTTCTATTTAATTGAGGGGAGGAAGGCGCCCCCTCTGTGTTTACATTCACATAACATGCAAAACCCATGCTATCAAATTTACGGTAGCGGTGGGTTGTCGGTTTTTGACAACTTACGCAACCATGAATTTGATTTCATGGGTTGCATGTTATGTGAATGTAAACACATAAATGCCCTACATTACATCATCATTGAATTATAATCCATCCTTAATTAAGTTAATTAAGTATATGTATACCTACAATTTGCCACAACACTCAGTGGAAATATATACGGTATTTGTGCTGTCCTTAATTAAGTATATGTTGTGACGTCACCCCAAGCATATCTTCTGGGCGGTCTAAGATGGCGTTTGCCACGTTAGGCCTCCCCTTTCGGAGATGTATGTTTCGGGTTTCCCTTGGGCTTACTTGGATGTGAAGGCAACCAAGGAGTTCCAAAGATGTGTTGTCGTATATATGTAACCTCTAGGTCATTTCACGTAAACATACCCTCTTGTGATTATAACCCGTTATTTGACGAGTTAGATTCACTCTTAGGGGAATATGTTTCCGGTGAATGTAAATATAAATGACCATCCATGGATGTAATTAGCTCTCCATCACATTTGGGTTACCCCGTATGGTGTTCAAAAATGAATTACCGGCCAAAACGTGGATGCACATTGGGTAAACCCAGAATGAATTATAGGCTAAAAGAAACGGTCATAGGGTCATATCTGAAAGAGCAAAAACATTCTGATATAAAACAGAAACAGAAAACTGCTCTAACAAAGGAACACTATGAAAGACACAAAGGCCTAATAAGGGACCCAATCAATGCAAATAGAACCACAACGGCCTATATCAAGGGGGCCAAATGACTGATAATCGCTCATCATGGTTGATATTTATTTTTGTCTGCATTTATATTTATATATACAGACTGAATTTTTAAAAAAGATAGTTATATATACAGACTGAATTTTTAAAAAAGATATTTATATATACAGACTGAATTTTTAAAATATTAACGGCTCATTTATTTTTGAAAAATGAATTAGAAATATGTATTATCATATATGAATTCTGAAATTATGAATAGCATCATAGTTGAAATTGCAAAATTGAAAAATCAGAATATTAAATTGTCAGATGGGTTAAATCCTGATCAAATCAAGTCGGATTTTCAGGATATAGAATACGGAGTTAGCACTAACAAGTATATGTTGCCAAAGAAATATGCACTCATCAAAAAAATTCAAAATTCTATTCGAGACTCTCTTGCATTTTCCAGTGAAGTAGATGTGTTTGTTCCGTTATATACTATCGTGGAAGGAATACGAAAAGAATTGGGTAACGAATATGAATTGAAAAAGGAAGTTAATTCTAAAATTAGAAACTTACGAGCGTTAATTCAAGAAAATGAACTATTTTGATTGACCGGCCCCTCAAAAGATTTTGTCAGACAGTAAAATCTCAAAATTTTCATTTTTTTTTTGTCATTTTTTGATTGAATCAGTGAAAATATTTCACACTGCGAAAATAAAAATATTTCACAGCAATAAAAAATTGGACCGTTAAGGATGGAATCATCGATGGGAAAAATTGTTTTACAATTGAAAAATGGTTTCTGATTTCAAATAATGGTCAATGAAGCATTAACGACCCGATTGGCTCGTGAACGACTGGATGCAATTAAGAAATTTATACCAATTCGCGACTCTGTCAGGAATAAACTGCAACAACGACAGAGTTTACAAACTGATTTTGCTCTGGGGTCTGAAGAGTTGTTTAAACCAGTAACCACAGCAACGAAGGGGGTAGAGCGTGCTTTACTGGGAGATGGTCCCGAGACGGGAAAATCTGTTATTGGTGAACTTGAAAAAATAGCAGCGAAAACTGAACAAACAAAACAAATAGAATCAAAGAGAACAGTAGATGATTTACGCATGAGATTTAACGAAGAAGGGTTAGCAGCAATTGATGAGACTGATCCAACAGAAATTCCTACGCTTGTTGTTACGTCCTATGAAGACAGAAAAAAAATGTTGAAACCAGAACATCATAAGTTTGTTAAGAATTTCACTCACTGGGCTGATATATTCTATAAAATCAAAACTGGAAAAAGTCAAAAAAAGACAGATAGTGCATCATACATTGAATATATCAGGATGGTGGATCACGTGTATAATCAATACGAAGAGTTTAAACAACAACAAAAACCGCCAAGATTGCAAAGAAAGCGACAGCAACCTGCAAAGAAAATATCTTTTTCACCTAAAAAACAACAACTACCACCTGATGATGATGATGATACTCTTGATTATTTACAAACCACGGATACAGACAAACTAGATGAAGCAGCTGGTTATAGCGGAAGTGGATTAGGAAATCCAAGGATTGGAAACACTTGTCCTGATAGTGTTATCAATGATATATCACGATTAGATGTTCTCATCGGAGGAAAACGAGCTGGAAATAACTCTCCAGAAATAATTAATGAAGCAGCTGATATCTGTAAACGGTTATTTGCCGGCGGTATCATGGATATCAAAACATATCGAGATTTCATTGACGAGTTAGCAAATGGGTATCATAGCGATTAAATAACAATTGAAAACACTATTGTTTTTATAATAATGATCGTACACTACAATCATGATAAACCAACCCTCGTCTATGTAGTTAATTCACGGTTTCCAGTTTATAGAGCATACTACGGAGATGGCCTCGGCAAGACCATTTTAGGATTCTTTTCAAGAACGGCCCCAAAAGTGATGCCGTTAGCTAAACAACTAGGAATGAAAGCCATTGATGTTATTCGTGATAAGGGTATTAGTACTGTTGGAGATCTTGCCGGGAAAGCGTTTTCAACTGCGAAGGATAAAATAACATCATTAGTGAGGCGAAAAAAGAAACAGGTACCATTGCCATCTACAGAAGAAATGCCTGCAAGTGTTAGTAAAATAATAAATAACGCAGTAGATGAAAAACTAGCGTCGATGGTAAATCAAGAGGACCAAAATAACATGACAGCAAACATGATAGCAGGAAGTGGCTTTAAAAAACCACGTAGAAAGCGCTAGCGTTTTTCACGATGAAAATGGAAAATCCGATTTAGACTCTGATAAATAGAATAAAATGTTCAAAAGGTCATCTGATCCAGCATTTGATATGGATGCCCCAGTGCGTAAAGATGATTCTGTACGCGATTTTCAATTTTATTCTTATCACGCAGTACAACCAGATCTCCGATCACGAATTGAACTTCAAGTTCATGATACCAGTAAATACTTTTTGCCTTGTGAAGCGTTTATTGAAGTAGAAGGAGAACTTGTAACAAATGATGCTGCACATAATGATCCTCCATATGACATTAGCCCAACTACCCGAGTTGGTTTTGTTAATAACGGTATCATGGCGTTATTTGAAAGCGCTAGATATCTCATTGATGGAAAAGAAATTGAATCCATTGACCGTGAAGTTGATGTGGCTACAACAATCATAGGGTTAGCAAGATATTCTGATGATTATTCAAGATCAGCGGGTCCATCTATGATGTTTGCAAAGGATATTACTGATCACCCTGAACACAACCAGTATTCTAGAGTCAAGGCAACACGAGCTACAGCACTTGATCCAGCACCAGCCGGATATGTAAGACCACCTGCTGAATTTGATGTCATAAATACTATTACTAATTACAATCTAGGATTTGCAACACGTGTAGCAACATTACAAGGACAGCGTCGACAATTTTCATGTGCAATTCCACTGCATCATATATTCGGATTCTGTAGAAACGTCCGAAAAGTTATTTATGGAGCTAAACACACAGTAGCGCTTGTACGAAAGGGTACTGATAATGATGCAATATGGCGTGATGCTGCTGTTCCTGATGGTAAAGTCGTTTTAACAAAACTATCATTGTGGATGCCAGTGTTAACTCCATCAATCACAGCAGAAGAAAAATTATTATCATTTATGGACCAAGGAGGAAAGTCGTTATTGAGTTGGTTATCAGTGACTACGGATACTAAACAAGACAATGTTGATGGTACATTCACATGGCACCTGGCATCAAAACAAGGGGTTTCAGCTCCACGTCATATATTTATTGCATTACAGAATACTATACGAGTTGGTAATCAAGAACGAAGTCATATGATATTTGATCAGTTAGGTGTTAATGAAGTCTCGCTGAGAATAAACGGGCAGCAGGAACCATCTGAAGATGTGCAACTTGATTACGGTCAAAATCATATTGCACGTGTCTATCATAACCTGTTGTCATTTATGGCACGTGATCAAAATGTGGATACCGGTTTGCAAATATCACAATGGGATTTCAAAAGCCTCTATCCGATTTATTACTTTTCGCTGGAACATCTTGATTTAACAAGACAATCTGTCGTTGATATACACTTCAGAGCCCGTGTAACCCGTCCTGGTGCTGTTGCTAATTATAGAGCGGTTGCTGTCATTCTCAGTGATAAATCAATGCTACTTGAAGGTGTTGGTGGAAGAATGAGAGTGGTAGATGCACCAGTGGAAAATATGTAATTGAAAATCCGAAGGATATTTCCATTGAATGGTTTTACGATTTAGAATCAATCAATTATGTATAACATGTCATATAGTGTTATTAGTGTTGCGTTAACTCCTGGTCAAATCAAAAAATTGCAATCAGAATCGGCTAAAAAATGTGGAACCACAATCACGTTGAAACCTAATCAAATGACTGGTGGTGCAAATAAATTATCGCTGACAACTCGTCAAGTGAAACATTTCAATGATGCTTTCAAGGATAAAAAAGGAGTTCAGATTACTCTTTCTGCGGCTGCTATCAAAAATATGATAAAAACAGGTGGTATATTTCCGTTGTTTGCTGCAATACCAGCATTGGTTGCGGCAGCAGCCCCAGCAGTAGCAAAAGCGGCCGCATTGGGGGTAGTTGGAGGCTTGGGAACAAAAGCGGTACAGAGCATTGCTGAATCATATGAACCGAAGAAAGGTCAAGGGTATAAAAAAAAGTGAAAGGGTCTAAGACTACCAGGAACCCCATATTCATGGTACAGCGGAAAGGGTCTAAGACTACCAGGAACCCCGTATTCATGGTACAGCGGAAAGGGTCTAAGACTACCAGGAACCCCGTATTCATGGTACAGCGGGAGATCCGTTCACGGATCAGGCCTGAGACTACCAGGAACGGTTTATTAATTCAGAAATCTATGGTTCCAATGTCCAATTTTGATTTAATGGATGCTGCTAAAAAACTAGTGATTAAAAATTTCAGAGGTGTTTTTATGAAAGATCAATTACCACATCAACCAAACAAAACTGAAACAGGTATTATTAATCTCGATAACAGCACCGGACCTGGAACTCACTGGGTTGCATACGCTATTGATCCACGTGGGATTGTCTATTTTGATTCATATGGATTAGCCCCACCAAAAGAGTTTATGCGTTATATAAAAACCCTTCCAATGAAGACTTGGTATTCTACGCTACCAACACAACAAATCAATGACCCACCAATATGCGGCAGTGAAGTATTAAATGTCCTTGACGCTATTTCAGCATCTAGAAAACCACCACACATTGTCGTAAATGACTACACTAGTAATCGCTTTTTAGAGAGAGATATATAAAATATCATGATTGATATTTGGGGGAGACCTCTGAAACCCAAACCCGATGACACTGCAACTCCTGATTCTATCAAGGATATACAAAAAAAAATTAAAGATGAAATCGCTGAGACGTTGAACTTAACAAGTGTTGACCCGAATGAAATAGTTGTATTTCAAGACAAACAGGGTAAATTGAAATCCAGTAATATTTCTCTGGATGATATTTTGGTTAAACAACAAAACGCAATCGAGAACACCGTTGCGTTATTTTCCGATCAGGGTAAATTGAAAACCAGTAATATTTCTCTGGATGATATTTTAGTTAAACAACAAAATGCAATCGAGGATACTATCGCGTTATTTTCCGATCAGGGTAAATTGAAATCCAGTAATATTTCTCTAGATGATATTTTGGTTAAACAACAAAACGCAATCGAGAACACCGTTGCGTTATTTTCCGATCAGGGTAAATTGAAAACCAGTAATATTTCTCTGGATGATATTTTAGTTAAACAACAAAACGCAATCGAGAACACCGTTGCGCTATTTTCCGATCAGGGTAAATTGAAAACCAGTAATATTTCTCTGGATGATATTTTAGTTAAACAACAAAACGCAATCGAGAACACCGTTGCGCTATTTTCCGATCAGGGTAAACTCAAACCGGGTGTACTCGTTTCGACGATTACAGATCGATTAAAAATTCTCAACGATTCTGCGTTAGAACTAGCAACACTTCAATCTAAAACCGAAGAACACATAAAACAGTTTACCGCATTTCGTAGAAATATCATTGATAAATTTATTGGAACTACACTCGATAAAATTGAACTAAAACTCCCTGATATTAAAAAATCCATCGATGAGACGAAAAACTTCATCGAAGCCGTCAAAGGTGATCTTTCGAGGATGATAACAGTTATTAAAAAACAAAAATTCCTCATGAGAAAACCAACAACGTGGTATACACAATCCAACACGGATCATTTGAGTGGACACCTGAAAACAACAAATTAGACATCACTGCAACAGTTAAGGGTATTTATCGATTAACAATAGTGAGAACGACTCAATTTAATATTTCATCGTCCAGTTCATCCGGGGTCAATAATACGATTTCAACGATCATCGACAAGGATACAACTGAACAGTTCACGTTAATAGCTACTGATAAAAATTTGGTTAGGGTTACAACAACGTGGTATGTGGAATTCGTAGCGGATTTAAGTTGAAAATTGCAAAGCAATTTCACTAACGGTTTCAATTGAAAACGCTAGCGTATTTAAAATAAAAAATGATTTCATCATCGCAATATCGCTATGATCAGGTCAGAGAGTATCAAACTAGACTCAAAACCTTGTCTGAGGAGTATGAATTGAAAATTAAAAAATATCGCAGGAGAATTACCGCAATTGATGTTACTGTGTACGCTGTGAGTGGTGTAATCACCGGAGCTGGTATTATACTGTCTTCAGTGACAATGATGGCTCCGATAGCTGTTCCAATTTGCATTTCTGCGGCAACAACAATCGCTGGAATAATTTCAATAATCACAAAAAAAATATCCTCATGCAGCCAACGGAAACTACAAGACTACATAATTCAATTTCATGTTGTGTCCACTGCATACTCGCAATTATCCTCATTGATATCGTCATCGCTCGATGATACAATTATATCAGAGAGTGAGTTTTCAGCGATGGTAGATATATATGATTCTGCGATGTCAAAATTAGAAATACAACATGAGTATAATAACAATGACAACACAGATGGAATTACTTCAACAAATAGTGGAGAACACAAACCCAGTACAAACAAGCATGATCTCAATAACCTCAACGAATCCAGAATTCAGTGTGAATTTCCCCTCTCCGGTCCCAGTGAAGGAGATAGCGCTAGCAAAATTACGAGTATACCACAGTTGGCCAAATATTAGGTCAAAATCATTTGGTGGTCAACAACCGAATAATTCCCTGGTATTTGCAAATAAGAATAAACCCGACGGTACCCCAGACTGGAACGTTGTTTCCATACCAACCGGATCATACCAAATCGAACAAATCAATAACGAATTCGCGCGTAGAATAAAATCGATTACTGGAGTAGAGTCAAAAATCGCTATAACAGTTCATGAGCCAACACTATCATCTGCCATTGAAATAAGCACAGAGGGTTATGTCGTAGATATCTATCAAAGTTCTATTAGAACCGTACTGGGATGGCCTGAATTACCACCCGGTGGAAAAACCGTTAAATTACCAGAACCACAAAAAACTGATTATATCACCGACAGGACAAAATCTGATAATCCAGTAAAGAGTTATAAAGATCATAGATTTACTATAGAGTTTTTTAGTTTAGTATATCGACCAATTGGAGAAGAGGAGGAAGTAAAGGAGCATCATCATTTTTTTGTTAACGAACCTAAAATCATTGACAATTTCACAGCAATGAATAAAGATTTTTCATTGTTGTTAATACCCCTTAAATCCGGTACTCTCACTCGAGATGAATTTATCAGCGTTGTAGAAACATGTAACAAAATCATCAATGACATGGAAACATTTAACCTAAAAATTATTCAGGATATATTAGATCACAATAACCCCCAAACGAGAACAACATTTGCAACGAAGTATAATATACGCGTCAAAGATATCCCCACATTCAAACTACCAGGATATAATATCTCAGAATTACAAAAATCTCTCAGTGATGCCATCGATGAAGGTTTCAAAAAAATCCATGATACGTGGAAAAAAACACAACCACAACCACAAACAACTATCCTCAAACATAATAATGACCCAGATGGTGGTGGCAGGCATATTGCTCCGTTCAATGTGAATATTTCAACGGTGATTGCG
The DNA here is from genome assembly GCA_029339505.1 of Unio delphinus. Classification (NCBI taxonomy): domain Eukaryota; kingdom Metazoa; phylum Mollusca; class Bivalvia; order Unionida; family Unionidae; genus Unio; species Unio delphinus. The sequence continues at coordinate 11,826,721 of JAQISU010000076.1, forward strand.
CTCAATTTAGTATGTGATGTGATCGAAGGAAGCTATCAAATAAATTTAGAACGATCAAATCAAGCTCAGCAAGGATATATTTTGTATTCATTTGCACCAACAGCCCCTCCAGGATTTTTAATAATTGAGTCCCCGGTGAATCCAGTCTATATGCGATGTCATAATAATTCATTAACCAGAATTAATTTCAAACTCACAGATCAGTCTAATAATCTGATTGATTTACAAGAGGAGGTTTTACAAATTAGTCTATTTGTGAAATCATAAATGATTTTCGTCCTAAGGACTTGATCAAATATTCGGTTAAAATCACCGTAAACCTAGAACTGAAAGATCTAGCAGCAGAGGGGGTGAGTGACAACGACGTTGCGACGCGAATGTTTTCAGACAAGGGTCAGAGACTTATTTTTTCGCGAGAAGGGTCTAGTGTTATTTTGGAGGGGGTATAATCAAAAATAAAAACAAAAAAAAGTTGTCTGATTCGCCCCCTCTGCTGCTAGATGTATTACAAAAGTTTCTCGAGTAGTTATTGTTAGCGAATACAAAAATAATAATGTGCGGCGATCATGGCCAACCACCACCATTTGTCGGTTTATCCCCATATGATTGGTTGAAAAATTTTGTAGACTATTATGAAGAAATAAACACCGATCATAGAGCACTTGATGAACAATTACGCGAGTTCAAGAAACTAATCAGATTACAACCGGATAGAATCCAATGTGAAATAGCGCGTAAAATAGTTTCAGAAACCCCATTAAAAGATTTCTGGGAAACGTGGAGACCAAACGATTTGATACTGGCCAGTAGAAAGATAGTCAGAGACACACTTCAGATGAAGTTATTTGAATTGCATAAAGAAAAATTTACAACACTTCCAAGACCGTTGTGTTATAGACCTTTGGATACACGAAAACAGAATATTGAAGTTGATATTCCAGGACAGCGTGAAAAGTAGAATTTAGTGTTAAATGATATTGTGTAGGTTGATATCAGCGTCGTCGAAGATGCATTACGCGCTGATAAATCCCCGTGGACACTAGGTTACGCAGCGACGATACATTCTTCACAGGGATTGACTATATCAGATATAATTGTTTGGATGGTGGATAATCACATCGAGAGGTCAAATTTAGTTTATCTCGCAGTGTCCAGAGTACGAAGAATAAATCAGCTTCGAAGAGTTGTTTTAGATGATAATGACACTACAATAAGTGATACTGTCAGCCTTGACAGAGTCAAGGAAATAATCAGAAAAAATCTATCTGGTTATAAACAGCAGGATAAGAAAAATAACAGAGAATTTGATATTGATGCTGAATTAATAATCACACTGAAACAACAACAGAATAATCACTGCGCGAGTTGCAATTGTATAATGCGTTGGTGTTGCTCGGATAAAGACTCTCGACAATTCACCGTAGAGAGAAAGAATAGCAGTATTGGTCATACCAAAGATAATGTGATGCTGACTTGTCTTGAATGCAACAGACGAAGAGGTGCTAGTTAAGACCCCGCGGCGGTAATTGAGTATCCTCGGGTATCACTTGTAGTTGTTCACGAGTAAATCCTCGCTGAGGAGCGGTCAAATCCAGTCTATAGATTGCTGGTCTACCCGGAGATCGTGTTATACTAGATATTTTATGAGCGGTGACACTCCAAATAGGAACAGTAGCCCTTTTTTTACCACCTTCTAGCTCTCCTGGTTCGTATAAATACCTAACAGTGACATTACCGAGTATTGGTTGTTTTGAAAAATCTTTTTGTGGTTTTACTGGTATATACTTCTTTTTAATCGCGTTATTAGGTTTCATATTAATCGTTCGAGTAACCTCATTATTCAGCGCGGTAATCACAGCTGGTAATCTCTTGACCCATTCACGAGATCGTTTATCCTGAATAAATTCCTTCGCGTACTGATATCCAAATAACCGCTCAGCAAGTGTACGATTAAATCGTTCAACAATTGCCTGATCGCGATGTAGTGCAGTATGTCCTCGTCTGATAGTGACATTATGATGCTTCATTGTTGATAACACTACACCCTGAAATCCCTTGCCAGAATCAACTTGTAATAGATTTGGCCAACGCAGAGGACCCCTTCGATAAATCCTTTCAAATGCAGAAGCCACTTCAGTTGATGATTTTGTTTTTAGCGGTTCTGCTTGTTTGTATCGACTCGCAACATCAACTACAGTTAGTGCGTATTTGTAACCACCATCATGAGGCAGAAATAATATATCAGCCTGATGAACCTCATTTGGAACGGTCACATCAAAATGCGAGTAGTAAATTTGTTTAGGCGGCGGTAGATAAATTTGCCATATCGCCTGTTTAAATAACGAATCCGCTGCAGTGGTATATTTCACCTTCGCGGCGCTTGCGAGTTTACCGATTGCTGCTTTGCCCCGCTAGTATCCTTTTGGAGAATAATAAATAGATTCCATGTTGTTATTAATTACCGGCACCTAACATCAATTTACCTTTCATAGCCGATTTTACTAATCATGAAGCCAGCTTGTCTTTGAAGGATTTATCAGTGATAGAATCCAATGCATGAATTAATTTTACATCTGCGAGATGTCTGTGTTGCAGATTACTGCTTTTATAAGCAACATCATGGGCATGACACGCCTTATCAATGGCGTTTATTGGATATTCACCGGGTTTGGGATGGTTTTGATTATCAAGTCTGATATCGAGTCTCGTCCCGGTTCCACAATAACTATACCCAGGAAGATGTTTTCCTCCTGGATACTTAGCCCTTGTTATTCCCGGGAGTTTAGTTAGCTTGGCTGCAATATCACCTCCTCGTTTTTTTAAAATCCTTGGAAACAAATCTAAATTTTTTTGTACTACATTGTACGCATTTACCAGAAAGTGCTGATCTGTTATTGCTAGTTGTAATCGTCGTCACGTCATCTGTTCCAGTACGCTTCTTACATTTCACACAATATAGATCCATCATTTATTTATAATAACATGAATGTAATTGATCATTCAGCTACCCGACGACTGGAACCTATTAAAGACCATGCGATGTTACCGAATTCAATTAGAATGATTATAATTGGACCATCTGGATGTGGCAAGACACAACTGCTACTTAATTTGATAACGATATGGATGAAATGGAACAAATTGTATTTAATAGCCTCGAGTGTCGACGATCAGAGATGTTACGACGTGTTAAAGGATTTTAACGAGAAAGCAAAATCAGAAATCGATGAAGACATTATTGAGTTTATAACCGATATAGAGGAAGCAGCGAGCATTGATGATATTGATGGAAGTATTAACAATTTAGTCGTATATGATGATATCATATTAGACAATCAAAAGAATCCCGCTAGGATATTTTCCAGAGGTAGGCATAAAAATACCGACGTGATATATGTCACTCAACGATACACGCAAAAACCAAAAGTGATCAGAGATAACTGCAATATTCTTGCTGTATTCAACGGAATTGATACACATACTCCTAGAAATATTTGGCAAACTTGGTGCAGCGGTGATATGGATCATAATCTGTTTAGAAATTTCTTTAGTCACGCTCAGTCAATTCCACATGGATTTGTGACGATAAATTTATCAGATCCTCGGACGCGATATCGTGTAGGACTTGATAAAATATTCGGTTAAAATCGTTTACTGAATCTCATAAAGAATTGTTAACCCATAGCAGCAGAGAGGGTGAATTCCAACGACAATGGTGTCTTTTTTTTTTGCCAAATGGACCCTTACGAGGAAGCGTTAGTTTACCAGATAGATCTTTCTATTAAATATTTACTAGGAAGCCTCAGTTTGCCAAATATACCTTTCTATTAAATATTAACGAGAAGGAAGCCTCGTTGACGACTATAAAGTCGGTCTGTTCACCTTCTCTGCTGCTAAATTACATTCATGTTTATTATAAATAATTATGGATCTAATATATTGTGTGAATGCAACTCGCGCAGTGATTATTCAGTTGTTGTTTTAGTGTGATTATAAACTCGGCATCAATGTCAAATTTTCTGTTATTTTTTTGTGTCCTGTTGTTTATAACCAGACAGTTTTTTTCTGATTATATCATCGCTTACAATATCACTTATTGTAGTGTCATTATACTCTAAAACAACTCTTCGAAGTTGATTTATTCTTCGTACTCTGGACACTGCAAGATAAACTAAATTCGACCACTCGATGCAATTATCTATGATCCAAACAATTGTATCGGATATAGTCAACCCTTGCGAAGAATGTATCGTCGCTGCGTATCCTAGCTTCCATGGGGATTTATCAGCACGCAATGCAACTTCGACAACACTGATATCAGCTAACACAATATCATTTAACACGAGAATCTGCTTCTCTGTGCCTGACTCTGTCAGCCAGGAATATCAACTTCGATATTTTGTCTTCGTGTATCCTTGGGTCTATAACACAATGACACTGGAAGTGTTGCAAATTTTTCTTTATGCATGTTAAATAACTTCATCTGAAGTGTATCTCTGACTATCTTTCTACTTGCCACTATCAAATTGTTTGCTCTCCACGCTTCCTAGAAATCATTTAATGGAGTTTCCGAAATTATTTCACGTGCTATTTCACACTGGATTCTATCCGGTTGTAATCTGATTAGTTTTCTGAACTCGCGTAATTCATTATCAAGTGCTCTATGATCCATATTAATTTCTTCAAAATAGTCTACAAAATTCTTTAGCCAATCATGTGGAGACAAACCGACAAATGGTGGTGGTTGACCATGATCGCCACACATTATCACTTTTGCATTCGCTAGCAATAACCAATCGAGAAATTTTTGTAATACATCTAACGACACTGCATATCTCATCCCAAATAATGATTTCAGGAATATATTTTTCGCTCATTCGATCAGGAGTCCATTCGTCACCTTTCGATCGAAAAGAACTGTGATAAGTGCAAGCATTAATTCCTCGTTGTTTCATCTCTCTTGCAAGTCTGTGTGTTGGTGTTAATACAATCATGTTTGATTTCCCTCGAAATAATTCAATCACACGAGTTGTTTTTCCTGACCCACCACAGTCGTTTAAGTCACTGGTTTTAAATCAACATATTGGATCGAAACACGACTGTGCATTAGATAGTTCTGATATCTGATTATTTGTCAAGTATTTGTTTTCAATCGTAACATCTGCTGATTTAGAATAATTACGCAGTATTTCCTTTTTAATTTTCCAAGATCCCCAACTCTCGTCTGAATTAGTGAATTCAGCTACTGTTTCTCTATGTTTTACGTCTATATAAAATGAATCAGTGGCGACTCTAATCGCGGAGTCAGGAACCCTATTTATCATCAAAAGTAAATTAATAGAAGCATAAGCCAGCATAGACGACCTTTGCTTCACTGACAATCAGCGATATCAGCATTTTATAATCAATCATATACCGTAATAACACTATTGGCATCCAGTGTTTTGCAGAGATGTGTCTACCAAACCAAACATAACAACACGGATCAATTACTTTAGCCAATTCAAATGATACCACACGAGCGAATCCAGTTAAATCAAAATCGGCCAGTGGTCCATTAATCGAAACACGGGTCATCTCATGTGTGGGATGTCCAAATCTTTTGAAGTCCTCAGAACACTCTCCATACCCAAGAAAACTCCCTGGATAACACGAAATCATATCAACCGAAATAATACTTTTAGGGTCGTATTTTGTATTCCATAATCCACCATGGTTATATTTTACGCAGCTTGATTCGATATCTGAAAGAAATTCTGCGCGTGTTGGTTTCCATTGATTTCTCTTTCTCGTGAAATGAACTGCAACTGACGGTATTGTAAAACAGTTTGTTAATACTTGTTCGTCGTAATCCGTTGAAAAACCACTAGCTAGTTTTTTCATCTTGTTGTGGATGGCTTCCGTACGGTATAATTCGCCATTGGGTCTTCAAAACTGTAAAGTAACCACACTGACACAGGGCTTTTTTATTTAACTCGTAAATAACATCAGATAAATTTCCCATGTAATATTTTATAGTTCAATTCCGCGGAAATTTTGTTACCGCAGGTGTCCATGCATGTTCGTTATGGTCAATAATTTTGATTGGAGCTCCTTTTGATTTATATTTCGATTCGTGTAATACCTCTCCTGTTATCGTCATTACAGTTATTGGGAATCTTAATGATGTTTCTAATTTGGCTATATCTTGAATTGTTGCTCCGCTCTCCTTCACTATTAATCACCATTCATTTTTTTTTTCATAGATCCGTCAATTTGTTTCCACTCAACGCATTTCTGAAGTGTTTTATTATTCGTTCTGCTACACAATTTATCCCTGACGAAGTCAACGGTGACAATTTCATTGGTTTTAATTTTTCAATACTCGGTTTATCATTTATCGGAGAGATTCCATAAACAACCGCGGTTACAGGATATAATCTCTCGTAATACGGTTTGTCAATTCCAGTCAGAATTCCTGGTTTGGAATCCTGACTCGCAGTGATAGTTCTCTTATTTTTCAGGATGGGTTCAAATTCGTCGCTTATAATCCAATTCCCCGCTTCTGAGCGGATAATGAATTTCACTCTAAAAAAAATACTTTTTCTTGTCAAGAAATTATCACTGCTGCTCTTTCGTCTTTCATGGTAGTATCAACACTACCATCAATTCGAAATGTTGACCAACAATGAGATGCTCCATCGCGCTTGAATTCATTAAAACAATCACGGACTTTACCCAACATGTTTCTATCACTTATTAGATTCTTTGGTACATCATTGGAGACTCTATCGAGATTGAATTCAATATTTTTACAAGGCGTAATTTTCGATAATCTCTCGAACTCCTCCATATTATAATTAAAATAAGTATTTAAAAAAAGAATTTATTTTATAATGAACCATTGCAAATGGCATATAATAGGATCAGTAACCGCTTGTAACAAGTCACACAGAAATTAATTCTGTGGATATCATTTGCAAAGTGTACGCATTGGAAGCTTAGGGCCCTGACCTTGCATACGATGTGTGGTAGGTGTACGGGATAAGTCGCAGTTATGTCTGAATTGTGGTGGTAAGCGATACAGAGAACTAAAGCGCTATTATGATAAACGAGTTAAAGATTCCGTCAATGACTCTGACTGTCAGCGTCCTTGACTCTATCAAGAACAAAATCATAAGAACACCTCAAGACTACATTGATAGATTCGCAAGTAATAATGGATACGGTACCAATACTTGAACAAAAAGCGAAGGAAACTGAAAAAAACATCAGCGCTGTTACAAAAAACCCTCCTGATTAAAAAACAAACCAATGAAAAAGTAGTAGAGGACTTACGTGCGAGATTTAATGAGGGCCTATCAGCAATTGATAAGACTGATCCAGCAAAAATTCCTGCACTTGTTGTTACGACTTATGAAAACAGAAAGAAAATATTGAAAAAAGGACAACACACGTATATTAAAAATATAGAACATTGGGCTGATGTGATTTACAAAATCAAAACTAACACAAGTCAAACTGATACAACAAATACATCATACATTAAATATCTAGAAACGGTGGGTATAGTGTATGATCAATATGAAAAACTAAAACCACAAAAACCGCAAAGATTGCAAAGAAAAATACAACACCCTTTAAAGAAAATACCTTTCTCACCTCAACGACAACTACCACCTGACGATGATGATACGGGTTTGAGATTATTGGAGTCTGATAATATGCCATCTGATCAAGATGAATCTAATGATGAATTTATTAGACAATTACAGGAAAAGGATACACAGGGTGCAACTGGTACAACTGAAAAATTCGCTAGTTGAAATCAAAATGGTTTTTCAGGTAGTGGTCTAATTCATTGTCCTAGCAATATTCTCGGGGATATATCACGATTAGAAATTCTCGTAGGAGGGAAACGAGCTGGAAATAAATCACCGGAAGTAATTAATGAGGCAGTTGATATCTGCAGACGACTATTTGAGGGATGGTATCATGGATATTGGTGTAAACCGAGATTTTACTGATGAGCTAGCCGAAAATCCTACGGATTTTTACGGTTACCATAGTGATTAATTTCATGATTTCGTCGAAAATCCATAGGATTGGAAATCGTTTACGATGAAAATCCAATGGATTTTTACGATTAGATAAATAATATTAAATAAGATGATCATACACTACAACCACAACAAACCAAACATGGTCTATGTAGTAAACTCACGATTACCAGTTTATAGAGCGTACTATGGAGATGGTCTCGGCAATACCATTGCAGGGTTATTTGCAAGAATGGCTCCCAAAATAGCACCAATCGCAAAACAATTATCAATGAAAGCTATTGATGTTATTCGTGATAAGGTTATTAACGCTGTTGGTGATATTGCCGTGAGGGTATTTTCCGCGGCTAAAGAAACACTACTAGCGTTAGTTCGGCGGCGAAGGAAACCACTTCGTCACCGGTGATAAAATCACTAGGACAACTACCATCTACGGAAATTATGCATGCAAGTATTAGCGAAATAATAGACAATGCGGTGGAGCAGAATATAGCATCACGGATAAATGATGGCACTCTGGGAAATATTACTGCAAATATGATACCGGGAAGTGGTTTGAAATCCCGAGCGAGATCACGATTTAGATCAAGAAATATATAATAATATGGTCAAATCGGCTCCTGACACAGCGTTTGATTTAGATGCCCCAGTGCGCAAAGATGATTCAGTACACGATTATCAGTATTATTCGAACTTTAGGTCCATGATACCAGCAAATACTTTCTACCCGCTGAAGCGTTTATCGAAGTAGAAGAAGAACTCATAACAAATATTGGTCATACACCATATGCAGATGACCCAAATATCCGAGTTGGCTTTGTCAATAATGGTATCGTGACGCTATTTGCTAGTGCTAGATACATGATTGATTTAAGAGAAATAGAGTCTATAGAGCGTGAGGTTGATGTTGCCACAACAATTGTGGGGTTAGCAAGATACTCCGATGATTATACAAGATCGGCAGGTCCATCTATGATGTTCTCTAAGGATCTCACAGATTACACCGAACACATTCCGTATACTAAATCGCTGACACCAGTAGATACTGCAGTTAATCCACAACCAGCTGGTTCTCTTGTACACGAAGCATTACCAGCTGCTGCCTTTGATGTTATAAAAAGCGTTAATCCCAATTACAACTTGGGGTTTGCAACACGCGTATCAATGTTGCAAGGACAGCGTAGACAATTTTCATGCGCGATTCCACTACATCATCTTTTCGGATTTTGCAGAAATGTTAGAAAAGTTATCTATGGAGCGAATCATACAGTAGCACTCGTGAGAAAGGGTAGTGATAATGATGCAATCTGGCATGGTGCTGGTGTTACTGATGGTAAAGTCATTATATCAAAACTATCATTGTTGATGCTAGTAATGTCTTCATCAATCACCATGGAAGAAAAATTACTATCATTTATGCACCGTGGAGGAAAATCATTGCTAAGTTGGCTAACAGTGACCACAGATACCATGGATTCATATATTGATGGTACAATTACATGGCACCTGGCATCAAAACAAGGTGTGTGTATATATATATATATATATATATATATATATATATATATATATATATATATATATATATATATATATATATATATATATATATATATATATTGCGTTACAGGATAGGGCGCGATTGAGTTCACAAACACGCAGCCGTATGATATTTGATCAAATTGGGTGTAATGAAGTTTCGTTCAGGATAAACGGTCAACAAGAACCATCCGAGGATATACTATTTGATTACGGAACCAACCAAATAACACGCGCGTATCATCGTTTTTTCTCATTTATGGGACGCGATAATAATGTGGATACTGGTCTGTAAATATCACAATTTGATTTTAGAAAACGATATCCCATCTATTACTTTTCGCTGGAACATCTTGACTTAGCAAGACAAGCTGTAGTTGACATACACTTCAGAGCTCGTGCAACCCGTCCGGTTGTAGGTGGCGTTATCACTATCCCGACTTACAGAGCAGTTCCTGTTATTCTCAGAGACAAATCAATGCTACTCGAAGGTGTTGGTGGACGAATGAAGGTAGTTGATGCACCAGTGGAAAATATGTAATGTTACAATTATATCAATCTGTTATTAATAAAATGTCATATAGTCATGTTAGTGTTACGTTAACTCCTGGTCAAATTAAAAAATTGCAATCGGAATAAGTTAAAAAATGTGGAACCACAATATCGCTGAAGCACAATCAGATGTCTCGCGGTCAGAATAAACTGTCATTGACAGCTCGTCAGATAAAACACTTCAATGATGCCATCAAAGATAAAAAAGGTGTTCAGGTCTCTCTCTCTCCCTGCGGCCGCGATCAAAGACATGATAAAATCATGTGGCATATTCCCACTTATCGCTGCAATTCCAGCATTAATTGAAGCTGGTAAAGCCGCCGCGTTAGGAGCTGCTGGAGCTCTTGGTGCAAAAGCAGTACATAGTATTGCTCAATCATATGAACCAAAAAAGGGGCGTGGATACAAAAAAAAGAAACGATCAGAAAAGTGTCTAAGACTACCAGGAACTCCGTATTCATGGTACAGCGGAAAAGGCCTCAGGCTAGGAACAGTTTACTAACAATAATTCCCATGTCAAATTTTGATTTACTCGATGCTGCTAAAAAATTAGCGATAAAAAACTTTAGAGGTGACTTTAGTAAGAGATCAATTACAACAACAACCAAACAACGCTCAAACAGGTATCATTAATCTCGATAACAGCAGCGGACCTGGAACTCACTGGGTTGCATACGCGATTGATCCGCGTACAATTGTTTATTTCGATTCATATGGGTTAGCACCGCCTAAACAGTTTATGAGTTATATAAACCACTTAAAAACTCTTTTCTGGTATTCTACGCTACCAACACAGAGAATGAATGACCCACCAATATACGGCATAGAAGTATTAAATGTCCTCAACGCTATTTCATCATCGGGAAAACAACCACATAAAACCGTACACGAATATACGAGTAATAGCTTTTTAGAGAGAAATTATATAAAATAACATGATTGATATTTGTGGGAGATCTTTATCAAGCCTGAAAAAACCACCACGGAAATATCTGCAACCGGTGATGTAAAAAAAATAATCGAAGATGAAATAGCTGAGATGTTAAATCTCGCAAGTGTTGATCCAAATGAAATAGTTGTATTTCAAGATCGTCAGGGTAAATTGAAAACTAGTAATGTTTCCCTTGATGATATTTTAGTTAAACAATGCGACGCAGTAGAAGATACTATCGCGTTGTTTTCCGATCTGGGTAAGCTCAAACCGGGAGTACTTGTTTAAACTATTGTGGATAGAATTAACAATTTAGAACCATTAAAAAAAACTACGCGATGAATACGACGACCATATAACTAAATTCGATCGGTTTTCTGAATTACAAAAAAAATATAATTGACAATATTGACAAACCTCTATTAGATTTCTTTGGAAATCCACCGGTGACCACACCGAAATTCACGGAGATAAAAACCACTATCGATGTTTTGACAAAACTACGATCCGATTATGACGCTCATATCGAACAATTTACTATGTTACGTACAAATATTAAAAAAAACGATGATGCCGTCGATAAATTTTTTGGTAAAAATGCTAAACCCGGAGAAATCAAAACAAATCTCGCTGGTATTATCACGAAAGTCGATGAAATAACCACGATTCATCGGCGAATAGAAGTTGTTCGCGAAGATATTAAAACGACAAACGATGTCATCAAGGATGATCTACCGAGAAAAACTTGAAAAAATAAAATTCCCTCACGAACAAAAAATATCATAAATAACGTGTACGCGATTCAACACGGATCATTTACGTGGGCACCATCCACTAACATATTAAATATCAGCGCGGCCGTCAAAGGTATTTATCGATTAACACTAGAGTCGCCGACTCAATTTAATATTTCATCAACGAGTTCATCTGGAGTCAACAATATGATATCAACGATCATTGACAAGGAAACAACTGAACGATTCACAATAGCATCCACTGATAATAATTGGCTAGGGTTTCAGTAACATGGTATGTGGAATTCGTAGCGGATTTAAGTAAACAACTAAATTGAATTCTGTTTTAATAAATAAAATGGCATTACAGCAATATCGCTATGATCAGGTCAGAGAATTTCAAACTAAACTAAAAAAACTCACTGAGGAGTATCAAGTAAAAATAAAAAAATATCGACGAAGAATCACCGCAGTTGATGTTACCATGTATTCGGTATCAGGTGTAATCACCGGAGCTGGTATAATAATATCCTCGGTGACAATGATTGCCCCGATAGCTGTTCCAATTTGTATATCAGCGGCGACAACAATCGCCGGAATTATTTCAATAATAACAAAAAAAAATATCATGCAGCCAGCGTAAACTGCAGGATTACGTAGTTAAATTCCATGATGTGTCAACCGCATACTCCCAATTATCCTCGATGATATCGTCGTCACTCAATTACACATTAATATCCGATAGTGAGTTTTCAGCGATGGTACGTGTTAATGATTCTGCGATGTCAAAATTAGAAAAACAACACGAATATAATAACAATGGCGACATCGAAAGAACTACTTCAACGAATAGCGGAAAATATCACACCGGTGAAAACCAGTATGATCTCAATAACCTCAACGAATCCTGAATTCAGTGTGAATTTCCCTACTGCGATTCCTGTGAAAGAGATAGCACTAGCAAAATTACGAGTGTATCACAGTTGGCCAAATATTAGATAAGTATCATTCGGTGGTCAACAACCGAATAATTCCCTGGTGTTTGCGAGTAATAATAAACCCGATGGTACTCCAGACTGGAATGTTGTTTCGCTACCATCTGGGTCCTACCAAATCGAACGGATCAATAATGAATTACAACGCAGAATAAAATCCATTACTGGAAAAGAATCGAAAATTGCTATATTAGTTCATGAGCCGACGTTATCATCTCCCATTGAGATAAACTCGTCCGGATATGCCGTAGATATCTATCAGAGTTCGATAAGAACAATACTGGGTTGGCCTGAAAAAACACCTCCACCTGAACAACAAAAATCTGATTATGTTACGGATAAACAATCATACCATGACATTACCACATCATATAAAGAACACCTCTTCGATATAAACAAAGTCATCACTGCAGGGTAGTTTTTTTTTTTTTTAATTTTATTGATCAGGATTCCGCCTTTTGGAGATTTAAGGTTGGACAGACTCCAGAATCAGTTACATATATAAATATATATCATAACAGAATTGTTGGATACTTTAGAGAGATCAATCAAGAACACAGTCAACAACTACAACGACTACAACAAGCTTTCAATGAGTCTAATCGGAGTGAAATCATTAAACGAATTGAAATATTAAATCAACTTGTATCCGACATGGAATATATCAACCAGCGAGTAATTCAAGTAATAATTGATCATAGCGATGACAACATTAATCACTCTAAACAAAATTTCCTAACTGTATACAATATAAGAGAAGCTGATCTACCGAATTTTGAATTTCTTGGGTATAATGCAGACGACCTAAAAAAAATCCGTTAATGATTTTATCAATGAAACGTTTACTATGATACTCACCGCATGGAGACAACAACACAAGGGTTCAACCATCCTCAAACATAATAATGACCCAGATGGTGGTGGTAGGCATATCGCTCCTCAAAACGTCAATATATCCTCGGTGATCGCATTGAATTTAGTATGTGATGTTATCGAAGGAAGTTGTCAAATAAATCTCGAAAGATCAAATCAAGCTCAACAAGGATATATTTTATACTCATTTGCACCAACAGCCTCTCCAGGATTTTTGATAATTGAAGATCCAACTAATCCAGTCTATATGAGATGTCATAATGATTCGTTAACGAGAATTAATTTCAAACTCACCGACCAATCCAATAATCTGAATGTTTTACGAGTTGATGTTTTACAAATTAGTCTGTTTGTGAAATCCTAAAAGGATTTTTAACCCCATAGCAGCAGAAGACGCCACAACGACTTTGCATCTCCAAAGAAAACTTTTTTTTACGATTTTGGAAGAAGCCTTGGTTTGCCAAATGGACGCTTTTTTTCGATTTTGGAGGAAGCCTTGGTTTGCCAAATAGACGCCTCTAAAACGTAGTTCGATTCTCCCCTTCTGCTTCTAATTTCAATATTATGGCGATTCAGTAAATTTACACTTCATTGATCGCACTTGCAAAGTTAGAGCTCTTGCAAACTTGTTCTGCTGTATTTTTTCAACTTTCCAAGCATTATTAATCTTTTTTTCAAAATGTATAATTGCAAGCTCTTGTTAACATTTCTTGATATCTATTGTTGTACGTGCTATTTGTAAATGACATTGTTTCATATAGTGATGGCATATTCAGTTGACGGTAATAATATGCTTTTGTACATATATGCTGCTGTACTTTTTGTTACGATTCCGTGCAAAGTATGTTTGATAAATAAATCTTAATTTGTTTGAAAACTATAGCATACAAATGAGTAAAAATAAAACCAAAACCACGTTGTTTGAAAGGGATCAATACTCTCTCTCTCTCTCTCTCTCTCTCTCTCTCTCTCTCTCTCTCTCTCTCTCTCTCTCTCTCTATATATATATATATATATATATATATATATATATATATATATATATATATATATATAGTCATACATTGTGGTCCATACTAATCATACAATGGGGTCGATAGGAGTCGTACAATGGGGTGAATGATAATCATGCATTGGAGTCAATACTAATCATACAATGGGATCGATACGAGTCGTACAATGGGATCGATACGAGTCATACAATGGGGTCAATGATAATCATACATAATCATACAAAGAAGTCGATAAGAGTCATACAGTGGGGTCAATGATAATCATACATTGGAGTCAAAAATAATCATACAACGGGGTCCATACTAATCATGTAATGGGGTCCATACTGATCATGTAATGGGGTCCATACTAATCATGTAAAAGGGGTCCATACTAATCATGTAATGGGGTCGATACAAGTCAAACAATGGGGTCAATGATAATCATACATAATCATACAAAGGGGTCGATACGAGTCATACAATGGGGTCAATGATAACCATACATTGGAGTCAATAATAATCATACAATGGGGTCGATATTAATCAAACAGTGTGGTCAATATTAATTATACATTATGGTCGATACTAATCCTACAGATGGGTCAACGCTAATCATACGATAGGGTCAATACTAATTATACAAAGGGGAAATGCTAATCATAGAATCGGGTCGATACGAGTCATATATAGTCTTGCAATGCGATCAATACTAACCAATGCTGTCAATTTCTGACAGAAACATGGCTATATGGAGATGAGCCCTAGTGCGCGGATCTAACCCCCACCGGTTACTCGCAGAGGTGAAATTGCTGTCATCACAAAGAATTCTGTAATAAAATGTCTTAAACACAACACAACCTTCAGTTTCTGCAACACATTGTTTGAAATAGTCCATACAACACTCACACTGGAACAAAGGTCAGTCCATTTTTCCGACTCTAGCGCTCTCTTCCTAGTAGAAAAAAAGCAACAAGCTGACTGAATCTCTCTTTTTGGAGCATTTTCCGAATCTTCTGGAGTATAGCTGGCAACCTGATTATTCTTGGGCATTTCGACTCTCACTGTCACTGTCCTGCAAACCTATATACATTAAAACTAAGTGATTCCATTCATGTTTTCAACCTTAAACAGTCAATTAACCAGCTCTCCAATAACTTTGGTCACATTTTAGACTGGATTCTTCATAGACCTGATGATAATATTATACGGTCCACATTTGTATCCCACAAACTTGCATCAGATCACCGCTGTATTGTATGCTATCTGGATGTATCAGTCCCTAACCTTCTACCTTTACTTACTACTAAGAGAAACCTCCGTATCATACTAATGCATGACATTCAAGAAAACTTAACAATTTGCTTCCCTCCTGCAGCAGAACAACTAGATAACTGTCTGCGTTCATTGTTTGAAAAATATGCCACAATCCACTAAATGCAGAGTATCAATTTAAAAGTGTTCTCCAATGGTATAGCAGTGTTAGGGACCAGCTTGGCACTGCCAAAAGAGACCGCCATAAAGCGGAGATGCTTTGACGTTCCACCAGACTCACTATTCATGAACAAATATATGAAGCCACTAACAAGAACGACACAAGAATAGACCATTTAGCCAAATTATTCCACTACAGTGCTAAGATCACGGAGAGTTCGAGCTGCAAAGAGCTCTTTGAGATTACTAATAAACTTATGTCAAGGAACAAAAGTGCACCACTTCCAAGTACCTTCTCTCCAGTAGACCTTCTGGACCTGTTTGCAAATTTCTTCCGTGACAAGGTACAGCCCATTAGAGATAAGCTTGAGAACACAATTGCAATTGACTCGTACTCACCATACAGTTGCGATACAGAATTTCAGCGACAACCGTTAGCAACATTTGAACCTGTCTTTGTGGATTTAGTTGTTGATGTAGGGTTTAACGCCATTTTTCAGCACAAGATATAATTTACATGGTTGCCAGTATTAATAATGGAGGAAGAACTCAGGAAAACCCCGGAAAGAACCACCTACCCAGAAGCTACCGACAAACTTTCTCACATGCCCACATTAGCCTAGCCCGAGACTCAAACCCACGCAGACGGAGGTGAGATGGCAGTGATCCGAAACCGTGAGTGCTTTAGACCACTCGGCTACTCGGGGCCCCTTCTATGGATTTAGTACGGACAATCGTGATGAAGAGTGCACCAAAGTCATGTGAACTTGCTCCAATTCTAGCATCACTGCTGCTTGAGTGCTTAGATCCAATATTGACGTCACTGATGTTATTAATACCTCTCTCTCTTCCGGGAAATTCATACCCTTTTTCATAACTGCCATGGTAAAACCTCTGCTGAAGAAACCAATACTCGACCACAACGATTTTAAAGAACTACCGCCCAGTTTCTAACCCAACTTGTATCTCAACTGATTTCACAAATGTCTTTTTAGCATGTACAGTATGCATATCGCCCTTGTTACAGTACTAAAACTACTAAACTGAAAGTAGTTAATGACATTAACGCTGCTTTGGATAGCGGAAAGATTAGAGTCCTCGCCCTCCTTGATTTGATGCAGCATTTGACAAAATAGACCATGCTATATTACGTCACTGTCTGCAGCCAGCATGTATTTGGCATTCATAATACAGCCTTACTGTGGTTCAAGTCCTAATCAGTCAACAGGACACGAATTGTATCTGCAAATGGAATACACTCCAGCCCAGTTGATTTATGTTGTGGTATTCAAAAGAGGTCTGTTCTTGGACCTTTTTCTCTTCATTCTATGCAATCAGCCGCTCTCATAATGTCATAGATAATCATTCAATGTATCGCCAATTGTATGCTGATGACACCATAATATACAAATCTAGCCACCCAACTGAAGTTCATGCTACCTTCAAAGGAGTAGTGAAGTGCAATTTTGGTGTGAAATCATGGATAACATGTAACAAACTTTAGATGATTGATGATAAAACTGAGACCATTCTGATCACAACACATATACTTTCTCATTCACATCCTTTACCTCAAGCACTTAAAGACCTAATAATGTTTCATACCTTAAATATTTTCAGCATTTATGTTGTTGTCTAATTTCATGGTGTTGTTTATGCAGTCATATTTTATATGTTGTAAAGCTCTTAGAGCTTCTAAAAATTTGGTGCTATATAAAATCCTCATTATTATTATTATTATTATTATTATTATTATTATATAGAATCATACAAAATGGTAAGTACTAACCATGCATAGTTAGGCGATGTTACACCAAAAAAGAATTTAAATGCTATGGTAAAATCTGTGATTCCAATTTAGAAGAAAAGGAAACATAAACATTGCATGAATCTAGCGTATTAAAAGTTTGACTCAACCAGAAGTTAGGGCAAGTTCCATTCATTCTGAGAGACCAGTGAATTTTTTAGAACCAGTATGCATCATTAAGATTAAGACTAGAGTACTACATAATTATTATTGTTTTTAATCAGTATTTATTTTTACTGTGTGAAATAGGCATTTGAGACAGTACTAATTTGTACTCAACAATTAGTTTAGTATGGTTGTCTCTGTACTGCTGTGTTACATGTATGTGTATTTTATTCCAGATAATTACCGTCATATCAAAAAGTTTTAAACACAACCGTATTTTTAATTTGTTTTGGTAACACATCATTTTCGGGACTTTTAAAACATTTTCATGACATATTTTCTGATTAAAAGCACTGTCAAAACTTTAGTACCAAATAAAACTGCATCGTAATATATAAAATAGTATTTTTGGAGAAATTGTTTTACCGACAGCTTACATTTATGGTAGAAAAGCTATGTACTTTTTCATTTTTGTAAATAAATGCAAATTAATAAACATTTGATAAATATAACTCTTTCTTGTTGCATGCCCGTACATGTCTCTGCCATTTTTTTTAAAAAAGTATTTTATAATAGAACCAGATTGTATATTTGCATGTTTTCTTTTAATATTTCATGTTCTCGAATTGTCCATTATTAAAAAGTTGTCCAACACGTGGGCCAAAAAGCAATACATCTGTTCCAGTACTAAAAAGGCCTTCAATTATGACATATGTTTATGTCATGCGAAGAGGAGAAAGGAGTTTAATTATCAGATAAAGTGCAATACTTGTAGTGAATATAATTAATGTATGAGACCAAAGTAACATCTGAAATAATACGATCTTTTTTTTGTCAAGGGAGGTTTGCCATAGCGTATATAAATAAATGTATTGATAACATTTCAAACGAAATACACATTTTAGGTTTGTCATTATATGCAATACTCTAAAAATATTAAGACAGTTCGACTCGATGGTATTATTTTACAAATTAAAATCTATCTAGTCTTCTCTGAATATGAAGAGAGTAGCTGGGCAATTAAATTCAATAGTTTTGTTTTAGAGAGGCGGTATAACTATTAAACGATTTTAATATGAAATCAAGCTCGTTAAGCAGCGGGGAGGGTGGACAGACCGAAACTATTTCAAGCAAACCGAAACCAATTCAGGCAGACAAAAAAAAGAGAATTGGTTTCGGTTTGTCACGCTATACAACCCGGCACCGATGTCGCTGCGGAGATGAATTGTTATGGTAAAACTCTTTACGATTTCAACCGAATATTTGATCAAGACCGACACGATATCTTGATCTAGGATCATGCAAATGTATCGTTACAAATCCATGTGGGATTGACTGAGCGTGACTAAAGAAATTTCTAAAGAGATTATAATAAATATCACCGCCGCACCAAGTTTGCCAAATATTTCGTAGCGTATGTGTGTCAACTCCGTTGAATACAGCAAGAATATTGCAGTTATCTCTGATCACTTTTGGTATTTGAGTGTATCGTTGAGTGATATATATCGCATCGGTATTTTTATGCCTACCTCTGGAAAATATCTTAGCAGGATTCTTTTGATTGTCTAACATGACATCATCATATGCGACTAAATTGTTAATACTTCCATCAATATCATCAATGCACGGTGCTTCCTCGATATTGGTTATAAGCTCAATAATATCCTCATCGATTTCCGATTTTGCTTTCTCGTTAAAATCCTTTAACACCTCGTAACATCGTTGATCGTCTACAGTCGGGAATATTAAATACAATTTGTCCCATTTTATCCATCTCATCAAATTAAGTAGCAGTTGCGTCTTGCAGCTTCCAGATGGTCCGATTATAATCATGCGAATAGAATTTGGTAGCGCTGCATGATGTTTAACTAGTTTTCGTGTTTTTGTCACCGAAAAATCAATTACATTCATGTTATTATAAATAAATTATGGATCTATAATGTGTGAAATGTAGGACGCGTACTAGCACAAACGAATTGACGTTGATTACAACTAAAAATAACAGATCAGCACTTGCTGGTAAGTGTGTACAATATGGTACAAAAAAATTAGATTTGTTTCCCTTGATAAAATCAAGGATTTTAAAAAAAAACGAGAAGGTGATATTGCAGCCGAACTAGTAAAACTCCCAGGAACACCATGGGCAAAATATCCAGGAGGAAAACACCTTCCAGGATATAGTTATTGTGGACCCGAGAACAGACTCGATATCAGACTCGATGATCAAAACCATCCCCGACACGGTAAAAACCCAATAAACGCTATTGATAAGGCGTGTCATGCTCATGATGTTGCTTATAAAAGCAGCAATCTGCAAAACAGACATATCGCAGATGTAAAATTGATTCATGCGTTGAATTCTGTCACTGATAAATCCTTCAAAGAAAAATTGGCTTCATGGTTGATAAAATAGGCGATGAAAAGTAAATTCATGTTGGGTGCTGGTAATTAATAACATCATGGAATCTATTTATTATTCTCCAAGAGGATACTGGAGGGGTGAAGCAGCAATCGGTAAACTCGCTAACGCCGCAAAGGTGAAAAATACCACTACAGCGGATTGGTTATCCAAACAGGCGATATGGCAAATTTATCTACCACCGCCTAAAAAAATTAACTACTCGCATTTTGATGTCAGCGTCCCTAATGAGGTTCATCAGGCTGATATATTATTTCTGCCGCATGATGGTTTTTACAAGTACGCACTAACCGTAGTTGATGTTGCGAGTCGATACAAACAAGCAGAACCGCTAAAGACCAAATCATCAACTGAAGTAGCTTCTGCGTTTGAAAGGATTTATCGCCGAGGTCCTCTGCATTGGCCAAATCTATTACAAGTTGATCCTGGCAAGGAATTTCAAGGTGCAGTGTTATAAACAATGAAGCATCATAATGTCACTATCAGACGAGGACATACTGCATTACATTGCGATCAGGCAATTGTTGAACGATTTAATCGCACACTTGCTAGCGGTTATTTGGATATCAATACGCGAAGGAGTTTATTCAGGATAAACGATCCCGAGAATAGGTCAAGAGATTACCAGGCGTAATTACCGCGCTAAATAATGAGATTACTCGAACAATTAATATGAAACCTAACAACGCGATTTTAAAAAAGTATATACCTTAAAACCGCAAAGTGATTTTTCCAAACAACCAATACTCGGCAATGTCACTGTATATGAACCAGAAGAGCTCGAAGGTGGCAAAAAAGAGCTACTGATCCTATTTGGAGTATTACTGCAATAAAATATATTGTATAACGAGATCTACGGGTAGACCGCCAGCTATAGGTTGGATTCAACTGCTCCTCAGCGAGGATTTACTCGTGAACAACTACAAGTGATACCCAAGGATACTCAATTACCGCTGCGTGGTCTTAACTAGCACCTCTTCGTCTGTTCCACTCAAGACAAGTCAGCATCACATTATCTCTGGTATGACCAATACTGCTATTCTTTCTGTCTACGGTAAATTGGCAAGGATCTTTATCCGACCAACACAAACGCATTATACAATTGCAACTCGCGCAGTGATTATTCTGTTGTTGTTTCAGTGTGATTATAAACTCGTCATCAATGTCAAATGTTGTGATTTTTTTATCCTGCTGTTTATAACCAGAGAGTTTTTTCTGATGATATCATCGCTGATAATATCACTTATTGTAGTGTCATTATAGTCTAAAACAACTCTTCGAAGTTGATTTATTCTTCGTACTCTGGACACTGCAAGATAAACTAAATTCGACCACTCGATGTGATTATCTATGATCCAAACAATTCTATCGGATATAGTAAATCCTTGCGAAGAATGTATCGTCGCTGCGTATCCTAGTTTCCATGGGGATTTATCAGCGCGTAATGCATCTTCGACGACACCGATATCAACTAACACAATATCATTTAACACGAGAATCTGTTTTTCACTTTGTCCTGGAATATCAACTTCGATATTTTGTCTTCGTGTATCCTTGGATCTATAACACAGCGGCACTGGAAGTGTTGCACATTTTTCTTTATGCAAGTTAAATAACTTCATCTGAAGTGTGTCTCTGACTACTTTTCTACTTGCCACTATCAAATCATTTGGTCTCCACGCTTCCCAAAAATAATTTAATGGGGGTTACTGAAATTATTTCACGCGCTATTTCACATTGGATTCTATCAGGTTGTAATCTGATTAGTGTCTTGAACTCGCGTAATTGTTCATCAAGTGATCTATGATCAGTACTAATTTTTTCATAATAGTCTACAAAATTCTTCAGCCAATTATGCGGGGATAAACCGACAAATGGTGGTGGTTGACCATGATCGCCACACATTATCACTTTTATATTCGCTAGCAATAACCAATCAAGAAACTATTGTAATACATCTAACGACACCGTGTATATCTCATCCCAAATAATGATTTCAGGAATATATTTTTCGCCCATTCGATCAGGAGTTCATTCGTCACCTTTCCATCAAAAGAAACTATGATAAGTGCAAGCATTAATTCCTCGTTGTTTCATCTCTCTTGCAAGTCTGTGTGTTGGTGTTAGTACAATCATGTTTGATTTCCCTCGAAATAATTCAATCGCACGAGTCGTCTTCCCTCACACACCACAGCCGTTTAAGTAACTGGTTTTATATCTACATATTGGATCGGAACACGACGATGCATTAGATAGTTCTGATATCTGATTATTTTTCAAGTAATTGTTTTCAATCGTAACATCTGCTGATTTGGAGTAATCACGCAGTATTTCTTTTTTAATTCTCCATGATCCCCAACTCTCGTGTGAATTAGTGAATTCAGACATTGCTTCGCTATATTTTACGTCTATATAAAATGAATCAGTGGCGACTCTAACTGCGGATTCAGGAAATCTATTTATCATCGAGAGTAAATTAATAGAAGCATAAGCCAGCATAGACGACCTTAAGTACTTATATTGAGGATTTTCTCCATCTGTGTAAGTAACAATTGTACCCAATTTGGTTCCATCGGACAAGAAAGCGTCTTTACGATCGACATATATACCCCTAGATGTTACATCTGCGATTATAAAATTGTATTCAGCGTCATCTATAATTAACCACGAGGAATATCGCTTGTGGTCGTATTTTCCACCTATTGTGAATTTACCAATTATTCTTCTACCGAAATCTTTTGCGTGTTTATTTCTAACTTCAAAGATTTCTTTGAACCATTTCACGATATATTATTCGTCAAGATCGGGGAATTGTTTTTTTCCCCGCTGATTATACTATCTAGACTATCGGGTTTTGGTAACCAGACTAAAGTCTGCGCTCGATATGATATAATTGCTTCACTGACAATCAGCGATATCAGCATTTTAGAATTAATCATATACCATAATCCAGTGTTTTTCAGAGATGTGTCTACCAAACCAAACATAACAGCATGGATGAAGTCCTTTAGCCAATTCAAATGATACCACACGAGCGAATCCGGTGAGATCAAAATCAGGCAGTGGTCCATTAATCGAAACACGGGTCATCTCATGTGTGAGATGTCCAAATCTTTTGAAGTACTCAGAGCACTCTCCGTACCCAGGAAAACTCTCTGGATAACACGCAATCATCTCGACCGAAATAATACTTTTAGGGTCGTATTTTTTATTCCATAATCCACTATATTTATATTTTACGCTGTTTGATTCGATATCTGAGAGAAATTCTGCGCGTGTTGGTTTCCATAGATTTCTCTTTCTCGTGAAATGAGCTGAAACTGACGGTATTGTAAAACAGTTTGTTAATAATTGTTCGTCGTAATCCGTTGAAAAACCACTAGCTAGTTTTTTCATCTCGTTGTGGATGGCTTCCGTACGGTATAATTCGCCATTGGGTCTTACAAATTGATCGAATTTACCCTCTTCGTCTTACAAACTGTGAAGTAACCACACTGACACAGGATCGTTTTTATTTAACTCGTAAATAAATTCAAATAGATTTCCCGAGTAATATTGTATGGTTCTATCCCGCGGAAATATTGTTACTGCGGATGTCCAAGCGTGCGCGTTATGGTCAATAATTTTGATTGGAGGTCCTCTCGATTTATATTTCGAGTCGAATAATATCTCACCTGTTACTGCCTCTACGGATAATGGGAATTTTAGTATCCGTTCTAACGCGGCCACATTTTGAATTGTTGATCCGCTCTCTTTCAATGTTAATCCCCATTCATTTATCTTTTTGCTTCTTAGATCCGCCAATTTGTTTCCACGCAATGCATTTGTGAAGTGTTTTATTATTCGTTCTGCTCTTCAATTCAACGACGAATATTTCATTGGTGTTAGTTTTTCAATACTCGGTTGATCATTTATCGGATAGATTCCATAAACAACCGCGGTTACAGGATAGGATCTCTCGTAATACGGTTTGTCAATTTCAGTCTGAATTCCTGGTTTGGAATCCTGACTCACAGTGACAGTTCTTTTATTTTTCAGGATGGGTTCAATTTTGTCGCGTATAATCCAATTCCCCGTTTCTGAGCGGATAATGAAATTCACTTTAAAAAAATACTTTTTCTGGTCAAGATGTGGGATTATCACTGCTGCTCTTTCGTCGTTCATGGTAGCATCAACACTACCATCATTTCGAAACGTCGACCAACAGTAAGATGCTCCATCGCGCTTCAATTCATTAAAACAATCACGGATTTTACCCAACATGCTTCTATCACTTATAAGACTCTTTGGTACATCAGTGGAGACTCTATCGAGATTAATTTCAACATTTTTCCAAGGCGTAATTTTCGATAATCTCTCGAACTCTTCCATGCTATAATTAAAACAAGTATTTAAATAAAAAGAACTTATTATATAATGAATCATTGCAAATAGCTTATGATAGGATCAGTAACCGCTTGTAACAAGTCATGCAGAAATGAATTCTGTGGATATCATTTACAAAGTGTACGTAGTGGAAACATAGGTCCGCTACCTTGTATCCGATGTGGGCTAGATGTGCGTGGTAAATCGCAGTTGTGTCTCAGTTGTGGTTGTAAACGATACATATGGCTGAGGCGCTATTATGATAAACGAATCAAAGATTCCATCAATGACCCTGACTTTGTCCTTGACAAAATCATAAGAACACCTCCAGACTATATTGATGGATTATAAAATATATAACTAAACCAATTAATTAATTAGACAAATAGTATTTAGTATATAAATGAACCAAGAATTTCAACCACATCCCGTGATTACCAATTATGAAGCAACTGGTGACAGTATTGTCAGACACCCGAGACTGAAGAATCCAGTTGGTATTGTGAATAATCATGGATATCTTATATTTAACGGTGGAAAGAAAATAATATCTTAAGCATTAGATTCGTCTTCGAGGTATTTAATGGATTGATCAAGGATGATTTTGTTATTGATCACATAAATGGTATAAAAATTGATAATTCTTTAGATAATTTACGAGCTATTTCACAAAGTGAAAACACCAAACAAGGAGGGACTGGGAAACACGTAAAAAATGCGAAACTTTTAAAATCATTTAATACAGAAAATGACGAGCAAAGAGTATTTCAATCAATGAATGAAGCCATAAAATATTTCGATATTTGTAGAGCCTCAGTACAAAACGTACCAGAGAGTATCACCAGATCGGCTTTCTCTAAAAAAATTTAAAAACAGAATTCAATTTACATACGTCGGCCGGGGAATAACTCATGTGGCCTTGTGTGTGTAGTTTTGAAACAATGATAACTCTTTTGTTGTAGTCACGTATCTCAATGGGATAATGGCTTTTTTTCTGTGGTTTAATGTTTCATCGGGTAGAAGTTTTCCGCATAAGTCATCTTGTTGTCCACTTTATATCAATTTGACCGCAACCAGATGGTATATCTTTGACCCCCCAAACTGATAAGATGTAACAAAACGGCATTACCCAAATTTCTCCCTAACACGGTAAGAAAAACCACAACAACAATAACGGATTTGCCAAAAATAACAAAGTGTATACAAAAATTGGAAATATGCCACGGCATACAGAATAACTGTGATTGGTACACATATATCGTATTCAAAAGCACATATCTGTAGATTGGAACATTTAGCGTATTCCATACGCGTTGGGATCTCGTCCTGGGGCCCATCATTCGAATCTGGTGGCAGGCATTATTGTCGACGGTACCGATTTGGAAGGTTTTTCTATATGATTGGGAGCTTTAAGCCATTCGAAACTCAAACTGAAACAACCATATATCACACACCGTCATACGCAGTGTGAATGTGTTTTTGCATTCAAACCGGGTTGATTTTGTGGGGTTTATGATTGGTTTCAGTTTGAATGTAGAATCGCCCTTGTCATTGTCATCATATAATCCATTGTTATATTTCATGTATCATTCATTGTAAATACCATAACTATGTCATTGTATATATATATGTGTGTGTGTGTGTGTGTGTGTGTGTGTGTGTGTGGGTGTGTGTGTGTGTGTTTGTGTGTGTGTGTGTGTGTGTGTGTGTGTGTGTGTGTGTGTGTTTGTGTGTGTGTGTGTGTGTGTGTGAGTGTGTGCCTTACAAACTCGCCATAACGCTCGAATTGTGAATTGAAAAAAGCTGTGATCAGATATGTATATATGTATATATTTGTGCCTTACAAACTCGCCATAACACTCGAATTGGGAGTTGAAAAACGGCTGTGATCAAATATGTATATATGTATATATGTAAATGTGACGTCCATTCACGAAATATACCTTCTTGGAGTTCTAACCCGTTATTTCACGAGTTAGATCTCCTCTTGGAGACTATGTTTCCTGTACCTCTGGGCCCGGTCAGATGTGAATAACACTTGAGGGGTTCTAATGGGGATGTGTTGTCTTATATATGTAACCTCTGGGTCCCTACGATGTGAATAACACCTGAGGGGTTCCAAATGGGGTTTTTCATATATATATCTCTAGGCGTAATAAGATTTGAATAACACCTTATTGCGAACGGAGTTCATCATCATATATAACCTTCATATATATCTCTAGGCGTAATAAGATGTGAATAACACCTTATTGCAAACGGAGTTCATACATAAAACGGGTCAAGATTGACCCCCAATTATTTTATTTTTGAAAAAAAAATATATTAGAAATATAATATAAAATATATATAAATGAATTCTGAAAATGTCAATAAGATTATAACCAAAATTTTAACTTTGAAAAATCAAGGAATTCAATTATCAGATAATTAAATTGTGATCAAATTCTTTCTGAATTTCAAGATATGGATGTTAGCGCTAGGAATAACAGGTAAGTGTTATCAAATTCTATTCCTTTATAAAGAAAATTCAGCACGCTATTTATGACTCCCTTGCATTCTGTAACGACATCAATACGTTCGTCTCGTTATTCACTGTTGTCGAAAAAATAAGAAAAGAATTGGGGCAGCAATATGAAATCAAACGCACAATTAACTCGAAAATCAAAATAATAAAAGAGATTATCCGCCAAAATGAAAATTCCCCTTTGATTACCTCAACACAGTAAATACACCATACATACATGAGTAATACAACGTATAAAACAGACAGGTATGCACTTAATCACCTAAAACAGAATTCTATAGACAGATGTCATTGGTGATTTATCACTACACGAAGTATATAACACACAAAGGAATTTCGGGTGAGTTTTTTTCCACTTAAAATTTAGATCGTATATTAATTTATAATGGTGGGTGAAGCACTGACAACTAAATTAGCACGCCAACGATTAGCTTCGATTAAGAAATTTCTTCCAGTTCGTGATTCCGTTCGAAATATGCTCCAAACGAGACAGAGCCTTCAAACCGACTTTGCGGTGGACACTGAACAACTATTCAAACCAGTAACCACTGCTACTAAAGATATTGTACCAATACTTGAAAAAATAGCAAAGGAAACTGAAAAAAAACATTAGCGTTGTTAACAGAACCCCCTCCTGATCCAAAAAAGACCAATGAAAAAATAGTAGAGGACTTACGTGCGAGATTTAATGAGGAGGGGTTAGCAGCAATTGATAAGACTGATCCAGCAAGAATTCCTGCGCTTGTTGTTGCGACTTATGAAAACAGGAAAAATGTTGAAAACAGAACAACACACGTATATTAAAAGTATGGATCATTGGGTTGATGTGATTTAGAAAATCAAAACTAACACAAGTCGAATTAATAACGGTAGTACATCATACACTGGATATCTCGATGCGTTGGGCACAGTGTATAATCAATATGAAGAACTAAAAACAAAAATAAAAAAACCCGCAAAGATTGCAAAGAAAAAGACAACAGCCTTCAAGGAAAATATCTTTCTCACCTCAACGACAACTACCACCTGACGATGATGATAAGCAGCCATTGTATATGCCATCTGATCAAGATGAATCCTCTGATGAATTTTTTAGTTATTTACAAAATCAGGAAAGGGATACACAGGGTGCAACTGGTGCAACTGAAAAATTCGCTAGTGGATATTCAAGTGGGGTATCAGGTAGTGGTCTAGTTAGTTGTCCTAGCAATATTCTCGGGGATATATCACGATTAGAAATTCTCGTAGGAGGGAAACGAGCCGGAAATAAGTCACCGGAAGTAATTAATGAGGCAGCTAATATCTGCAGACGACTATTTGAGAGTGGTATCATGGATATTGATGTATATCGAGAATTTATTGATGAGCTAGCCGAAAATCATACGGATTTTTACGGTGACCATAGTGATTAAATCACTGAAATTGCTAGCAATGAAAATTGTAAACGATTTCG
This sequence comes from Unio delphinus, assembly GCA_029339505.1. Classification (NCBI taxonomy): domain Eukaryota; kingdom Metazoa; phylum Mollusca; class Bivalvia; order Unionida; family Unionidae; genus Unio; species Unio delphinus. The sequence continues at coordinate 11,855,486 of JAQISU010000076.1, forward strand.
CGATTAGATAAATAACATTTAAATAAGATGATCATACACTACAACAACAGAAAACCAACTATGGTTTATGTAGTAAACTCACGATTGCCTGTTTATAGAGCGTACTATGGAGATGGTCTCGGTAATACCATTGCAGGGCTATTTGCAAGAATGACTCCCCAAATAGCACCAACCGCAAAACAATTATCAATGAAAGCTATTGATGTTATTCGTGATTAGGGTATTAGCGCTGTTGGTGATGTCGCCGGGAAAGCATTTTCCGCGGCTAAACAAAATCTAGTAGCGTTAGCTCGGCGGCGAAGGAAACCACCGGTGATGAAATCACTGGCGGGGCAACTACCATCTACGGAAATTATGCCTGCAAGTATTAGTAAAATAATAAACAATCTGGTGGAGCAGAATATATCATAACGGATAAATGATGGATATAACACTCAGGGAAATATTACTGCAAATATGATAGCGGGAAGTGGATTGAAATCCCGAGCGAGATCACGATTTAGATCAATAAATATATAATAATATGTTCAAATCGGCTCCTGACACAGCGTTTGATTTAGATGCACCAGTGCTCAAGAATTATTCAGTACTTAATTATCAGTATTTTTCCTATAATGTAGTACAACCAAATAGTCGATCAAGAATCCAACTTCAAGTCCAGGATACCAGCAAATACTTTCTACCCTCTGAAGCGTTTATCGAAGTAGAAGGAGAAATTGTAACGGCTGTTGATACTCCTGGTACAGCACCATATCCACGTGGTGCCAAAGTCGGTTTTGTCAATATAGGTATCATGGCGCTATTTAACAGCGCTAGATACATGATTGATAACAGAGAAATCGAGTCTATAGAACACGATGTTGATGTTGCCACAACAATGGTGGGGTTGGCAAGATACTCCGATGATTATACAAGATCGGCAGGTCCATTTATGATGTTTGCTAAATATATTAATGATCGCGCTGGACCGACTCCATATATTATAAGACAACCAAAGAATCGTGCTGTTCCTCCTGTTGATGTTGCTAATATCGAAGATATGATTATAAATAGTGATCCTGATTAAAATCTAGGAGTTGCAACACGTATATCAATGATGGAATGAGATCGTAGATTACTCTCATGCGCGAAACCTCTACATCATATTTTTGGATTCTGCAGAAATGTTAGAAAAGTTATCTATAGAGCGAAGCATACAGTAGCACTCGTGCGAAAGGGTGATGATAATGATGCAATCTGGAGGATTCCAGCAGATCCTGCACATCCGGATGATGACCGTGGCAAGGTGAATATAACAAAACTAACACTGTGGATGCCAGTAATGAATCCATCAATCACCGTAGAGCAAACATTACTATCATTTATAAGTACAAGCGGCAAATCAATACTAAGTTGGCATACAGTAACCACAGATGCCATGGATTCTACTGTTGGTGGTACACTTACATGGCACCTGACATCAAAACAAGGTGTTTCAGCTCCGTGTCATATATTTATTGCGTTACAGGATATTTTGCGATTGGGTTCACAAACACGCAGCCATATGATATTTGATCAAATTGGGTGTAATGAAGTTTCGTTGAAGATAAACTGTCAACAGGAACCAACCGAGGATATACAACTTGATTACGGAACCAACCAAACAGCACGCGTGTATCATCGTTTGTTGTCATATATGGGACGCGATAATAATGTGGATACTGGTCTGCAAATATCACAGTTGGATTTTAGAAAACTATATCCCATCTATTACTTCTCGCTGGAACATCTTGACTTAACCAGACAATCCGTCGTTGAAATATACTTTCGAGCTCGTGTAACCCGTCCTGCCACTATCCCCGAATACAGAGCAGCAACTGTAATTCTCAGCGACAAATCAATGCTACTCGAAAGTGTTGGTGGACGAATGAAGGTAGTTGATGCACCAGTGGAAAATATGTAATGTAGCAATTAGATCAATCTGTTATTAATAAAATGTCATACAGTGTTGTTAGTGTTACGTTAACTCCTGATCAAATTAAAAAATTGCAATCGGAGTCAGCTAAAAAATGTGGAACCACAATATCGCTGAAGCACAATCATATGTCTGGAGGTCAGAATAAACTGTCATTGACAGCTCGTCAGATAAAACACTTCAATGATGCCATCAAAGATAAATAGGTGTTCAGATCACTCTCTCTGCAGCTGCGATTAAAAACATGATAAAATCAGGTTGTGTATTCCCACTTCTCGCTGCGATTTCAGCATTAATTTCTGCTGGTAAAGCCGCCGCGTTAGGAGCTGCTGTAGCTCTTGGTGCAAAAGTAGTACACAGTATTGCTCAATCATATGAACCAAAAAAGGGGCGGGGAACCCCGAAAATGGGAAAGGGTCTAAGACTACCAGGAACTCCGTATTCATGGTACAGCGGAAACGGCCTGAGACTAGGAACAGTTTACTAACAACAATAGTTCCCATGTCAAATTTTGATTTACTCGATGCTGCTAAAAAACTAGCGATAAAAAACTTTAGAGGTGTCTTTATGAAAGATCAATTACCACAACAACCAAACAGCGTTGAAACCGGTATTATTAATCTCGATAACAACAGCGGACCTGGAACTCACTGGGTTGCATACGCGATTGATCCGCGTGCAATTGTTTATTTCGATTCATATGGATTAGCGCCGCCTAAAGAATTTACGCGTTATATAAACCACTTAAAAACTCCTATCTGGTATTCTACGCTACCAACACAGAAAATGAATGACCCACCAATATACGGCATAGAAGTATTGAATGTCCTCAACGCTGTTTTCGTCATCGGGAAAACCTCCCCATAAAACCGTACACTAATATACGAGTAATCGCTTTTTAGAGCGATCTTATATAAAATAACAGGATTGATATTTGGGGGAGATTTTTATCAAGCCTGAAGAAACCCACCGCGAAAATATCTGCAACCGGTGATGTAAAATAAAACAATCGAAGATGAAATAGTTGTATTTCACGATCGTCAGGATAAATTGAAAACTAGTAATATTTCCCTTGATTATATTTTAGTTAAACGACGGGACGCAGTAGAAGATACTATCGCGTTGTCTTTCGATCAGGGTAAACTCAAACCGGGTGTACTTGTTTCAACGCTCACAGATAAATTAACAGCGCTCGGTGATAATTATTCATCAACGATAGAATTATTAAAAAACTACGTGATGAATACACCACTCACGTAAATGCGTATACGGCGTTTCAAAAAGCTATTAACACTTTTCAGGTCCCCTTAAACGATTTCTTTGGAGATCCACCGGTTACCACACCACAACTCACGGAGATAAATGTAGCCATTGATAATTTGATAATTTGATAAAATTGCGATCAGACTATGATACGCATGTATCTCAATTTACTACGTTACGTAAAAACTTTAACAGGACCGATGACTCCATTGATAAATTTTTTGGTAAAAAAAATTCGAAACCCGATGATGCTAAAATAGATCTCATGGTATTATCACGAAACTCGATGAAATAACAGCGATTAATCAGCGATTAGGGGTTATTCGCGAAGAGAGATCATTTTCAGATGCAATCGTGGAAATAAGGAGGACAATTATGTGTATTAAAAAGATCAAGGATGATCTACCAAGAATGATAGAAAAAAATGAAAAAATAAAAATCCCTCACGACCTCACGAACAAAAAATATCATAAATAACGTGTACGCGATCCAACACGGATCATTTACGTGGACACCACAAAATAACATATTAAATATAACCGCGACCGTCAAAGGTATTTATCGATTAACACTAGTGACACCGACTCAATTTAATTTTCATCAACGAGTTTATCTGGGGTCAACAATTTGATATAAACGATCATCGACAAGGGAACAATTGAACAATTTACGATAGTATCCACTGATAATAATGTTGCTAGGGTTTCAGTGACATGGTATGTGGAATTCGTAGCGGATTTAAGTAAACAACTAAATTGAAATCTATTACAATAAATAAAATGTCATCATTGGCAACGTCACAGCAATATCGCTATTATCAGGTCAGAGAATTTCAAACTAAACTCAAAACACTCACTGAGGAGTATCAAGTAAAAATAAAAAATATCGACGAAGAATCACCGCAGTTGATGTTACCGTGTACTCGGTATCAGGTGTAATCACCGGAGCTGGTATAATAGTATCCTCGGTGACAATGGTTGCCCCGATAGCTGTTCCAATTTGTATATCAGCGGCGACAACAATCGCCGGAATTATTTCGATTATAACAAAAAAAAATATCATCATGCAGCCAGCGTAAACTACAAGACTACGTAGTTAAATTCCATGTTGTGTCAACCTCATACTCCCAATTATCCTCGACGATATCGTCGTCACTCGATGACACATTACTATCCGATAGCGAGTTTTCAGCGATGGTACGTGTTTATGATTCCGCGATGTCAAAATTAGAAAAGCAACACGAATATAATAACAATGGCGACATCGCAAGAAATACTTCAACGAATAGCAGAAAATACCACACCGGTGAAAACCAGCATGATCTCAATAACCTCAACCAATCCTGAATTCAGTGTGAATTTCCCTACTGCGATTTCAGTTAGTGCTATTTCGCACTAGCAAAACTACAAGTATACCACAGTTGGCCAAATATTAGATCAAAATCATTCGGTGGCGAACAACCGAATAATTCCCTGGTGTTTGAGAGTAAGAATAAACCCGATGGTACTACAGACTGGAATGTTGTTTCGTTACCATCTGGGTCCTACCAAATCGAACAGATCAATAATGAATTACAGCGCAGACTAAAATCATTACTGGAAAAGAATCGAAAATCGCTATAACAGTTCATGAGCCGACGTTATCATCTGCCATTGAGATAAACTCGTCTGGGTATGTCGTAGACATCTATCAGAGTTCAATCAGAACTATATTAGGATGGCCTGAAAAAAACACCTCCACCTGAACCGAAAAAATCTGATTTTACCACAGATGAGATTAATAAAAAAGATAAAGATATAATTTTTTATCTTCTAGATGGGGGTGATATAATAGAAGTAAAGAAAATATATTTTGATTTCTATAGGAAGGGTTTCTCTGTGTTGCATTTTGAATTTGAACACGATGATAAAATAAGTACACAAACGATTCTATTAGATAAACATATTAATCCGACATTTAAAACTATTAATGAATATTTCGAATCTAATAGCGAGAGACTACGGCAAATTTTTTAAAAATATATTTTGGATGTAACGGGTTCAAGTGATAGAATCATGGAATTAATAAAAGATATTAACACTGATATGAAAGAAATGAAACAATGATTTTTTTTTTATAAAATCATTTGATGAATCTATTGACAGGCGAGGAGGAGAAAAACAAAAATTTCTATCCGCATATAATTTAACAAAAGAAGAGTTATTAAATTTTAAAAAAGAAAAATCTCTCAGTGACACCATCGATGATGGTTTTAAAAGGATTCACGACGCATGGAAGAAAATAGCACAACCACAAACAACAACAATCCTCAAGTATAATAATGACCCAGATGGAGGCGGGGGACATATCACTCCTCATAACGTCAGTATATCTTCGGTGATCGCATTGAATTTAGTATGTGATGTTATCGAAGGAAATTATCAAATAAATCTTGAAAGATCAAATCGAGCTCAACAAGGAAATATTTTATATTCATTTGCACCAACAGCTCCTCCAGGGTTTCTAATAATTGAGGATCCAACTAATCCAGTCTATATGCGATGTCATAATGATTCGTTAACGAGAACTAATTTTAAACTCACTGACCAATCCAATAATCTGATTGATTTACGAGGTGAGGTTTTACAAATTAGTCTGTTTGTGAAATCGTAAAGAGTTTTACCATAACAATTCATCTCCGCAGCGACATCGGTGCCGGGTTGTATAGCGTGACAAACCGAAAACATTTATCTTTGTTTTGTCTGACTGAATTGGTTTCGGTTTGCTTGAAATAGTTTCGGTCTGTCTACCCTCCCTGCTGCTCGTTAGTATAAAGAGAAAATGCTTATGAACTGACAATATTTACGGATTACACTTACTGATGATAACATTGAAATTCGGGCAAATATTCTATTAGGAGGATGGTTCGAAAAGTGTAGTATCTAGTTTTTTTGTGTGATATACTTCAGTTATAGGTAACTGTTACTCTTTACAAAAACAGCGCCATAAACAAATGAGACACTACCAGCGCTGTCTTCGATACAAACAGCACGCTTGCTAGTTTCTATTTTCTCAGCCAGGTTAGGATTGTCCAAAGTGGATGATTCTAAACGTATTTGGGAAAAAGCAGACAAACAGCGATAAGTTGGAGCAATTTATGGAAATCGTTTGAGCCTTCCGGCCTGAAGGGCAAAGCGTAGTGGCACACACAGGCGATGGCCTGTCAGCCAATCGGAAGTCATGCAACGAACAGTGCCAGCAAGATCATCTGATAGAATCTTGCATGGCTGGCAACATGTCCATTTAGCAAGTCAACGAGTCTTGTGCCATCTGCCAACGCTTGCTAGAGGATGATATTATAGAACAATGGTGTATATATAGAGCTAATTAAATCGGTTTAAAAATGAGGTTTATGTCTTATGCTAAAGCACTGTCAGAACAATGAAGTACAGAAAAATAAGGAGTTTTAATATCCCCACCCCCACATTGCAACACCAATAAATAAATATTATTTTGTTTAAAAAATGGCTGATAAAAATCATCAAGTTTAAGTTTTATATGAATATCTGACAAAAACGTTAAAATTAAATTAAAATAAATAGAGAGAGCCTGTTTTGTGTCTTCCTCCTTCAATTTGTGCAGTCAGTATGCCGTGCTTAATAGTATATTAATTACCATTATTATTACCAGCAAAAGTAATGTATATCTTCTGTCGCTATCCTAACATTGAACCACAAAAGTATCACGGGGAAATTTGCAAATCAATTATTGAGTGACAGTCGCTTTAGCCAGCTGAAATACTACTTTTTCGTTGTCTTGGCCTTTTGGTTCTGGGTTCTTAAATTCCTATTAGAACCTTCAGTTGCATTTTTTCTCGAATCTAGTATTTTGACAAACTTGTAAAATGGTACCTATCCGATATGTGATAGCCCTTATGCATTTCTATCTTATATTTGTCCATACCCTGGAGAGCCCCCGTTTTCGCAACCTTTCTATTTGCGAAAAGATACGAATATTTATCCTATATAACTGTTTCAATTATCAAGATGTAAGTTTCAATTACCGCTTCTCTCACGTTTGTTGTTGACAATGTCAGTGATTTTTTGAAAGGTTTGTTTCTGACTCAGTAAACTTGTCCACATCGTTAATTTTATCTTATGTACTTTCATTTATTTTAAACAGCTTGTTTAGCTAATTCACAAACATAAAGCGTTTATTGTACGAGTGTACATGTATATAAAGTAGTACCTAATACACTATACTATTTTTAGGCACACGTGTCAAAGAGTTCCAGTATCGTAAAATACGACACCATTCTGACAACCGTAAATTAAATAAATGTCTGTCTATACAATGCAAGTACAGTTGTAACCATGGACAACAACATACCATATATCAATAATCTCGAAAGTATTTGTAAGAGGTCACGTGGAATTTCGCACATAACATTTCAATCCAGTGCGATGTATTTGCGCACCGGTTCACAACGGTGAACACCATTTTGCGTTGTGAAATCGAGTACCGAGATCAGCAACATTGCTTTCACTACTATTGATGTTGCTACTACTACTTCTACTACTACTAACAACAACAGCAGCATGAATACTACACTACTACCTGCTATTAATATTACGAACAACAAAAACAATACTACATCTACTACTACTAACAACAACAACACTACTAACAACAAAACTTATACTACTAACAATATACAATATGAACAGCAATACTACTATCAACAATTCTACTACTACTACTACCATTCACAATAATAATACTACTAACAGCAAGAACACTGATAATACTACTAACAATAACAACAATACTATTACTAACAGTAACAACAATACTTTTACTCACAATAACAATAATAATAACAGAAGAACACTGCAATATATCATATATCTGTATGGCCGCTGCTATCAATTAAACGCTTTTTGATTTTTAGCGAAAGAGAAAGTGCGATGTTGATTGTGAAAGCAATATGTCTGATGATAGTATATTGTATCAATAAGAGAACCCTTTTCAACAATTTATCGATTTATTCCTTTTCATATTGTCTTCCGTAATTCCTGTCTTCCCCCAGCTCTTATTAAATGAACAAATGTTTCATATGTGGTAGAAGCAATATTCTAGTTATATTACCGCTGTTTTTCACCCCAATGTCAGTGTTATCAACGGTTTGTTCTTAACAATGCATCATCGGCCTGAAAAGCATTAGTCCGTCAGCATCCACAGACATATTGAAGTATCGCGTAGTTGGTATAATTTATCAGATATGGTAATAGAAAAATAATTACATGTGTTGTTATGGAGGTAATGACAGTATGTCAAAAATATAAAGATAGAGATGAATCAGACGAAACGATACGATAATAGCGTTCTGTTGCTGAGGTTGCCTCTAATGACTGGGATCATGTTATCACGCTGTCGTGAATCTCTAGGCTGAGCAGTTCCACGAGCTTGTGATTCCATGGTTACAAGTAAAAACATACTGACTTTTGCTTTCAGCATTCTAAATCCTGCGGTACTTCTAAGACTGTCTTTCAGTCTTAGTGAAGAGTTTCGGGTAGAACAACACGATTCTTTTCGTTTTTGTTTCCTAGAATATACATTTAATTCTTGCACTCAATTTGATTACAATCATGAAAAACAATCGAACTTTAGAAGGCAGTAAATTTAGATATTTCTTATTGTTTGTTATAACTTTCAATTTTTGTGGTAAATAAGATACCCGAATTCTGAATAAACCCAAAATTATAACAAATTGTTGAAAAATTGCTGCTTGCGATAAACATTTTTTTTTAAAACCAATAATGCAAACTAATCCAGCAACAAATCCTCTTACATGTCTATTTGTTCATTGGTCATTTTCCAAACCCAAATTGATTCGGCTATGAAAATACCCAATTGTGTTTTGGCGCTTATCACACAACTGATTGCACCAGGAACACAGTTTGGCAACCTTGCAAATCAGGGGCGGATCCAGAAATATAAGTGAAGGAGTATGTCAATCAATAAGCCATGGCATCTGTTGGTGAAATATACACTCTTGATTAGAAAAGCATATTTATGACCATGGCATAGAATTTATAAGATTAGTACTTGATACTATATGGATAAATATAATGATCATAAGGAAATCTGTTATCTCTTTGCACGAACTTACACTTGAGTTTACTACATAATGTACCTTTCTAAACTTAGCTCTCTATAGTGTTCGAAACAAGAATAACGGAAGCTATGCTTTGATTCCTGTAACTTTTGTCTCTCATTTATGTGCAAAGCATAATTCATGTCGGGTTATTTTGTTTTTGTGCATTTAATTTTCCCCGCAAAGCTCGCAATTTAGGGACACTATGATATGCATCAGAGTATGCTAGTGTATATAGATTTATAACTGTTAATATCTACACAAATCATTTTAACCACGATATTATTCAAAATCGTTTTCATCTTATTAAAATGTTATCTGTATTTCGTATCTTGTACAAAGAGTTCGATTTTCACATCAATTCGAACCAAAATGTTGGCACATACATGTTAATGATTTAACATATTAGCTTAAGCTGGATTGCAGCAGAGAGATATACTGATTAGGCTAGATACCATTGGTCCTATCGTAAATTTACAAATTATATCGTCATAGAATAGCAGAAACATTATCTACACATTAAATTGATCTGTACATAGTGTATATGTCACTGACCGCTTTACATGTGAAAGTGAATTCAATTAGCGGCTTCTAATTTTATTGTTGAAATAATTGAGGAAATTAATGTTTTGTTGGATGACCATCAAAACATAGCTTCAATGGTACAGACGCCAAAACGTCAATGTTAATTTTTGTCCATCTGTGCCGGGTATATTCTTCATTTTATGACCTCAATATAATTTTTAACAAGCATCTCAACATTTTATTTTCAGCTAAAATGTTACGTTACGTTGAACCCGTATTTTCAGGTAGACATTTGAATCGCTCGATATTATGCTCTTAAAATAAGTAACAGAAAAGAGTGAAAGGTATCAAGCTTTGTAAAATTCAACAAATATTATATTTCCCTAGAATACAAAGTGAAAATTAAAAGAAAAGTAATTTACGTAATTAAATGCCAAATTAATCCAAGAATTACAGACACAAGTCCAAATTTGTTTAGTTCATGAACAAAATTTAGTAGAATTTAGGACTAATTCCAATTAGTAAGCCAGTTGTATATGTGGTTGTTTATAAAGCGTTGATATGTTTACAGTCTTTTGTCACAAGTAATATAATCTCAGGTTTAAATTCAATATAAATTCACATGAATATCTATATCCAAGAATTTTTTTTGAAAACATGAAATTTCCAGCGCTACAACGAAATACTAGGCAAAGCAAATAATACAACTCAAAAGTGCTAGATCTTAAAGTACGACTAAAAGCTATCATTTACAAGATTATATAGTTCTCAACTTGACCTCAGGTAAATATGAGCATTTAAAAAAAAATTACCTAATTGAATATAACCTTCTAAAATAATATGATGTTTACAACATAAAAACCATAAAATGCACTAAAACAATTGCAAAACCCTACACGCTGACCCTAGTAAACATTTTAACTTTTATTAATAATAGTACTAATTTTAATATGATGCACCTAGAGGATAATTAAGCTATGTATTTGTTTACACAGAATTAAAAAAAACAAGTCAAGTTAGGTCAAGCAGAAATGAACTCAGCTTTCGAGGTCAAGTCCAACATACAAAGTTACATTACAATAGCTTTTAATGAAATAAAAAAGGTTGAGATAAAACCAACTAACAAAACAAATTTAAATAAACATAACATTATTTGTTACGGATTACTGGTACGGTATATAATTTTCAGTAAATGCCAATAAAAAAGCAAATAAAAAAAGTGTACAAACTTTTCACGATCATACATTTTCCCAATAAACATTGAAATATTTATAAGTAAAACAAAGAATTTTGTAAAATTCCTAGTTAGTACTTTTAAAAATAGCTTTTAATATATATATATATATATATATATATATATATATATATATATATATATATATATATATATATATATATATATATATATATATATACATAAACTGCATTTCCTCACAAATTCCATGATCTTTCCTGCAATTTAGTTCAGATAAAAAGTATCCTGTCTCACAGGATGAAAGTAATTGCACTAGGAAAGAATTCAATGGACTCTAGCAATGTATTTATGCATTAATCGATTTGACATTTCTTGAATCACATAGCGTGATATTATGTTTAATAATATACTTAATTCAGATTCCCTAACTAAATTGTTCTATAAATAACATAACTATAAACGTGTGTAGTTTTTGATCATCTCAATGGTTAAACTAAAACATGCCGAACGACTTTAGTCACTCAGATACCACCTATCAGTAATTCATACGCAATTATCAACATAACCACTTTGCATCTTGGTACATCCTTAAACATGGCAAACAAAAGTATGCATGTAATACTCTAAACGGAACATCGTTATATTCCGGGTTGTTAGAACCGATTAACTTTAATTATGCCACTACCACGAACGCTAATGAAAATGACAAACACCGAAAGCTATAGCGCAAAACAAGTAAAACTCTTAAATCACAAACACATAAATCGAAGTCTTTTGAAAAGTCTGCGGCTTTCTCAGCTAGTATAATCCCAGGCAGGACAGAATGTCTTACATCATGCTGGATAACGCATATATATATATAGATATATATATATATATATATATATATATATATATATATATATATATATATATATATATATATATATATATATATATATATATATATTTCCCTATTGATTTAAATTCTAATTCCTATATAAGCGGTATGAAACTGACCCCATATTGTTTCCCCACTAGAAATTAATTTAAACCAGTGTCATCCGCGTGAGACTCCACCCCTACGCACCACAAATGAGGTTTCCATGAGCTGCCCTACTGATCTGACCTAGCTGGAAAGCATTTCATCGATTTTCACTGCCTTTGAATCAGCAACTGTTTTGAGTAACTGTCTTCTCGGTTCCTTCTCTGTACACGAATTTAATGGTTTTCCGCAACCATATACACGGTTTCAAACTCCGATAATACTAATCTTTTCTCACCATAAATAGCCATTGAGTACAGTTTATTAATCGTGTTGAGGCTATTTAGAGACTCTTAGAGAAGCTCTGAATAAACACGTATTTGTGAATGCAACCGCAATGAAATTGTTTTGCCTTGGGTGGATGGTTCTTAACGTGGTTTTCCCGAATTCTGTCTCCACTAGTTATATTGGCCGTCATGACGGTGAATTCTACCTGAATGCTTGGTAATGTGATCTGCAATAGGGTCTTTTGACATGCTAAATTTGATCACTCCATATTTTTGGGACACCAGCATCGTCACAACTTTCTATTTTTACTTTGTCCTTAGTATTATGATATTTCAGTGTATATGAGGACATGTTCACACCACATTAAAACAAATATTCATCACGAGGCACAAAATAAGTTCACCTTGTTGCCAAAAAGTATAAATTGGTGTCACACAAAACCTGACATATATCACACCCATATCAATGTGTACACAGTAACTCATATAATGTGAACAAGAAATCAATACGCAGATATAAAATGGTAACCAGATTTAGTTGACAAATCAAATGAAGACTTTTATTTATAAACTTTAAGTACCAACTTTAAAGATGATTTAAAATATAGTTATCGTTCGGTCAAAAAAGACATTAGATTATAAAACCCACAAAACAGTAACATCATTTCCTTGACCTAAATTGCATTTTATTTCATGTCTGGTTTTAGTAATATTATCATATATATATTACAATGTCCGTATGTCGAACAGTTGAGATCGTTTAGTACCCTCTTGCTTATTCGTGTGCAAATTCATGTATTTCGCAATTCACTTTTGTCTCTCTTCTGGTACAGTCATCATATATGTACGTTCTTTCGTTCGTTCATTCTTCGACTTCTTACGCCTCCTCCTTTGTTTACCAACTTATATGGACTTAACCTGTTGAAGTGTGCATTCTTTTTCATTTAAAGACTGATTGGTGAAATTGAAAACTAATGAATTAGAATATTTGAAGATGCATCGTAAGTTCTTCTTGGTTAGCATAAAGCCTTAAATGTCAAACTTACATGAACATATGGGACAAATACTTTCAGTACGTTTTGGCTGTTCATTAATAGGCATTTTATACTTCAATAATAGTTCTTCTGAACTGACGGGTCTGTTTTGAGCGGTAGGTTTGAAGGGATAAGCTAACAATGTTAGACTTTATTTAGAATAGATTATAATTAACGCATATTATTTATTTAACAAATATGATTTTGAAAGCAAAATTAGTTTTCTATTAATATTTCTCAGCAATCCTTTAGTGATAAAAATGATTTGGTGGACCAATCACGTTGTGTGGAAAATATGCTAAAGCTTCATGCAAACACATATAGCTTTCTAGTTAATTCCTACTTAAGAGCACCTGGGATAATGTCAATACGCAATTATTTAAGATTAAGACAATAACTTCTGGACACAAGAAACTGTCTGTTTGTTGTTTGAACATTACGCAGTAACCCATTCGCGGTTAATTTGAAAGGGAATTCTACGAGCAGGTCATCCAGGAAGGAACTCCTAGGTTTGTTTTGCAATCAGTCTACGATGTCACGACCAGCTGAGAATCAATATTTGGTGTTATGTATAGGATACCCGAAAGTAACAGGTAAGTGTAAATTACCCCAGGATAGTTTTCAACGTGTGCTGAAAAAATAATTCTAATATGAGGGATTCAGATCCTATGCGGAGTCTCAACAAGCAAATTTATTTGGAATACGTCCATTTTCTCTTCATTATTTGTAAGAACGTTGCCAGATGTGGATCATAGAGAAGTTAGGAGGAATTAGATTGTACACCGAGTAGCCGAAGTTGGTACTGCGCTAGTTGTTGTGTACAGAGCTCATTTAAAGGTTGACTATAATTCTACTGAATTTCTAAGTTTTTATTTGAGAACAAATGCTTCTTGAGGAAGCTTTATGGGCGGGTGTGAGAATCAACACCCGAGGATCGGAGAGAAGGAAGACACATTGAGAACACTTGCGATGTCTATTGTGACGTCAACAGTTTGTGTGGAGATGCAGAGTTGGAAGGAAACGTAGAAGAGAGTACCAGAAGTGTCGGAAGGATATAGTTTATTAAATTGTCATACCTTTTTTCCTTGCAGTATTTATACATCTAGACCTTTTCATTTGAGTTATTTATACAACTAGACCGTCGGCAGTGATGACCAGTGTCTCGGAGATATTTAAATTTTAAGTATCCATCTTATCCGGTGTTAGAAATAATACATAAGAGGCACATGCCAGGATTCATTGCCCTCATGTCGTAATGCGCCCATACAGTCCTGAAAACGCCACTGTTTAGAAGATAATGAAAGATTTATTGCCGTGTCTCGCCAGTTAAAGTTTGGAATTGGTGCATCTAACTATACATTGTATTAAGGATTATATTTCGTTGGGACATGAGCAAGTGTCTCTCCAAATTGCTTCAAGGCTGTTTAATATAGTTGTTTGCAGATAGTAAAGAGTGTTTGGGGGAATAACTACTTTGATCCTCTGAATATAATCCGAATATTTCAATTGTACCAGCGTTTACTGTACCTTAATTTGATTTTACCCTACGCTCTCTCATTGACTGCCTAAGTAGAATCACAACCGTCATTTGGTTTGTAATTGAAACTCGTTATTTAATTGTTTTTGTAATACAGAAATTACAATTGCTTAAAAGCCAGCCTATTTTTTATATTGAATTCTACATCTTTCTATTGGTCAATTTCTTTGGTTTTTCGACAATAGGCTCCATATTTGCGTTCGTCAGTTATTCGACTAGCGATCGGAGCTGCATGGTCGACAAGGATATCTACGCGAAGCTTCTCCGATACAACCATTTAAGGCAATGTAGAACACTGAGATGAACACGGAACGAGAGCAAACGTGATGTACAGTATTGTTCTGCTGCAGAGTTTATATTTTCAAAGGCATTATGTTTTGCATTGATTGCGTCCCAATGACATTCATATGCTGACGTTTTGTTTAATTGCTTGATTATTCCAGAGGCCGCCGTGTTTTGATAATCTCCATTTATTATGCATGGAAACTTGACTTTTACCGTGATAATCGATTTATTTTCATTCTTCACTATTGACATCACTACTTTGGTCGTCACCACATTAAGTTGCTGTTATTCCTCCAAACACTCTATACTATCTGCAATGAAATAGCTATTTTTACCATTTTAATTAACAATTATTTCTCTAACAATGTTTTTCATTTTTGACTCTTTGCAAAGTAAAATAATTGATACTGATCTTTTCTTTCACTATATATTTATAATCCTAAAAATGTGTAACTTTCGGTAAGGCTTCCTGAAGAAACAACACAATAAAAGCTGTATCGAAGACATATTGTTATGTTTCCTTTTAAATGTGTTAGTCTGCAGAGCATCGCCGGGCCTTAGATGGTTCTTAGGATCAAGTCGTTGATCCAGTCGCACACCAGTTCCATAGTAATTCTATGCTAGGAGATACGTTTCGTATAGTGTTCCTGGTAACGTTGTTAATTTAGCCGTGACCTCACCGCCACATGTGACTTTTTTAAAAACCGTTTGCAAAATTTTCTAATAAACGTAAACGACTTTGCTCCACATCAAACCCAAATTGCAGTAATTGCAGCTCCTCCATTACGTGTTTAAACTCCTCCGGCCAATGTTAAACCAGTTGGCGTTTATTATCAACACGATACATTATCAGAACCATCATCGTTTCCGTCAGTGAACGATCGAATCACTAGATATATCAAGGCCTATCTTAATGGTCCTGGTAAAACAACACGTGCGATAGCATAATCTAAAAACTCAGATATGATTGTGTTGATGACAACAAATAAGCTTTCCAGGTAGATGAAAAAACGTGGTCTTTAGTCGCGCACGTATCACAGTATTTTCGATGGCGTGGTGAGGTGTGCACCCCAAGCGAATGTGACAAAATATGCACAGTTTTCATAGATATTTTAAAAATGTTTCTCGACTGGCTGTCGACGAGAAACGCTGTTAGCAACTGCAAAGAAATATTGTGTGACTACAGATCACATTATAAATCGTTACTAAAATCATTACTCAGATTACAACCAGACAAAGTTCAGTACGAAATAATGTGTAATATGATTACAGAGACACTAATGATCTAATAGTTATATCCAGGACAATTGTGCATGATTGATTCACTTCAGCGCAAATTATTTGAGCTTCACAAAGAAAGGTTTCAACGCTACCAATTCTATTATGCTAACGAACAACTTATACACGTCAAAAGTTATACTCGCTGACATTTTTCAAATCAATACACAACAGCGCTTGGTTCCTATTGATATCGTCGAGGTTCCATTAGCTGTTCTACAGCATGACATGTCAGTGTCGGAGACGCAAACAGGCGGTCCGCGACAGCATCGGAAACAACCGTCGAGGAATTTTAAATAACCATGGACGATCACATCGAATGGTCATATTTAACATATTTGGCAGTGTCTCAAGTTACACAAATACACAGAGTTGTCTCGTTACTGAGACAGTGGCCACACTTGTTGGATTAACTACACTTACAGCCAGCGCTACGAAGAAACAATCAGCTGGTTATGCGCGTGTGTGAATTGTACTATGAAAAAATGCCAATCATAAGGGTTCTGAGTAATGTCATTCGTGAACATCATCGATGGGCTGGCGGACCGTGAATAGCCATCCGAATATTGTGCAAGCATCATCAACGTTATCGAGGCATGCTTCGATTTCTCTATCTTCAATTTATATATGACACTCTTAAACAACGTCATACTACCGTTGTTAGCGAATCCACATTCGCATATTTTCAGCGTATGCGGTATCATCCTTTTTTACAAGTTTACCATGCACTTCAATAAATTTCTCGGCGGGCAAGAAATATCCTGATCAATCTTGGACTTGTAGTTCGATTTATCCACGTTGGTCTGGTTCTCGATCTTCATAACAATAAAGTTAATAATCAAGTACAGAATAATCCTTGAGTACTGAAGCACCCATGCCAAATGCGAGATCAGACACACGTTTGAACATTTTATTATATTCGTTGTTGTCTAAAATTATGTTCTAACACCGATCAATAAGTGCTTTATCAGATATGATGACGGGCCAGTCCCCTATCCGCTGTTATGTTTTCAGTTGTATTCTTTTTTTCTTCGTCTTGGCTGCGATTTGTTTTGTCAGAGATTGTCCACCAGCTAATTCTTTCAACAGCTCATTTGACGCTTGATTTATTACTTTACCGAATCTTCCTGGCATAACTTCGCTGCTGGGTAGTTTTATTGGAATGTTTGCATTAGAATGTATCGCTTTCTGTTGTACTTTTTCATCGTTCATCGAGAATGGTTTACCAGCAACAACACCAACATAGCCAATACTCTTATCAGTAACAAATGTGATGACCTTCATGCCTAATTTTTTGCAATCATGATAACTTTTGGGGTTACTTTTTCTAAATATAGCTGGCATAGCATCGCCTATTGCATCACTGTAGATTGCTATAAGAAGAGGAAATCGTAAATGTATAACCCTAACGTTTCCAGGTCCAACATGGGCATTATACACAATCATGTTACTTTGTTATCGCCTATCTAGTTGATCACTCACTGTAGTAATCGTCGGTAATTTCATCAATCACTACCCGATCGATGCTACTGTCCTGGTTTTAGCGACTGGTTATGGTGGTAGTTAAGCATGGGGTTGTTGAGGGGACTAAACTTGGGGTGATGGAGCCGTTTGACGGCCAGCAATATTGCGGTGACAATTTGTTTGATTAGTTTTACAATTGGTTTAAATAACTGCTATGTATCCTCTCTAAATTTCATATGAGCTTCCTGGTGTTCTTGCAGCTGCTGTCTTACAGAATCACGGACAGGAAGATTTGTCTTGATTGCATTTAGTTTTTCTCAAGCGAATTTAGCTGTACGAGATTCCATAGTAAGCGCAGAATCACATATTATTACAACGGCAATTTAATTAAATATCACTACGTCAGCCAATATAAAATAAATATATATAAAATAATTAGTGTGCTCAGTAACAGGGCGGCGCTTCCGCTAGGCGAACTAGACAATCGCCTAGGGCGCTCGGCTAAGGGTTTATTTCATGATGGGCGGGTGGGGGAGGGCGTGAGTGGAAAGGGGGCGCCATATATCTGATCTCGCCTAGGACACTAAGATGCCTTGCACCGGCACTGTTCAGTAAGGTATTGTTTCAGCAACAGCGAATTGCCGTAATTTCAATTTAACACACAATATACATATTGCCTCGCATACGTGTCAATCTAGCAACAATACTTGTGTTAAATTAATCGGATCGTTGATAATACACACGGGGTTGCCCATGATCGGCAAAGTTACTACCTGTTATAAATTCTTTGTCTGTTTATGCTATTAAACTTATCT
Source organism: Unio delphinus (assembly GCA_029339505.1). NCBI lineage: Eukaryota > Metazoa > Mollusca > Bivalvia > Unionida > Unionidae > Unio > Unio delphinus. The sequence continues at coordinate 11,874,223 of JAQISU010000076.1, forward strand.
ATGATTACCTCTGGTGTCTTTGCTGTATTATATCAACTATATATTCGAAATCCGTAACATATACAAAACAGACTGCCTGTTAGGCGGATAAAATGTACACAGTTTCACGTGCGCGCATACTGGTAATCGCGCAATGTACTTCCATTAATTTTCCATTGATGGTAGAATGAACCAGAGTGTGAGAAAATTACGCACTATACACTTTATAGTAATTTTCCATTTGAGGTCATAATGGACAGTATCTCGTGCCAGTAAGTTTCCATGGAGGTCAAACTAGACAGTAACTGGTGCCAGTGATTTTCCTTTGAGTTCAGTGTGTAACCAGTGCTCCAGCCAGGATTACATACATGGCTCAGTTTGGTTTTTGGATAATTAATGAGTCAACATGTTTACAGGTAGAAATAATATTTATTTTACCCACACTATGCAAAATGAGGTCTTGACAGAAGGGTAACACTTAAGGTAGACGCTACGTTTATTTTTCGTCCCCACCTACCCCAAACCCATTTAACTGAGACCAAATCTTGGCTCAAAGATCTTACTGAAAGTATGTAGGTTTTGCGTACAGGACCTTCATGGACTGGATATCATATTCCGCCTGACATAGAGGGAATGACCTCAACGACGCAAGTCAGTTTAACTTGTGACGACGTGTGTTGTAGTTACTTATAGCAGGTACGAAACAAAAATGTTTAGATGTGTCAGATTACATTTTTGTTTTGGTTTTCACCAACAGTGGAACCAGGTGACAACAGGTGCAGCACTTTTGTATGTGCAATGTTGTCAGCAGACCAATATTTGTTTTTCACTTGTAGATCAAAATGGGCAAGTGGTGAATCTCTGTGGATAACTATGGTTCCCTCGCCAAAACAAAAGCAAATTCAAGACTATTGCTCAAAGAAGGTGACAAACTTTAACTGAAACGTTAACCTAGCAAAACGCTCGAGTTATCTTCTCTTTATGAAGAAAATAAATATATTGACCAAAATGTCACAATCTAAAACCATAGACAGTTACGGGCAGAAATGAGAAAAACAGCGCAGATTGACAAAAGGAAAAGTTAAAAATAAAATAAACATTCTTCATGCAGCGCGCCATACATACATACATACATACATACATACATACATACATACATACATACATACATACATACATACATACATACATACATACATACATACATACATACTTCGACTAACAGTATTAACAGAAAAACTAATTGGATCATGCAACAAACACCCTATAATTTACGAAACTGAAATAATTTTCAATAAAAAAATATAATATTATAAACATCAATGTTCAATAAAATTATTATAAACATGAAAAACATTAACCTATTCCCAATGATGTTCTGCTATATTATTATAAACATGAAAAACATTAACCTATTCCCAATGATGTTCTGCTATATTATTATAAACATGAAAAACATTAACCTATTCCCAATGATGTTCTGCTATATTATTATAAACATGAAAAACATTAACCTATTCCCAATGATGTTCTGCTATATTATTATAAACATGAAAAACATTAACCTATTCCCAAGGATGTTCTGCTATATTATTATAAACATGAAAAACATTAACCTATTCCCAAGGATGTTCTGCTATATTATTATACAGCTAACATGACATCACCCTATTTTCGTACCTTAATCATTAACAACTGCAGCAATTTTTAATAAAACAATTTAGTTATACAATACCATCACTGAGACTCAGTTGGTGATAATGTCTTCTTGTCTGGATGAACTGAAGCAGGTAATGACAGCATCGCTAAATTCTTCCAAACTTATATCAAAGATACTAAAATATTTCAATAATTGCCCAATGCAAATCACCAATTGGCATAATCTCCTTGCAACACCTGCCAAAGAACCCCCGGTTTTTAAGATACTTGTTTGTCACTTATTTGATATCAAATGTTGGTAATTTGTTTTATCCCCTATCAATATGATGCATTTTCATTTTTTCATTTGTATTGATGCACCGTGTAACACGTGCCAAATAGTACTAATCATTTGTAAGTGACAAACAACGTGTAACACGTGCCAAATAGTACTAATCATTTGTAAGTGACAAACACCGTGTAGTACACTTGTGTATTTGGTGAGGGTTTTATTAAATTCTGAGAACATGTAGCCCCACATTCAGTGTTGTCAATATGGCAATAAAATATTTTAAAATCAAATTCTTCCATCCATTCGTAAACATGCATACCAACATATTTTCTAATGTTTTGACAAATACTGTAGTCTGTGCATAGAATGTAGTGTTCTAAAATTAAAAATACCGTTTGAACGGACCTTATATACGGAAACAAAATAAATATCGCTTCATAAACTGTAGGATTTGTTCTTGTGACTAAAAACGTTTCCTTCTTATTCACAATCAGCAAAGCGTGTTCATACATGAATTCCCCGATTGGCAGTTGTACAACGTATATTAACTTGGATCCGTTGTTTGCGCGTTTTGTTTTGACATATCAACGAAAGATTTGAAACGATATTAACAATCAAATCCAATAAAGTCATTCATTGGAAAAATAGTATTTAAATATTTATATTTAATGTCTTCCAAATTTTCGAAGACCCATGCTGAACAACGAATTAGCTATTTCATGGATCAAGACCTTATTCAGGTGACTGTAAACAACATGTACATGTGCTGCTAATTTATTAGTTATTTTTTCCAGATTGGTTTGCCTGTTATATAAAACATGTCTGGTGACCGTTTTGTTCGATTAATGCTAACAATTTGATATAGAAAAGACAGACGACATTGATTTCCCTTATTCTTTTCCCGATTATGTCCCACGAGTGCTTCTGTGAGATGTCGTGTTTCTGGAATAATTGACATCATTATGTTACACAAACCATTCCACATTCTAATCAATAATCTCCCGGATAGTCAGACGGCATTCGGAAACTAAAAAACTGCAGATTTATTGCTTTTAGAAAGGACACTCAAGTTTGCACTGATATGGACTTATAATAATAACTCTGGTAGCTGACGATGATGATTTCGCTCATTTTGAACAATAAAGCTCACTGTAAGGAAATCGATCAATTTAAAAATTGACTTTCCGTAGTTTTACTACTGACATTATCAGCTGTACTATTAGGTGAATAACTTAATATTGAATGTGTTGATGTGCCAATAGTCTAAAACGTTAAATTTTCCAATGAATGATATGTATATGTTATTGTTGTTCCCAAAACTGACTACTGCGTAGTAAGAATTTCCAAAGAAACTTCATACAATCAGAGCCCATAGATATAACCTTCTTAGTATCTGGATTAATCTGGCAATGCTAGTAATCCCCATGTATTATGTAACTGTGTTAATTACACGTGCTAGTTTTGTAAAAAGAACAACCCTGATGTCTATCTATAAAAATTACTTGTTGGAAAACCTTTCATCTTCTATGAGAACCTCCAATTTATTTGTCTTGTCAAATATAAAACATATTTTGTTTGCATGCCATTGGCTAATATTTTGTTTCTATGCCTGGATTTCCATGGATGGTTGCAAAAGATAACTCATTACATGTCCGTGTCAAGATGATTGGGCCCAAGAATAAAGAAATTGAAAACGAAAAAAAAAAAACCACATGAAGCAAAGAATGGGTACCAAGGTTACTAAATAGGCCCAATCAAACCTGCGTTTTGAAAGGAGGATAAAAGTCAAAACTGAAACGGACTTGGGCAATACATGTGCATGGACAGTTGAATCAGAAAAAGTGGAAGAAAGAGTTCTGGCAGAAAATGATAGATTTAAATATGTAGTCAGAAAGAGAAGAAGCCGAATAAATCGAACTCAAGATAAAAATATAATCTAAAATGTTTCTAACTAACTGCACATTAAGAAGGATTCAATCTGCTTTAAATCCAGAGGGCCAGCGTTGTAACACCGTTATAATCCAAGGAATCATTTTTGATAATTGTCGTCGAACTTGTATGTGTATGGAATTATTGCCACGTGATTTTCTAATTTATGAAACGTCTATTGCAGTACATGTACCTGTTGCGCTTTTTCACGAACATATTCATCAGTATAGCAATAGCAGATGCAGTGCAACGGCGGTTTGTTTCATCTTCATATACTACGCTCAGGAGCAAATTGTTTCAACTGCTGTACCGTCACTGGTTCTGGATTATCAAACGAAACTACAGGTCTTCATAACTCAAGTATTTCTTCTTTTCGCATACGGCTTGGTAATTGTATTCCATCCTGCTTGCAATTCGTTTTAGCTGATGCACTTTTGGCGTGAAATAGCTCTCTAATTGAAGAGTACGTCTATAATTCGTTTTAATTTTCGTACTTTACCAAGATCAGAAAGTGTAATAGCTTTAATCCTAGCTATTTTTTCGGTTATTTTTGTGTCTGCTTTAATAGTATCTGGTGCTTGTGCAGTCATAGATGTTTGTGCAATAAAAGGCACAGTACAATCTCTGAAAATGAGCGTGATAATAAGGTCTGTTAGATAGAATGTAAACAAAAGATTTTCCCCCAGTTATCGCCCTTTTATCTCTTTATAAGTCTCCATTATAATAATAGAACTTTGTAAATCAGCCCTTTTAAAATAGCCAAGTGTGCCTATTGTAGGATCATCAGTGAAGTTCTATTGCGACATTAGAAAATCATCCCAGTTTTCGCAAATAACCCCGAATGATCCACCAATGAGTATAACTAAAATATACATTTTGCCAAACGTACATACAGAATATCCCACATATTGCACTTTTCCACAGTAATTTTGTTTCTTTGTATGTCTGAATTTGGTTTTGTTATATAATTGCCAAAACCATTTATTTTATTGATTTGCTCTTCATTACGGCTAGAATATGGTTTCTTATTATCAGATGATTCATACGTGTAACTCATTTCAGACATTGTTTCAGACGTATCAATAAATTTTGTCAGCGTCAGGGACTTCGTTTGTTCTTGCATTGTATCATATATTTTTTAAAATCTATTTCTGCTAATATACTTAACCAAACTTGTATCTATGCTGTTCTATTATGATTTGTAAGTAATCAATTTATCAGTACATTTCTGATATGTGTTCAAGTGAAAAATAAAAATCGTGTAAGATTCTTGGATAAATCAATTAGATCGGCGATAACAAAATAACATCATTTTACACAATGTTCAACAGGGACATGTGATAATCAGGGTGATAAATTCACGATTACCAGTATATACAGTTATTTTTGAAGTAGGATTCGTGATACTGTTCAATGTTTATTTAGAAGAATAGCCTTAAAAGATATCCTGATTGCAAAAAAATTAGGAATGAAAGCCATCGAAGTCGTTCTTGGTAAAGATATTGACGCTTTTGGCGATGCCGCTGGGAAAGTATTCTGGGCAATTCGAGACAGAATCGCGCGATTTATTCGACGAAAACCTTAGCCGAAGCAAAAAAATAAATCAAGCTGCAAATAAAGGACTAAAATAATTATCTGGCGTGGCGTCACCAAGCCTGCCATTTACTAAACAAACAAGCGGCGAGAGAACAAAAATATAAGTTTGAGAGAGGGTAATTGCCTGGATTGACGTCTTTTTTATATTTTTTTAATATTCATATATGAAATTGTTCAATCACCTGATCCCACATTCGACATGTATGCATAAGTAATTAAAGTTTAGTCTTTTCGTGATCATCAATAGTATTTCTATAAAGTACTAGAACCAAACCAACGTGCAATAAATATATCATTGTATTTTGTACCGCTGAGACATTCATTGATGGCCCGGGGAAATGTGTGAGAGAAAAAACAATACTGCATATGCAGCAAATAACAAATATGGATTTGTTAATAATGGTATTTGAAAGTGCATCATATATCAACGATAGTCAAGAAATTGCAGTATATCACAAGGACGTAGATGTTGCTACGACGATAATCGGCCTTGCAAGATATTCCGATGATTATTCAGTGCCCTGTGGTCCATCAATGAGGTATGCAAAGGATATTACTGACCATCCAGTTAGACATAAGGCGACCATGAAACAATGCCAACAACGTGGAACCCGACGTAGCCCCGGTAGCCCATATCGCCAATCAAGAATTTAACTTGCGATTTTCAGCACGACGATCATTGGAACATCTAAAACATCGTTAAAAAATAATTGAGCTCAAATGCGTTGGTGGACGAATGAGGGTCCTGCTACATTGGTAGAGAATATGTGATTTCGCCGTCGATATTGTAATTAAAAATCATTCATAATATTATAATTGTAATTAAATCATTCATAATATTATAATATGATTTAAATACGTAATCTTGACCCCTGGTCAAATTAAAACAGCTGCAATTGGCATAAAAAAAAAGAAATGTGAAACAACGATATTGCTAACAACCAACGGCATTGCAAGGTCAAAATAAACTATTGCTGACTTGAACTTCAGAACAGACAATTTAATTTAGTAACGCCAAGAACGATTATTTGACTTTATTTCTTTGCTATTGCGATCAATAATACAGCAAAGACTAGTGGTATACCCCTACTTTCTAGCGGTGGTACAAACATTCAATGTCAATGCAGCTTCAGTTGTTGTCAGGTGTCGTTAGAAAAAAAGCGACAGGACAGGTTATCAAAACAACAACAACAACACAAACGGGGGTGTACGATTACAAGGAACGCGCTACGGTTGAAGGTCTACGACTACCAACAACCTTTCCATGAAACTAGCCATGTAAAATTTCAATTTATTTGATGCTGCTCGATCAAAAATCTTAGAGGAGTTTTTATGTGTGATCAGTAAACGAAAAAACCAAACCACGCTGAACTGGTATTATTGATCTTGATTGACGATCAGACCGTGGTACTCACTGGGTTTAAATACGCGGTTGATCCACGCGTTGTTCTTTATTTTGATTCGTAATGGGTTGGCGCCAGCAAAAGATAACAGCTAGCGATTCAGTTGCAGCCCTGATCTGGAATTCAACATTACCAGCACAGACAACATTATCAGCCTATGTGTGGATCGGAAGTATTTGCTGTATTTACCTCTGTGTCAATGATATCAGAGCCGTCGCATAAAATCGTGCATGATTATATCAGCGGTAGTTTTAAACAGGTTAATACTTTATTATGGTATATATTTACAGAATATCTGCATGAAGCAAGGCCCAGGGTGACATTGATTTTTCAGCGAACGAGACACGGGATAAACATGCTGATCTGAAACCGCTGTTGACCTTAATGAAGTTGTTGTTTTTCAGGATCAACATGGGCGGCTAAAGATGAGCAATGTCAAACGAGTTTCAGGTGTAAACATCGATACTATCTCGAAGGTAATGAGAAAATCAGGCCAAAACCGATCAATTGCAGCTAACCGCAATGATATCAATACAAGTGTTGCTAAAATCGGCGATATCTGACCGGAGAACTCAATATGAACATAATAAGGTTGTTCTGAGAGAATCAGCAACAGGCGATGACGCTGCAAAGAAGAAATGCGTTGTGTTAAAACTGGCAATTTAGTGCTCGGTGAACTCAGAATGAATGGAAATAGAATTGCTTATCTGAGAAAACCAGAAAATAAATATGACCATGCAACGATGAAATACGTTGACAGAAAATTTACTCCACGGTAAATTCCTTGGTAGTTTAAGTGATTGGTAAATTAACCATGTTGTGGTCCGAGTATAATGTTCATGTGGGAGTGTTTGCAAATTTTCACAGAGACATAAATAGAGTCGCTACTGATTTCTTCGGAAATCCAATGGTCGCCGGTGTTAAGCTCGCTGACATTGACGAAAAAAAAAAAAAAAAGATAGGCGCTGGTGTTTAGCAATGCGGTTGACACGGTGGGATCTGGAACAGTAACATGGTTAAAACAAAATAACCCAATCAAATATACCGCTGAGGTCACCGGGGTGAACTTGCTTTCGGAGTTTAGCGATGCGAAATTTAGAATATTGGCGACATATCCATTGTGTCGTTCAACTGATTGATTTTCTGGAACTGTTTCAATCATGCTAATTCTAAATACCGAGGAAATATTCATATTAGATCCCACATATAAAAACTTTACCTCAATAACGAAATTGGTGGTGTCTGGAATTCGTCTCAAAAATACATCAAGTGATTATGTAGCGTATATGAAAATGAATAAAATACAGTCTTACAAATATAATCAAATATCATGGAGAATAACTTAACCCAGCACATGACAAAACACAAATAAATACTGCAAATGTATCATCGTCATCGACATTTTGTATATGTTGTATCGTCAACTGCCGTTGGAACAACGACATTAATCGATACGTTATCAGCGATGTGCGTGATATCGCCATCATAGGAATCGGTGTAGTTGTCGTTGTTAGCGCTGTTGGTATCCTTAATAGTGTTGCGCAAAAGACTATCAACATGTACACACAAGAAATGTAGGAGCTCGCAGAATTAACGTGGGCGGCGACGTTTGCATCTATAAATATGCCATCGATAATGACAATACTGTTAAAGGACAGTGTAATGTCAGAAAGTGAATTTGCTGCAGTTATTAATATTGGTATCGCAAGGAGATAAAGTCAGCGTCACAAGAATCATAACACTACATTTTGAATCTGAATAGATAACAATGGCTGCAGAAATAACTACACGACTAGAACGGAATACATGTATCGGAAACACAACGCCAACGCAGCCGACCATAATGATGTCACTGAAGCCGGAATTCGATATCAGTTTTCCCACTCCGATAAAAGCATCTAATGGTCGGTCACTTCAGATCGCACTGCCACTACTACGAGTTTATCATAGCTCGCCAAATATCCGATCGAAAGCATTAGTATTATTAATGATTATTATTGATATTCTAGTTGTTCCACGGTAAATCATTTACATTGTCTCGATCCTCGGACATCCTTGTGATTTTCATTAGAAGATAAACATGAACTCTCACGCCATTTTGCGCATGTTGCTTTGAAACGGACCAACTAGGATATCGTGGTGCCAGTAAATGAGATAAATTGTTATATTGAACACATACCTAGTATAGCTACTGTCAGTACTACTTCGTAAATATCACATTTTTAAAACAAAGGTATGAAAAAGATAGGTATAGCATACCAAGATAACAAAGTTCGACACAATAGAAGAAAAATAATTGAATATTTCGTAAGCATTTTTAAGGTCCATGAACATCTCTAAACCATGTCCAATTTCTTAGTAATGCAGCGTCAGTTTGGCTCTAGGCACTTATTTGCATTTACAATAATTACCGTTAAAAACACCGTGTAACGTTAATCGGCGATTGTTCATATTATCTGAGTTGTACTCATATGTTATATTCTAGTTCCAAAATTTAACGCAGTGTTAAAAATGAAGTTATGAAGTTTGAGTCTGACGTCACCATGCAGCATACGAATTAAGTTGATCTGAAAATCTAAAAATTTCTCAACCGTTCAGTAGTGGAAAAGTTGGGTGTTTTGATTGCGGAATAAGTCCGTATTTTCAATAGTTTAAAAATTCAATTGACTTTTAATAATAATAATAATAATAATAATAATAATAATAATAATAATAATAATAATACATGTCCATGTTTTAGTGTGTAAAAAAACGATCATCGTGTCTATTGTAGGTGATATACTTGAAAGTAATCATTATTACACGTTCCAGTTGGATGAGATACAAGTAGATATTACACAGTAATCACACAAACGAATATAAGGGAACTCATATACCTACATGAAGCAAGCTCTTGATATCGATCGAGAATCTGGTGTAGCAGAAGTCATTAAAACGGCTTCTCTAATCTTTTTAAGATTTGATATTATTTATTGCAAAATTACTCATCAGAGCCTTACTAGTGTCATTTTTTTATTATTATAAAAAAATCAGAATTTCTAAAGTTTTATCTACAAAGATTGGTAAATATTTCATTGTCTTTCTCCATATAGCGGACAAGCAGCAATAAAATGGAATCATTTTAGATGTTAAGGTTACAAATTTGAATTTTCTTTCCTCGTAATCAATACTTTCATATAATAATAATAATAATAATAATAATAATAATACTAATAATAATAATAATAATAATAATAATAATAATAATAATAATAATAATGTAAGGGTCTCTCGGTTATCAAGGGCTATTAGTACAATATCGCACAAGGCCTGGTCAGAGGTATTGCGCAACTTGGAAAAAACAACACTTGAAAACCGCCTCCCGCTAATTCTCGTTATCTAGAGGATGACCTCAACGGTATAATTTGCCCGGTTAATGGATATGGTAATCCGAGATAGTACCTTGAACAAAGACAACACACGAGCCCCCGTAAAGATAAAAAGAGAATTTAATTAAAATACAATTAAGAGAAGAATGACACAATAAATTACAATGTTCTTTCCTTCTGACGATTCTTCGTTCAGAAGTAATTCAAAAACCGAAGCTTTAAAATAGCAGGTACGTTAATTAAAATTCAGAACACTAATAAAATAGATGAATTTAACCGTTAATGACTGATAGTACTTTCATCATGGAGTCGAATGTTCATTAACATTGGACTGTTGGGTAATTCACAATGACCTTGTTCGTCGACTGGTCTTTTTTTTTCTTCCTTCTGCGTGCGTCACGACTTTAGCTTGCCCTTTGATTGAACGGGAAATTCCACACTCTAACTTCTGACTTCTTTTCCCTCTTTTCCTTTGACTCCTCGCTGATTCTCACCCTTTCCAAACAAACTATTTTCCTTGTAAAAGAAAAGGGTAAAACGCCCTAAGTATCTCGTTACTTTAAGAGTTGAGATTGTCCGTCCGTCTTCAGGTTCGAACACTCAGATCTTACTATCAGTGTTATCATTTATACGGCTAACAAATACTACACAAGTCTTCAGATCAATAGAGCCATACTGCTAATTATCGACGTCAGAATTTGGGAAAGTCATATATTCCCGTAAATCATTACGTAAAGTGAGGCAATATATCATAACACACAATCCATATTCACTAATATGATAAATTCAAATTAATGTAACACTTTCCAATCATAAATGTACACGGCGGGTTTTCTACACCACCCATTTACCTACCTAAGTATATAAGGTAAAAAATGCTAATTCAGAATTCAAAAATACATTATTAAATCACTGTAAAACCGACTATCCATACAAAAATATGAACACATCATGCATCTGTAACAAAGAAACATATCAAAGTACGTTACTAAATCAATGTAATACCGAACTATTTGTATCATAGTATCAATACATCATGCATTTATAACCCAGAAAATATATACATTACATCATGATAACGGTGAATTTGAGTTGAACACCTTGTGTTTTTGGCGTCTCACAATCGTTCCACATTCAGTTTAACCTGGAACCACAATTTTACGACGTCGTTCTTGCAACGAGCGGTCGGAGTCCGGGTAATTACTTCTACCTTTGGTTCTCTCTTGCAGAGAAGATTTTAGACTGACTAACCTCGTATGATACGTTGTATATATTTCCCCGATTCTGGAGTTCGACACACCCCCTTCCCTCTACATTTGACCAATCGGAATAAATGCTATTCCTACGGAACTTTTGAAAACCGTCTATCAAGATGCCATAAATGCCACTTAGGGTCGAAATATCGCCTTATCATTTGTTTCCAATCACTCTGACAGCTCTACGTGAGGAATCACCTATTTTAAGCGTGTCAAACACTCAGTCCGTTTGCACTATCAACAGTTCTAACAGCGTGACCCAGTTACATAAACATTCCTACGTCTAACTCTACTCCACGACAGTTAATTGTCGGCTAGCCTACGAATTAATTAATGAATTTCACTGACGAAAACTTTGGCACTTGACAAATAATAATAATCCTTTACTAAATACGTATATTTTTAATTCATCAGTTTGTGGTTTCGTAAGTTTGTCGTAGAATCTTTCAAAGAATAGTTTAAGGTCCAGTTTATTAAGACAACTGCTACTACTAATACTTCTACTACTACTACTACTACTACTACTACTACTACTACTACCCGCTCCAGTGGCCTAGTGGTTAGAACGTCCGCCGCGGAAGTGGGAGGTCGTGGGTTCGATCCCCGGCCAAGTCATACCAAAGACTTACAAAAATGGTACTAATAGCTGCCTCGCTTGACGCTCAGCATGAAGAGGTTAGTGTTAGGACTGGTCGGCCTGGTGTCAGGATAATGTGACTGGGTGGGACATCATGCTACATGTCTGCGACATGATGCCCCAGTGCTAGACATCACTATAAACTGTCTCACAGCGGACATCGTAGAAATATGACTGAATTTTGTTTAAAGCTATGTTAAAAATCCTAATAAAACAAACAATCAGGCTACTACTACTACTACTACTACTACTACTAATAATAATAATAATAATAATAACAATAATAATAATAATCTTTGCCACGCAGCCTGCTATTACGATAAAACACCTTTGCTCCTTTGCTGCTCAGTGAGGTAGTTAATATATTGTTACTTTTTGATGTAATATTCAGGAACTGCTGGATTGACTTGATGTCTGACTTAAATTGCGTTACACTTAAGGGGTCCAGTGACAAAATATGACGTCACTGTTTATATGGCAATTGCAAACTATAACCTTAAAAATATTTAGAAGATATTTTCAGCAAACATCTATATTTCTTAACTCTAATATAATTAACTCAGTCACACTTCTAGTGTGATCGTGAAAGACATACAACTCACAGTTGGAAAGATAATATCACTGCCACAACGACGTAAATTTGGTGATAAAATAATACCTAAAGAAAACAGCGCTTTAACAATAATAATAATAATAATAATAATAATAATAATAATAATAATAATAATAATAATGACTTTATTTAAAGATTGTAACACAATTAGCTAAGAACTAATCTACCTTGAGGCCCTCATACAAGGAATTCAGCAGCATCTCAGAAGCCACTGGATATATTGGGTTTGGAAGATGGAAATAGTGTGGGCATTTCTAATCTCAACTGGAATACTATTCCATAGCAAAGTTCCAGAGTATTGGAAACTTTTCTTGAATAATTCCTTATTTGGTTTGGGAATTTTATACTGTTTTGTAGATATTGATCGCAGGTGGGGTGTATAACCAGGTAGCCTATACTGGAATAGGGATTGTAAATATTCAGGAGCACTATTATTGGATATCCTGTACATTAATTTGGATTTTCTTAAACATATTCGGTCTTTAATAGGTAATAGTTTTAGCTTACCAGCTAAATTTTCCTTGCTTTCTTTCTGGTTTGATATTAGCCTAAATGCTCATTTCTGAAGATTTTCCAACTTTGATATGTTTTTATCATTTGAATTACCCCATACTGTATTACAGTAGTCTAAATACGGTTGTATGTAACTGTTATAAAACAATTTTCTGTGATTTTCAGGGAGAAAATGTCTTATCCTACTGAGAAGCCATAAACTTGAATTGACCTTTTTACTGATATGTTTGATATGATCAGTCCATGATAGATTTGTATCTACCAAAACACCAAGTAGTCTGTCGTGACAGACAATTTGCAAATTTTTATCCTTCCATGTCAAACATAGTTCGTTGCTATCAAGATTTTTTCCTTTTTTTTCCTTGTTGAGATAAGTAATATTTTAGTTTTACCAGTATTTACTACCATGCCACTGCATGTGCACCAGTTTTCTAGCTTGTTTAATGCATTCTGTAAAGAAATTTCGAGTTCATGCTTTGTGTTTTGGATGTCTGATAATATGGTGTCAACTGCATAGAGATCTGTAGATGATATCGAGTCTCTTAGTAAAAGTGGTAGGTCGTTGAAAAAATAAAATAAATAGTAATGGACCTAGAATTGAGCCTTGTGGCACTCTATATTTAATTGTTTCAGGTTCGGACAGAACGTTATTTATATATACATATTGTGTTCTCTCATTTAAGTATGAATTAAACCATCTAACTGTTTTTCCATCACATTGGTAGACTTTTAGTTTCTTCAAAAGGATTTCATGATCCACCATGTCAAACGCTTTCCTGAAATCTACAAATACAAATCCTATTATTTTACCTTGGTCAAGTGCTTGAAGCCATTTATCAGTTAGGGGGATCAAGGCAGTCTCACATGAATGTTTCTGTCTAAAGCCTGGTTGATTAGGGTGTAACAGCAAGTGTTTGGTTAAATATGACATGAATGAGTCATGGACATGTTTTTCAATCAAGTTTGACAAGTTTGGTAGTATTGAGATTGGTCGGTAGTTATCAGCATCATTCTTAGATCCAGATTTGTAAATAGGAGTTACATTTGCAGTTTTCCATATTTTGGAGACAGATGAGGTTGCAATACTTAAATTGATTATGAATGTTATGCTATCTAAAATAGCAGAGGCATAAGATTTAATGAGTCTTGGTCCAATCTGGTTAAGTCCTGTAGCTTTCTTGGTATCAAGTTCACTGAGATATTTTTTAACAAAGTTTTTTGATACTGGTGGGATAGAGAAACATACTTCCTTAGAGATTTTGCTGCTCCAGAACGTTTTCAGTTCACTAAAGTTGTTTTCTATCACTGGTTCTTTTAACTCTGTGGAGATACTGGTGAAAAAATCATTGAAAACATTTGCAATGTCAGTTTCATCAGTGACTATGATATCCTTTACCAGAAGTGAGTTAATTTTACTTGTCTGATTGTTGTGTTCCTCCAGTGAGTTCATTGAAGACTTTCCAAATGGAGATTGTGTTGCTCTTTTTGTTTTCAAGCAATGACTGATAATACGACTTTTTAGCTATTTTAATCATACTTGTTATTTTATTTCTCCATACTTTATATTTTGCATGGTTTCCCCTAGCCTTGAATTGGTCTCGTGTTTTCATAGCATCTAGTATTTCAGTAGTAAGCCAATTAGGTTGGATTTCATTCTTTACTCGATGTACTTTCAGTGGTGCATGCTTAGAGACTACATCCATAAATAAGTCAGTCCACACTCTCAGAGCTTCATCTATGTCATCCAAATTTTGGATCATATTCCATGGAACTTTATATATGTCATCAAGAAACTGTTCTTCACTAAAATGTTTGAACGATCTGTAAGTGATCGTTTTGTGTGTGTTTTTCTTATTTCTCTGGCATTTAACCTTTCTTGTCAAAAAAGTAGGATAGTGGTCACTAAGACCAACATTTGGTACAGTAAATGCAACACACTCAATTCATACCGTGCTTCCTGCGATCTTTTCTCTACAGTGACTTTCATAACGAATGTAAAGACGATGAAAGCATCGCTTTAAAGCCACGCCCACTTCTCATTTGAAGACGAGCACATCGCTTCAATTAAATTATCAAAAATCTATACTTGCACGATAGATACGATACTTCATAAAGACCACTTCGTTGTGTTTAGGTAAAACACGATTTCTTCATTTTCACCAATGTTTAGGACTGTATTCAAATCACCGTACAAAATGCCATTTCACACATTAGCGTCATCTCTTCACATCAAGATATGTAAGCAGACAATACTTGTTTCTTTAAAGTGTATTTTATTTTTTAGCATTACCAAAAGGTATGTCATTTATTTGGGAAAAAATGTCCAGTATTTGGTTCATAATTGAAGCCTTACTTAAGAAGTCTGAGTTTAAGTGATTCTATATTCTAAGTATATTACTCACTGAGCATCATTAGCAGAAAGGTGGTCGTGGCTTTAAATAAATTGGGTTTATACATGTATTACTCCCACCCCTAATTTGAAAAATGAACTAGGCATTCCGTAATGACAAAAGACAATTTTAATTATATAATCCCATTTCCCACACTTATCTTGCAGAGAAAAATAAGTTAATAGTTATAGTTTGGCTGGTATGACGTACCGAAGTGGTAGTGATTTTGTGCGTCAAAGTTCGTAACCAAACCTGGGTTTGAGTTTTAGTCAATGGTACAGACGATAGAGTCACGGCCTGGAACCAAAGTAGTGTGTCGCGTGGTTTGGGTGCCGAGAATTGCGACAATGTGTGTCAGTTTGTACACAGGAACTCGTTACCAAGAAAATTAAGAGTATCCATCAATGAAGTGCAACATGTAACAATATATTAGGTTGGACCCGCTCTCCATGCCATCTATTCATTGACAGATACTCTTAATTTTCTTTGTAACGACTCGTTTGGCCTTCTCGTTTTGTAGCAACAAAATGTGTCATTGTGTCAGGTAGTTGATTTTGATATCCAAATGCAAAAACAAAAAAAACCTACAAAATGGATGTATATTTGTTGTTTCAAAATGATACATATGCTGATTATTAAATTCGATAATGTCGATCGAAATACTGATTTTCCCATGGAAGCAGACGTCTTTGTTGATGACGACATAGTGACAGTTTCGTCTAATACTTCTGTCTAAACTTTTATCTGATATGACGAGGGCAATAAACGTTCAAACAAACTTGAACACAGTATTATAATCATTATTAGTAATAAAGTAGCGTGTCTCATCTACAAAATATCCATTGAAACACCGTTCTCAGCCATTGGTAGGCAGTATGTAAATGCACTCAAACGGTAAGAATTAATACTTACTATATGAATATATATATATATATATATATATATATATATATATATATATATATATATATATATATATATATAATACACGTCTAATAATTGTTATAGTAACATGTAGCAACTAGTCAACCTTCCTATTAATCAAAATAGAGAGACTTCGTGTTTCTTTATAGCGTTTGTTTCGTTTTTAGACCTTCACTTGAACCCAGCAGAACCACACACTCCAGTACAACGGATATAACCCCTTTTTTAGAGTTTTTGTGAACACTGGAAATTCAAGGACAGTGTTCACAAATGTTACTAAATATGGAAGGATTCGGGAAAAATATTAACCTAGCGGAAAGCAAAATTGACCATTACGCACGAAATAAAGCTGCAGAAAGCAAATAATTCACAGTTAATTAAAAACAGATTCAACATTGAAGACGACCAATTCCATAATACTGGTGAAGAACAACAATGAAATTAC
Source organism: Unio delphinus (assembly GCA_029339505.1). Lineage (NCBI taxonomy): Eukaryota > Metazoa > Mollusca > Bivalvia > Unionida > Unionidae > Unio > Unio delphinus. Next base: position 11,891,206 of record JAQISU010000076.1, read on the forward strand.
AAGGATATTACCTAAATCATGTAGAGCAACAATGACATTACAATGATATTACCTAAATCATGTAGAACACCAATGAAATTACAAGGATATTACCTAAATCATATACAACAACAATGAAATTACAAGGATATTACCTAAATCATGTACAACAACAATGAAATTACAAGGATATTACCTAAATCATGTACAACAACAATGAAATTACAAGGATATTACCTAAATCATGTACAACAACAATGAAATTACAAGGATATTACCTAAATCATGTACAACAACAATGAAATTACAAGGATATTACCTAAATCATGTACAACAACAATTACATATACCTACAGTTTACATTGCTTTTGTGTACAAATATTTCAGCAGATGATGAATAATTAAAGAAATCATTTTTATGTCATACATACATACATACATACATACATACATACATATATATATATATATATATATATATATATATATATATATATATATATATATATATATATATATATATATATATATATATATATATAGTTTGAGTTTCCGTTTCTGACGACAGCTTATATTGTGGTAGTAGTGTTTTTTTCAGAGCTTCATAGTCGTCTATTGCCTCCGGTGTCATATTATGGCAAACATCTTTCACAGCTCCCTGTAAGAATGCTGAAACTTTGATAGCCAACCGGTTCTTGGGTAGCTGGTTCTTGGGTAGCTGTTGAATCAATGCCAACGTTTTGAACTGTGTCAAAAAGTTGTCAACAATTTCGTTCTTATTATTGAACATGGGCATGGTGAGCTGTATTGGTCGTCTGTCTTCAGATCGTCTATTTGCGGGCCCTGAACGTTCTTCATATCTTCACCCCTTCTGAACTCTGCTTCGATCCTCAGTCCCTCCATGGCTAACATATGTTCGTTTGTGTTCTCTAGATTTCTCCTCATAAATGCACCTCTCTACTACGACTTCACAGCAAAGGTATGTGTCTCAATTCTTACAATATTTTCATCACAATTTGAAAAGAAATGGCAAGAAATTCACATGCACAATATATATGTATATACAAATAGCAGACAATGCCTCGATTCACTCTGATCATCACTTTTTATATTAATAATGAAATTAATACTATCTATGATGTTGTTCTATATTTCGCTCAGAATAATTTACTCGATTGAAAATGTTCTTATCCCAGACGAAGTCTCCCACTTGTCGGTGACGGGTTTTTACAGATTGGGTGTCCCGCTTAATTTGGTTTTCGTTATCTAGAGGTTAACCGCCCACGATGTTATTAACCGGTTCGAGTAAATATAAGTGGCGAAATATATAGAGATCTGAGCAGATATATAGAGGACAAACCGACACTAGTCTCGGTCCAGGCAAACAAACACTTTAATCAATTACATAAAACAACTATGCGAAGTCTATTCATTAGGAACATCTCTGCTTTTAGTAAACAAAACTGTATCGAATTACAAAGGAAAACACAATTGGATTGAAATAATTAGCTGATCTGTTTATTGATAGATTTAGTTCATATGATCGAGTGAACAATCGAATTCAACATCTTATAAGATTTCATAACCTGTTATTCGGTTCGCTCTACTTCCACTGTAACTGCTAAGACCCCTGGATCTCAGGATGCTACTTTCAACAACCCGTCTCAACTACTCGAGGAATACTTCTCAGAATTGATACGTCGCAGGATTACGTCACAGGATTATACGTCTCAGGATTACACGTCTCAGGAGATATTTTCTCACTTTGCGTTCAACGTCCATCCAGATCAGTTCTTCAGATTCCTCCGACAACGGTTTTACGAGCGTATTTCTAGCAAATCCCCCGGAGGCTACTCTGGTTTCTCTTGCAGAAGATCTTAGACTGATTACAATTTGGATGAGGCGATATTAAAACCTAATTTTGTGTGGGAAATATGCCCCTTCATTAGCATAACCAATCAGTCAAATCTATCTGCCTCCTTTTTCAGTGGCGCTAAAATCGGGATCATTTAGACCTGGTAATTTGATAGTTACAGAGTTCCTGCGATTTGTCAATTGTGACATATTTACCATGAAAATAACGTTTACTGTGTCTCTAATAGTCCGTAATGTTGATGTCTAAACAAATTCTTAATTAAGAATAGCATTCTCCCCTCGAAAGGACATTGCAAATATGGCATTGAGTGACGATTGATCTCTAGAAATCTAATTAATGGGTATCTGGTCTCAACTAATGTATTCTTGTTAGATCGACATAAATTTGCCCCATCACAGACTGTAAAGTGAATAATTTCCGTTCCAAGGATTTAAAATAAAGAGAGTATTGTTTTGCAAGAAGTTTCTTACAGTGTGAATTGGCAGTTAACATATAACTTTACTGCGTGTTTTTAAGTTCGTGGATTTTCCTATACTAATGGTAGTGCATTCTGGCTTTCACTCACTCACTGCCAAAGCATGACTTCGTGCCCGTTTTATTCCTGCGAGGATTTGAAAATTTACAACTTGATGTCATTTGAGCAAATGTCAGGTCAGCAGAGCTTATGCAATATTACCTTTGTCACTGATGATTTTATTTACATCGTCATTATTTGTCGGCATCCGTCCGTCTTCGAGAGACGATGGTGTAGCTTCCGATTTGGGTGTCCTATCTGCACCTTAGCGAGTGGCTGAAGAGTCCGACCCTTGAGTAACAGTCTCTGTTGTACTTGCTGCAGGTGTATGCTGATGCTTGCTGAGGATGTTTTTGGTTCGCCTTCCTCCTAGCTATCTTTGCAGCAAGGTTTGTGTTTCTCATCTCCTCTGCTTTCTGAGTGCCCTGTCTGACAGCAAGACGCCACGCGGAGCGGTCGTCAGCACAGCTCTCCCCATTGTTTATGTTGATGTTGGCTGTCTTCATGTCCTTTTTGCAGATATCTTTGTATCGCAGACGTGGCCTTCCAGTCGTTCGTGCACCTTCTACTAGCTCGCCGTACAGCAGGTCCTTTGGTATGCGGCCTGGGTCCATTCTCCTAACATGGCCTAGCCAGCGAAGACGCCTCTCGCTGAGAATGGAAAACATGCTGTTCATGCCGGTGCGTTTCAGAACCTCTGTGTTGGGAACTTTGTCCTGCCACTGGATACGCAGAATGCGCCGCAAGCATCTCAGGTGGAAGCTGTTGAGTTTCCTCACGTGACTCGCATAGGTGGTCCATGCCTCGCTGCTGTAAAGGAGTGTGCTGAGCACGCATGCCTGGTAGACGCGCAGTTTGGTCTTCTCGGTGAGGTTGTGATTGTCTCAGACCCTCTGGTTCAGTCTCGCAAAAACTGTTGATGCCTTGGCAATCCGGCCTTTTACATCAGTATCAACGGAGAGCGAGTTGGAGATGGTGGACCCAAGGTATGTGTAGTCCTCAACAACTTCCAGGTTGTTCCCATCAATGGCGATGGTGGGAGAGGAGTCTGCGTCCTGCACCATTACATTCGTCTTCTTCAGACTGATGGTCAGTCCGAACTCCTTACTAGCTGCTGCAGTCCATCTTCCGTGTGTGATGTCAAGGCTGCATCGTCGGCGAAGAGCAATTCACGGATGAGAACCTTTGTAACTTTAGTCTTTGCACGGAGACGGGCGATGTTAAACAGCTTTCCGTCAGTCCTGGTGTGTATATACACACCCTCGCTGCAGTCCTTGAAGGCGTACTGGAGGAGAATGGAAAAGAAGATGGCAAAGAGAGTTGGCGCAAGGACACAGCCTTGCTTCACTCCGCTGCTGACTGGGAAGGCCTCTGATGTTGCGCCGTTGAAGCACACTGTGCTGTGCATGTTCTCGTGGAACGATGTTATGATAGCGAGCAGTCGTGGGGTTCAGCCTATCTTCTTAAGGATCCTGAAGAGTCCGCTCCGGCTCACCAGGTCAAATGCTTTGGTCAGGTCTATGAAGGCAATGTAGAGGGGCATCTGCTGCTCACGACACTTCTACTGCAGCTGTCGTAGTGAGAAGATCATGTCTACAGTTGACCTGCCTGCTCGGAAGCCACACTGGGACTCGGGGTAGACTCGGGATGCTACGGTCTGCAAACGCGCCAGGACGACACGGGCGAACGCCTTTCCAACAATACTGAGAAGAGAGATACCCCGGTAGTTATTGCAGTCACTGCGGTCTCCTTTGTTCTTGTATAGAGTGACAATGTTTGCATCTCGCATGTCCTGGGGGATGTGTCCTTGTCCCCAGCAGAGGCAGAGGAGTTCGTGCAGAGGCTGGATTAGTGCTGGTTTCCCTATCTTTAGGACTTCAGTCGGAATGCCGTCACTCCCAGGGGCCTTCCCACAAGCGAGGCAGTCGATGGCTTTGCTAAGCTCTTCCAGGGTGGGTGGTGTGTCTAGTTCCTCCAAGACTGGCAGGTCTGGGATGGCGTCTAGGGCGGTGTCCGTGACGACGTTTTGGGTTGCATACAGCTCAAGATAGTGCTCAACCCAGCGCTGCAGCTGTTTGCCCTGGTCTTTGATGACTTCGCCAGTCTTGGACTTGAGTGGGGCGATCTTGGAGGTGGGTGGGCCTGTTGCCTTCTTGATACCCTCGTACATGCCCCTTGCATCCCCGGTTTCGGCAGCTATCTGTATACTGGTGCAGAGGTTCAGCCAGTAGGTGTTAGCGCAGTGACGGGCGGTCTGCTGGGCATTTTGCCTGGCAGTCCTGAGGGCCTGTAATGTACCAAGGCTAGGCGCAGCCTTGTAAGCCAGGAGGGCTTTCCTCTTCGCCTCAGTCACGGGTTCCATCTCCTCCCAGCTGGCCTCATACCAGTCTGTGTTTTTGTGCTCTTTCTTCCCATAGGCAGTAATGGCTGAGTTGTACACAGCGTCTCGGAGGTGGGACCACTTGGAGTCGATGGTGTCATCAGGTGTCTCTTTGGTGAGAGCCTCGTGAAGTTTGCAGATGAACTGCTGTGTCTTCTCTGGATTGCTTGCATAGCAGGTGTTGATGCGTGGGCGACCATTCTTCTTGGCGTGGTGCAGTTTCTTGGGTATTATTCGCACCTTGCTGGCCACAAGGGAGTGGTCTGTGTCGCAGTCGGCACTGTGGTAGCTGCGGGTGAGAAGGACGCTGGCTATTTCCGCGCGCCTGGTGATGACTAGATCTAGCTGGTGCCAGTGGCTGGAACGTGGGTGTCTCCATGATACCTGGTGGATCTCCTTGCATTTGAAGAAGGTGTTGGTCACACATAAGCTGTGAGTGCAGCACATCTCCAGCAGTCGCTGGCCATTCTCGTTGATTTTGCCTCTTCCGTGCGGGCCGAGACAGGTGGGCCATGCCTCGTAGTTAGCTCCCACTCGCGCATTGAAGTCTCCTAGTAGGTAGAGGCCCTCGGTACTGGGGATGTTTGATATTGCTTGATCCAGAGCCTCGTAGAACTGGTCTTTTTCTTCTGGGTTTGAGTAGAGGGTTGGGGCATACACGCTGAAGATGTTGGCTGCACCTGAGGATGTTGATAGCCGGAGGGCAAGGATCCTCTCAGTGCCTGATGATGGAGGCTCAATGAAGGCGACGAGGGTGTTCTTTACAGCGAAGCCGACACCATGCTGCCTGGGTTCGTCTGATGGTTTTCCTTGCCAGAAGAAGGTGTATTTGGCTTCCCTGATGGTGACGCTGTCGGCCAGTCGGGTCTCTTGAAGACAGGCAATGTCGACATTCAGTCGGGAGAGTTCTCTGTCAATGACGGCAGTCTTCCGTGCGTCGTTGATCTTCTGCAGGTCAGTGGTGAGTCCAGGGCACAAGGTTCTGATGTTCCAGCTTGCGAAACGAAGAGCTGGAGTCTTCTTGTTTCCTCTTTGTATCTTGCTTGGTGCAGAGTTTATGGCCTGCTTGTCGAGATGGTTCTCTAAGCTCCACGCACCCAGTGAAGCAGGCAGGCCATGGCGGGAAACACCTTATTGACTGGGGGCTGCCCAGCTTGAGGCGGGCGGTAGTTTCCAATGAGACATGGCGATCTCTCCCACCGTCGAAAGCAGCCCCTGGCGCCAAGTTCTACGCCAATCGAGCTATGGCTTATAACCGGTAGACTGCTGCTTCCGGTGTTGTGCCGACGCCTTAAGACGACGCTGGAGTGTCCTCTCCAGTGGAGCTACAAAGCCTGGGCAGTCTAGAATGGAGAATCAGCTGTTGCCCATGCAGCAGATCCCCCTCTCCACGCAGCTGATGGACCCAAGGGAACGACAATTACTGACGTTGAAGTCAACGTCAGACCGCCTTAAGGACTCCGTCTCCGGATTTTCTGTCGGGGTTTGCTCCCTTAGCCTTCCCGTGAGTGGGTATAGCCGCAAGGCAGCGGAGGTTTGGGATCAGAGTTTTCCTTCTCCTAGATGAGCTACCATCCAAGGTTTACGAGCCCCATCTACCATCGTCATTATATTACCTTTCTAAATGAGCTCCTGCAATTAACAGTCAATATAATTCAGACTGTGAATATTTATATTCACTTGAAACTCATTTTCATTTTCTTATCATACTCTCTTACGTACATAAGAGTACATATAGTTAATTAATTAGAAATTGGTATGAGAAGGTAGAGTGAATATCTGTACACAAAGTGTTAAAATCAAACACTTCACTTTATTTCTTTTAAAAATTGAAAACCATTTAAAGTCGTTAATAGATAATCAATTATGCTATTGTCACCAGATGTACATTTTCAAACTTCTCTGTATGCACCCACCCACCCACACACACACACACACACAATGACAAGATCACTACCTATTTTTTCAATTTTCAATGCATAGGGTATATTCTGATTGATATTCTACAATATATAGGACATAGTGATGTACTTCACATTCATGACCTACATGTCAAGTGCATTCCAAGTACCCACACAAAAGACGTGTTTGCATAATCAATTTTCTTCACATATTAAATTAGCAAATACAACCAGTCACATTGAATTTTACAGCTCTACCGTGAACCTGTCGATGGAAATGACGTACGTACCGGCCTTACCAACAGGTCGGTCCTATTCCAAAGCCTGTTGTTGCTAGAGATTATTGATTTTTTTTCCGATTATTTTATTTCCTTATTATGGCATATCTGGGACAAAGAAACACGAATCTTTATGTTATTTATTCTTACTCGGATATTACAATAATAACGATTATGACATCTTCTCTGACATATCGCTAACAACATAGTTACAAATTAACAAAAGAAACTCTAAAACATTTGTGATTATGAATGATCCAAATGTAAAATGTGAACTTTATACTAATATAAAAGACAAGCACCCTGAAAGCGAGAGTGTACAACTATTTTAAAGCTAAATTGTCTGTACGATTCACGAATTCGAATTCGAAAAGGGGTATTTTATACAGTTGTAGTGTACAATGGGTATTTTGCATGTTGCTAAAGTATAATGAATATTTTACATGTTGCTTTGAGTATGTGATTAGAAAACGTAACTTTAACAATTTTCCAGTCATATCGCTACGATGTCTGTATTAAGGCAGTTTATAGTGATGCCTAGCACTGGGGCATCATGTCACATTATCGTGACACCAGGCCCACCAGTCCCAACACTAACCTCTTAATGCCGAGCGCTGAGCGAGGCAGCTGTTAGTACTATTTTTGTAAGTCCTTGGTATGACTCGTCCGGGGATCGAACCCATGACCTCCCGCTTCTGCGGCGGACGCTCAAACATGTAGGCCACCTGAGTGGTTGCATATTGTTATTGTATAATGGGTATTTTATTAGGTTGCTAGAGTATAATGGGTATTTTGCATGATGCTAGAGTATATTAGGTATTATAAGTGTTGCTTGTTTATAATGGATAGTATGCACGTTGCTAGTGTATAATAGGTATTATAAATATTGCTAGCGCATAATGGGTATTATACATGTTGCTAGAGTATAATAATAATAATAATAATAATAATAATAATAATAAGAAGAAGAAGAAGAAGAAGAAGAAGAAGAAGAAGAAGAAGAAGAAGAAGAATACAATAATAGTGATGATTTAGCATAGCGCCTAATATTTAGGAACTCTAAGCGTGTTATAACATATATAATGATAATAATGATATAACTACCAAAAAAAACTCACTATGAAATTAGATATTTTAAAAACATGCTTAAAATATTTAAGGTAAGAAACATTATTAGATCTTTAAATTTGTTCTTGCAGTCGAAATAGTTGATTTATAAGTGCACTCTTGAAAGGGTTCACTATGAGTTTTTGTCTAATTTCACTGAGCAATTCATTCCACGTTGATGGGTCCTGATGTACAAAAGAATGTGATCCATATTACTTGTTTTCATAGCGGGAATATTAAGTAAATGTTTGTCTGATTGTCATAAGCGTAAGTATACTGTTGGTGTGTACACATGGGTGAGGTCGGATAGGTATGTTAGACGGGAATCCGTCAGTGAAATAACATAGAGAACTAACTTTGTGATTGTTTCCTATTGCAATGGATACCCAGTGAAGGGTACAGAGCAGCGGGAATATATGCTCTGATTGTGGTACTCTAAAGGATGATCCGAGCGGCTGTGTTTTAAACTTTTTGAAGTTTCTGGAGTAGATAACGATACGAACCAGACAAAATTGAGTTACAATAGTCCAGTCCTGAAAGTACTAATGAACACACAAATGTTTTAGTGGCATCAAGTGAAATATATTTGCGAATGGAGCTAATGCGTCTCAGCTCCAAATATGCAGCCATGCATATGTTCATGACATGTTGGTGCAGTGTGAGAGTACTGTTTAGAGTAACGCCTAAATTTCGTACTGACTGTGAATTTAATGTTGGTGTTGCTGATATTTATTGTCTCAGGTAAATTATATCAATGTGAAAGTATTTGTGGTGTGATCAGAATGACCTTAGTTTTATCATCATTCATCTGCAGCGTGTTAAATGTCATACATGATTTCACATCATAAATGCATCTCTATACACATTGGATGGTAGCACTAATTCCAGTTAGGTGGCTAGATTTGTATATTTGGGTGTCGTCAGCGTACAATTGGTGAGACACTGGATGATGATCTATGACACTTGAGAGCGGCTGAGTCTATAAAATGAAGAGAACAGGTCCAAGAACAGACCCCTATGGAACACCGCAACATATATCAACTGGGCTGAAATGTATTCCATTTGCAGATACAATTTGTGTCCTGTTGACTAAATAGGACTTGAACCACAGTAAAGATGCATTGTGAGTACCAAACACATACTGCAGGTGGTGAAGTAAGTTATCATGGTCTGTTGTGTCAAATGCTGCAGACAAATCAAGGAGGGTGATGATTGCAATCTTTCCGCTATCCAAAGCAGAGAGAAGTACATTAACTACTTTTAGAAGAGTAGATTCAGTACTTTGAAAAGGGCAATACGCAGAATGTATCTTGCTACAAAGACTTTGAATTTTCCGATGAGATACAAGTTGTGTTAGAACAACTTTGTCTAAGAGTTTTTTTTATATGAATGGTAGTTTAGAAATTGGGCGGTAGCATTTTTTAAATCGTTATGGTCGAGTGTTGGTTTCTCCAGCATAGTCTTTACAGTGGCAAATTTGAAAAATGATGGAATTTCCTCTCATGAGAGAGAGGTATTAATAACATAAGTTAGGGAAGGCAAAATTGGATCAAAGCACTCAAGCAGCAGTGATGTTGGAATTATATCACGTTTTTACTGTGCCCCAACAATTTGTAAATAATGCATCTCTCCTATTCTCTTTTTTCTATATTTTCTGTGCACTATTTGTTTCTCGTCTAATGTATGGGGTATCTTATATTGAGTTAAGACCAATGATATTTAAAAGGCTAAAATGAAACGTGCTGTTAAACCAATATGTAATAGGCTTCTGGGGTCCAAGTAGACCGACGGTCTACAGTGCTAGCCTTTCCTGATCACTGCCATCTTACTTCAGTCCGCGAGAGTTCTAATCTGGCCAATTTTGAAGGAACAATTGCCGCTTACGAACACGCAAAAAACCCATTTCCAATACAAAAGACATATGAGCTGAACAATTAAAGAAATCTAATTGATAAATAATGCATACAAGTTTGTCAAGTATGACATTAAAATACTGGGAGAAGAATATAATATACATAGATGATAGTTTTAATTTTTTTATTAGTTCAGGATATTGTATAACATTTTTACAATGTGGATCAATGTCTGTGAAGTTTTGTACATCAAGTTTTGTTTTGGGGAAGTTCATGATTTAAAACACTTCATCATCAGGAGAGCCTGGTTCACAATTTTCTTTATCAGACAAATTCATATCCTGTAGTATATTAGTTCTTTGTCATCATAGTGTAATTAAAGCTCTCATTAAAATTTGCTCCTGCCGACTCTCAGATATTCAGATATTTTTAAATATTTACGCTTGACTTGCTCGTCCATACAACCCTTGTCCTCGTTGTGGTCCTTATCTTCCTTAGCACTATTTGTTATCATTTGCTTTTTTCATGCTCCGATCATTGTTTATAGTGTTGCTATTCAGTTCGTTTAAGTATACTTCTTACTAACATCTCTATTATCGTGTTAGTGAGTCTGTCTGTCTCTTTATCTTACCCATATCATAATTATCAAATTTAATCATAAGTTTAATTGCTATCATATTAGTGAGTGAAGAAACTATTGTCCATAGTAACTTCTACCTTAAAACACAGTTGGATTTAAGTTAACAGCGTGTACAAGTTATGTTCTTGTTTTGTGAATTCTATACTGTTTCAATGTCTTGGCCAGTAAGATATCAAATGCTGTCTCATCATGCATCTCCTCAACCAGCAGCTTAATATTGTTCACGTACAGTCATAACAAATTCTGACATGACCTATATTATGTTACTTGCAAAATATCATTGAGCGTTTATATTTGAAAGCATTTGAGACCAGGGCTCGGTTAATCGTGTGCAAACTATTAAACTATCTCTATGTTTGGTGTGCAAAGACGTGTCATCGCAGTCCACATATTTAGGTTTTCGTTGATACCAAATATCATTTCCCACAAATTTATATCATATAATTTGTATGTGTTGTCTAAGTCTCAGCAACAGGTGTGACCAAGTTTGTATTTTTTTCTTACAAATATTTACATCGCTTGTCAAGTACTGTCAGAGAGCGGCCAAAACACCAGGCTTGATGCTTAAGTTTACCCGTTGTGATGTGTACTTAATTTGTAGTATGTGTTGGCTTATGTTTATGATTATATGTTATGTGTATTTAATTTGGTCTTTGTGATTGGCCTTTGTTCATAATTGAGGGTAGGAGTTTGGGTCTACCTGTATAAACAAATGTGACCGTGTGGGACATCATACTTTATGTCGGCGACATGATGCCGCAGTGCTA